>LPNX010712825.1:174849-389264 GCA_001517045.1 Pseudotsuga menziesii | reverse complement strand
GTATACGCGGCAATACAGGGTAAAACCGCGTGTATACGCGACTGTAAACAATAAACCCGCGTACAGGAAGAAAAAGATGCAGAAATCATAGGCAAACAGACAGGCTGAGACTTATTTCACACCAATCAAGATCTACCAAGCATACATGCCCCCATAACCGACATAGAAACAAGAGAGAGAGAGCAATTCAAATACATTGAATGCCAAGAAACCAATCCCCAAAGGTCAACTACTAGGAACTCCCCAGCGAAGTCGCCAATTCTGTTACGGAGAGAAATTCATATGGCTTGGGGTACCACAACAGATAGCTAGACTCCAGAAATCAATCTTCTCCAATATGCAATAGAAATAAACAATCTAACACTAAAGGATCGAACCTCGTACCTTATTCCAGACGGTTGAAGTAGATCCCCGTTGAGCTTTCCAATCTTCAGCTTGAATTGTTATAGCACGTCCTCAACAACAAGTAAACAATACAAGCATACTATATTTCATGGTGTTAGATCTATTCTAGCATATATAATCAATAATGTAAAAGCATTTGACATATTCCAATGGAAACAACATTCATTCAAATACACATTATTGGACAGGAAAAGATATTTCTATTAATAAGAATCAGAGATTACAAGTGACAACCTCTGACGGCACGTCTGCGAACCGGAGAAACTGAATCCCCCACTTGGGTCGCCACCACCTCAATCCTCCATCACTTCGATAGCAAGCTTACTAACAATGGGAAATCTTGGGAAGAACACAACAGTGCTCCAAGGGACTAAGGGATGCAGACTCAAGCATAAAGTTCTGGCAACAATGGACTATAATTTCGATGCTCTCAATTTTCTCTTATGCTTTCAATGTACCAAGGGGTTCCTTATATAGCTCTCAAAGGGATATGAAAGGTCGAATCCGTGCGATCTCAAGGCATATGGAAGGCCATGAGTCATATGAGTCGGATCCAAGTCAAGGAAAACTCCAAAATGTTTTGGACTATGCACACATCCTGATGTACGCGACTATCGAGGGAATATCCGCGTATGTACGCGGTTATCGGGGAAAAAGCCGCGTATATCAATATTATAATGTTTTTTAGGGATGATCAAGGTAACATCAAAAGATATAAAGTGGTCCAAAGGGGCTAATGAGTCTGCAGCGGGACAAGGGAAGGCCATACAATGTGTGATTCACCTAGTGTGGTGAAATCCGCTATAACAATGTACCTAACAAACACGAGACCAGATATTTTCTTTGCTGTGAACATCTTAAGCCAATTCATGATAGATCTGAGACATGTTCACTTTATTGCTGCAAAGCATATTCTAAGGTACCTGAAGGGTACAATTGACTATGGGTTCAAGTATGAGGCAAATTAGAAGATTAACCTGGAGGGTTATGTTGATTCATATTGGGTAGGTAGTGTCATCGATAGGAAGAGCGATTCAAGGTGTTGCTTTAGTATGGGATCATGTGTGATCTCTTGGTTTAGCAGGTAGCAATCCTGTGTGACACTAAGTACAAATGAAGCAGAGTATGCCGTGGCTTGTTTAGCTAGTTGTGAGGCAATATGGATGGGGAAGCTACTGTCTGATTTATTTGATCTCCAGTTGGATGCTACTAGTATACATTGTGACAACCAGAATTGTGTGAAGTGGTCAGAGAACCCAGTGTTCCATGACAAGTCGAAGCATATCGAGATCAAGTATCACTATATCAGGCATATGGTGTAGAGGGGAGCAGTGAAGCTCCAGTATGTTGCGATGGAAGAATAGATAGCTTATGTGTTGATGAAGCCATTAGCCAGAGTGAAGTTTGAGTACTTCAGGGAGAAGCTTGGTGTTCTCCAGTTTGAGGTTCCTTCCAAGGGGAAGTGATGAGTCTGTGAGCCATTCTAACATGGTGAGAGGATTGGTTCCTTCCATGGTTAGATGTAACGGCTGAGCCATTCTATCATGGTGAGAGGATTGGTTCCTTCCATGTTAGATATGAGTGTTGAGCCATTCTGATATGACTATAGGATTGGTTCCTACATGATCAAATATAAGGGCTATTTCCATTCTTGGAATGGAGGTGCCTAGTCAGTTACCAAGAATACTTGGTCTAGGAATGAGGGCCATTCTGATATGACTGTAAGATGTGTTGCTACATGATTAGATGTGAGCACATGGCCATTATGATGTGATTAAGGGATGTGTTCCCACTTGATTATATATAAGGGTTGTTTCCATGCTCTTAGAGAATGGAGGCACCTGGTCAGTTACCAGGAACCCTCAACCTGGGGTTGAGAGCTTTTCCATCATGGTTTCAAGATGTGTTCCTACATGGGTGGATGTAAGTGCAGAGCCCTTCCATAATGGTTGTAGGATCTGTTCCCACATGGGTGGATGTAAGTGCAAATCCATTCCATCATCATTGCAAGATGTGTTCCGGCATGGGTGGATGTAAGTGCAGAGCTCTTCCATAATGGTTGCAGGATGTGTTCTCGCATGGGTGGATGTAAGTGTAGAGTGCTTCCATCATGGTTGCAAGATGTGTTCCTGCATGGGTGGATGTAAATGCAGAGCTCTTCCATCATGGTTGCAAGATGTGTTCCCACATGGTTGGAAGTGAAAATCCTTTTTAGCATGGATGCAGGATGTGTTACCGCATGGCTAAATGTGAGTGCTGGGCCTTTATGATGTGATTATAGGATTGGTTACTACATGATCAGATGTGAGTGCTAGGCATGCCTTTCTGACATGGTGTTGGATGTGTTCCTCTCATGGTCAGATGTAAGTGTTGGGCGGGACATTATGAGTTGGTGTCAGATATAAGCACTGAAGAAGACCTACATGGAGGCTAGGCCTACAACTAGCATGAAAAAGGGTTGGCTCTGTAGAACTTCCAGTGACAAGAAGAATCATGAGATAGCACCCGTGATGATCCAGTAGTGATGATCCAGATCCAGTGATGATTAAGATCCAGTGATGATGCCCAGTAATGATCCAGATCCAGTGATGATGATCCAGATCCAATGATGATCCAAATCCAAATATGAAGATGACTTGAAGACGAAGATGAATTGAAGATGAAGATGAGTTGAATATGAAGATTACTTGAAGGTGAAGATGAATTGAAGTTGCAGATGACGAGAGCATCCAGAGAAGAAGACCAGTGATGAAAATTGTGTTGAAAAAATACCTTCCTAGTTAAGAGGGAGTGTTGATGTAATTGTAACTTCATAATGTATTAAGTTGTATTTCTTATATATTGTAAGTCGATGTTCATTTCAGGATGTACTTGAGTCATGTCATGCCCTGATGTTCCTATCGGGAGGTCCTATAATGTAAACAAGTCATGTCAAGTCATTGTGGGTAACCCTCCTATTGATCAATGGTTAAAGTCCCCGCAATTCTGGAGCACTAGGGTTATTAGAATCACCTAGTGAAGTTGGCCCTAGTTGGGTTTAGTTAAGTTAGGAATTAGTATAAATAGAGAGCTAGTTTGGGAAGTCAGTTGGTTGCAGCGCATAGCTGAGGAAGAGAAAGACACTTGGGCAAGGAAGAAAGAGGTTACTGCTATCAGGAGATCATCTTAATGTTTTGAGGTTTTACTTTAGTGCTGATTCTATCTCTGAGGAAGTTGTGGGTTTTTCTCCAATTATGGTTTCCTCGAGGAAAAACACTGTTTTCATTGTCTCTTGTGTTTGATTGTTGTGCTTGTTGTTCTCTCAGTTAAAGATCCTAATGTTATGCTAGCTTAATGTTAAAAATCTAACAACTTTAGTTAGCTACATGAACCAAGAGAAAGGTAGTTAGCTATGTTGAAAATTATGAAATGTTTATGAGTCAATTTAAAACTCAAGTCAACTTAAATCTATTACTACTAGGGTCGTATGATGTTTTAATAGGTATGGAATGGCTAGAAAAGCATGGAGTAGTTTTAAATTGTTTTGAGAAAGCATTTACATGTAGTGATGAAAAAGGAGAAACATTTACAGTAAAATGAATATCTAGAAAAGTTTATGTTAGACAGATTTCATCTTTGCAAATGAAAAAATTTGTACGTAAGGGTAGTAAATTTTTTGATGTGCATATAATGAATGAAAAACTCATGGATAAAGAAGATAAGTTAAAATTTGATGATATACCTATCTTAAAATAATTTCTAAATGTATTTCCGGAAGAGATTGCAATATTACCTCTAAAAAGAGAATTGGATTTTACTATTGAATTAGTACCAAGAGCTATACTAAATTCAAAGGATCCTCACCAGATGGATATATAATGCAGGAGCATCCTTCTCTCCATTTCAAATTCCAAGAGCAACGTTAGATTAGGCCTAGAAGGCCTCTTCAAAATCTAAATTGATGGTCTTTGAACCATCACATTGTACATGAACCTATGTTTTATTTTATTCCGGATGATGGTGAGTCATTAGGTGAGTCACTAAGAGTATGAGTGTGTTATTGCATCAATGGATGAGTCATGTAAACAAGTCCCACAGCTACTGGTAGCAAGTAATAGGATAATCTTAAGGTTTTGATGTAATTAGGATTTGCTAGCAGATTATGAGGATCTCATTAGAGGAAATTTCAACTCAAAATGGGCCTTTTAACTCTAATTCAAATCCCATGCCATCATGTGTTAGCCAATGAAATTGATTTAAATTTTAAATACCGTATAGTTCTTAAACAATTTTTTAACATAAATTTGGGGATAGGTATCATAAAAAAAAATACTTTTTTTGTTCGTATTTTCAACATATCTCCCTGTATTTTTACTCAAATTTTGATCGAGAGAGCTTGTTGGATGCAGAATTTAATTCCGCATCCAACAAGATCTCTCAATCAAAATTTGAGTAAAAATACATGGAGATATGTCGAAAATACAAACAAAAAAGTAGTTTTTTTATTTTCTTCCTCCAAAATTAATAAATATTATTTTATGATTTTAACTATTATTTTATTAATTTTCCTTAGGAAGCCCATTTTCATTTGAAATTTCCTCTAATGAAACGAGAATGGTTCATGTTATAGCTGATTTTACCACTTCAGGTGAATCACACTTGTATGGCCTTCCCCTGTCCCTCTCCAGATTCCTTAGACCCCTTGGACAATTTTTTTTCCTTCGATGTTTCCTTAAGCATCCCTAAAAACATGTGAAAAATGATACACGCGACTTTTAAACCTATAATCGTGTATATATGCGTTTTTGACCCCTAAAAACAAGTACATCAGGATGTGTGCATAATCCAAATCCTTTTGGGGTTTTCCTTGACATGGATCCGACTCACTTGACTCCTGTACTTCCCTATGCCTTGAGATCGCTCAGATTCGACCTTTCATTACCCCTTTGAAAAGCTATACAAGGAACTCTTTGGTATAGTGAAGGCATAAGAGAGAATTGAGAGCAAAGAAACTATAGTCCATTGTTGGCGGAACTTGTGCTTGAGTCTAGATCCCTTTGTCCCTTGGAGCACTTTTGTGTTCTTCGCAAGCTTGCCTTTTGCTTGTGAGCTTGCTATCGAGAGATGGAGGATTGAGGTGGTAGAGGCCCAAGTGGGGGATTCAAATTCTCTGATTTTATATTAATAGAAATATCTTTTCCTGTCCAATAATGTATGTTTGAATGAATACTTTATCCATGGATGATTTCAAATGCTTATACATTGTTAATTATATATGCTAGAATAGATCTAACACCAATATATATAGTATGCTTGTCTTGTTTACTTGTTGTTGAGGAAGTGATTTATCGATTCAGGATAAAGTTGCAAAGCTCAATGGGGATCTACTTCAACCATCTGGAATAAGGTATGAGGTCTGATCCTTTAGTGTTACATATTTGATTTCTATTGCATATTGGAAAGGATTGATTTCTAGAGTCAAGCTGTCTGTTGTGGTACCCCAAGCCATAGGAATTTCTCTCTGTAACAGTTCATGATTCAAACTATGTATATATGCAATCCTATGAGGCATAGATAGATAGTAGGCAGGGTAAAAGAGAAGAATAGATACAGGCAGGAAGAATAGCTAGAGAAAAGAAAATATGGCTCAATAAGGCCAAACAAAGTTGTATTAGGCCTACGAGATTAGAACGCAGGTTCTAAAAACAATTTTAAATGTATAGTTTTATTGTATGAATGGAAAAATCCTATTTCGGTGAAATCCCTATGTAAATTCATCTCTATTTCAATGTGTAATTTTAGGAAATGAATGTTTGTTAAATATTTGTAAATGATTGAAATACTATTAGTGAATTAGGGTTTCTAACATGTATGAAACATAGATTGATTGATCGAGCCTCTGATCAATTGAAGGTAGAGTTAGATGAATAATCCACTTTGGATTCCATAAATAATTAATGCATGTGCAGAGTTGTTCCAAGTCCGGGGTCTGCAGAGATTGATCACTGTAAGGATCGAAGGAGATGGAGATTCAAGAATGTGCATGGCTTTAATGATCGAAGGAAATCATGAAAGAAAGAATCCATATATGAAAATCGATTCCGCAAAGATGTGCCAAGTTAAACCTTGATTAAGCCAACCAAACATAAAACCTAAATCGGACGATGAAGAATCGATCTTCACAAAAGATAGACGGTCGAAGTTCATTTCCGCAAAGAGAATTCATAGATATGCCTAAGTTGGACCAAGATCCACACATGGAGAGAGATCGATGATTGAGAGAGAAGCTGAAATAGATCGATGGCATGGAAGAATTGTTGTCTGGAAGATGGAAGTCCGAAACATAGAAAATCCCGGTTCAAAACATTGAAAATTCGATTCCGAAGTTTGGATGTCAGAAGTCAGGAAGCGGAAGCACAAGGGAGAAGGAAAAGAAAAGTTAATATTTATGATTCCAAAGTTTGGAGGTCAGAAAAGTGAAGTTTGGAAACCAGAAAAAGTTGAATTTACTTTTTTTTGAAAGTTGAGGAGCCGACTTCAGAAACCCTAACCAAAAATCTAGAAAGTGAAAAAAATGGAAACCTTGTTTGCAGAGGTCGACATGTCGGGTTCTTACTTTCGAATCAAAAAGGTGCAGGCGAAAGTGTAGAATAGTTGAAGCTCAAAAAGTAGGAAAAGTTGTATTTCCTTTTTTCGATCAGAAACCCAAAATATCAAAGATTTGGGTTGTAAAAAAATGTTTAGTGCATCCAACTGGTTGTCAATAATGGTTTGAATTCCTCAATACTCTAAAGTATCATTTGTTTGATCTCACAGATTGAAAAATAAGCCAAATAAGGTGGGGTTTTCTATCATTTGGTATCAAAGCAGGAAGAACAAGGATTATGCATGAAAGGTAAATCAATATCTGATTTTCAATATTTATTTTAAAATTGGAGACTAACAATTGTGTGAGAGGGCTAGTTAAGTGAGAGGGTATTCGGGATTGATTTTAGACAGAAGATGTGTGGTTAAAGTTAATGACCACATGAGAATGTATAAGAATACTTGAAAGGATTTAACAGTATTGTGGATTGATGAGAGATTGCAAATTGCTGCAATAACAACTAGGGGAGTTGTGCTCAAGGACAATTCTGTTCTTGATGAAGAGGAATATATTTTGAAGATAGGAGATATTACAGCCAACTATACAAGTGAAAACACATGAAGGTATGGACTTATTGATGTTTATATTGTGACTTTGTTTATGTGAATTTATAGCAGCAAAGAACATAAAAGTTATTGAGAAAAGAAAGTAGTGATTGAACCTAAGAAATCCAACAGAAGTTGGACGAGGACTAGTGTATGTTCTCAAAAGTGGAGTGAACCTGCAAAATCCAAGAAGAGAAAAGGATATCCTTGAAGGGTTATAGTGAGAGGATGAAAGATACCAAAAGGAAAAGCTCAAGGAGGGATAGCTTGTTGAGGTATATAAAACAAGTATAGAGACTTGTTGAGGAAGGATTAGTTACAATCCACAAGTGAACATGATGAAGTTCATAAAAGAGGATAAGGAGACAGGGATAATGATTACTGAAGTTCATTGCATAGGTTCATAGAATATCCACAACAGAGGAACGAAAAACAAAATACAAGAAGAATTCAATAAAGAGTTTCTAGAGTTAGAAAGAGACATTTTGTTCTTTGAGAAGCATATGTGTAATGTCCCCGACCCTCCGACCAGCGAAGAGGACGTTACCATTCTACGATCTAACCCAGGAAACTAGCCCAATGAACATACACATAAAAAAAGATATTCTTTGAACTAAAAAATGTATACATTATTACCATATAGTGGAAGCAAAACCATACATTCAATCATTTATCATGTTCATCATTTTCACTAAACAGAAAATACAATTTATATATATGAAATAGACAAGAATATTTATATTATGAGGAAGCTTGTCCCACAACTAGCTATGTCGCTGCAATGTTCCAACCAACCATAGGACAGTGTGCTCCTTAATCTCTCAGTAACACTGCCACCCCGAGCTGGGAATGATTCCCACAAGGAATAAGGAATATAAGTAGGCTCACACATAGCCAATGATACCACACTATTTATCCAAGCCAACATCGTTGGGTTTATTAGGCTAAGAGTACAAAACAACACATAACCAAGCCAACAAGTTGGTTTTATCAAGTTATCGGGAGATGGAAGCACTGTCTGCTAAGCGAGTGGGATCACTAAAGAGATAAGGATTCCAACACCAGAACTAGATAGACTCACACACACACAACACAAGGAATCATTCCCTTCTCTGCTGCATAGTCCCTTAGGACTTGACTTCTTTTCCATTGTTATTCATGGGGTGTAGAGAAGAGAGTCAACCCTCTAGTTTTGTCTATGAGGATCCTATAAACACTAGGTTTGTCAAGTAGACTCCTTTCCACTCCTACACAGTCCAAAGACAAATCCACTATGCACACACAGCAAAGAAACCAACACAACAATTCACATCTCTTGGGTTTAAAGGAAAATACCACATAACAAAACCGAAATGGAAACTTGGGTAATACTTAGATTAGACTGAGCAATTCGACTCCGGAGTCATTATTTTCCCTATCATGTCCAAAATGACTCAACAACAAACTACAACAAACCAAATCGTGGTGAAAATATAGCCACTAATTCTCAGTCACATGAGGATAGGACACACTTCCTATGTGGAGGTAGATTACATCCATATAGACCACAAATTGAAGGAAATTGCACACACAACAAAATTGGAAGAGGAAGATTGAACCCGTCATGGTATGCATGCATGAAGACTGAGTGACTGTGTGAGGGAAAATCCCAAACCTGCGCGTGAGGAGATAAAATTAGTCGTCTCTGCGTGAGAATGGTCAAAGTGGAGAATGCCTCTCTTCTTCCCTTGCCCATGTGAGGAGGAATGGATCCCTAGTGGAGTGTGTGTGTGGGAAAGGACTGACAGTCCCACCACACACCATTTCCCATGCAAAACATTTTCCCAGGACATAAATACCCCCAACTAACTCTAGAGAATTTAATTTGGTAGTTGACTGATGGATGGGTTCTCCTATTTACATCTGGATTTTCCCCATTGGCCCTAAAGGCTAGATAATTCCCCCTCCTTATCCTTAGGAAAATCATGCCCTTTTCATTATGGTCGCATTAACATAGTTGGTTGTGGGTATTTTTAATTAAAATTCATGTTTACATGATTCCAAATTTAATATGTGCTGGATAGCATGATATGCCATCGACAACGATTTTAATCACTGAAACATAACACAATCAAATCGATGGTGGGGATTTTTCCTTTAGCTCCATGCCATGATTAATTACAATATATACATCATATACATTAAATGAAAACGGGGCCAAGACTGGGGTGTTACAATATGCAAGTTGTTGAAGAGCAGGACTAGAGGTATGGTTGGGTTATAAAAGGGAAGGTAAAATGGTATTCACTACAGGTGAAGCTATAATAGAAGATGTTTTCTTATTTGAAGAAAGAAATACAAGAAGATGAATCTAAGATGGAGGTTTCATATTGTGAACCTGAACAGGGTAATTTGCTTTCGGAATATGATAAAGAAGGAAAGAGGTTGTATGTGAGTCTCATGAACACATTGAAGAGTTTAGATTAGCCACTGATAGAGCTAACAAAGAAAGAAGAAAATTCCTATGTTTTTAAATTTAATGAGTTATGTGATTTTGCAGGTAATGCATAAAATGAATCTCATGAGGATGATGAAGCAAAGATCACGAAAATATTTCTGAACACTCTGATAGGTTGAGAACCATGTGAAAATGGAGATAGTAAATACATGAAGCTTCCAGAAGAAATACTTGAAGCAAAGGGATCCTTAACTGAATATGTGTTCAAGGACAATGAGGATAAATATTTATTTGTGACTGTCATGCAATTTAAGGAGGAAAAAGAAGTGTATAAAGACATTTCTACATGTAAAAATAAGAATTATATTCTAAAGAAATAAAAAGGGAAACAATCACTTTGGACTGTCGGGAGATCTGAAGAAAAAGAAGATGTGACAGAAGAACATCATTCTATTGTAACAAGAAATGAAATTTTATCATGTGAAGAATATATGTAGCCTATAGCTTAAACTCTAATTAATAGTGGTGAATGTTTATTTTCATGTTCAGGAAAACACAAAGGAAGGATGCTTAGGAGAATACCAATAGGTAATTCAGAGTCTGGTGTTTTTAAAACTAACTTTTGGTGCATGTTTGCAATCATTGAAGGGAATGGAGACAAATATAAAAAGAAATATGTTGTGATAATAGTGTTAAGATTCTATATGCTAAGCTATATTATCAACATTCAATTAAATTTCACAACAACAGCATATATAGGATCACTGAAAGAAACAATATCACAAGATCAACACAAATTTACCTTGGGAAAACCCTAAAGGGAAAAAAACCCAGCAAGAAAAGGTTCCTGAAAAAGATAAAAGATAAAACCTACGACTGGTCCTTCTCCTCCTTATAGATAAAACTCTCTCTCTCTCTCTCTCATGCACTACACAAGTGTGTGTCTATGTGTTTCAAATGAGGAGCACCTATCTTTGTTTATATTCTTCCTCTCACTTAAATTTTCACTGAACTAAGTTGGCCCTACTAAACTTGACTGGGATGACTTCTCTAGGAGGACTCAAAACAACTTAATATTATATTTAGGATGGTTCTAGTGACCTGAATTACAATGAATGGTTTTCCTCATGACTCTCTACTAACCTAATACAATAATATCATCTTAACAGAGGAATAATAACATCTCTAAAAGGTTCCATAAATAAAATACATTTAGAATATTCTTCAAAGTTAGAATAATTGAACACTCCCCCTTAACGAGAAGGGTATTCTACAACAACAACAACAATAGTAGGAGAGGAATAGAGAGCATCTTCAACATCATCATGGTAATACATCTATAAATCATTGGAATATTTTCAACATCTTTGACATATAGTTTTCATCTTCAATTTCAGCAGCAACAACACTTTGATCATTCAGTTGACAACGTCATCGTCATAATTTTAGTCTTTTCAATCAGAAACATCATGATCAACAATACTTTGACCTTTCTATCATCATCATCATCAGCAACACCAATACTTTGAGCAACATCATCAACAATACTTTGATCTTTCGATCAGCAACATCATCATCAGCAGCAACAACCTGTAATCCACAATATGAAGATGAAATTCTATGGATCACTTTAGGACTTCAGTCCAGGGATGATACAATCCTACCACAGTCTCGAATACCAAAGTATCCAGATACTATTATGGGATAATCACTCCCTATCACTTTAGTACTTAGGTCCAAGGATGATGCAATCCTACCACATTCTCAAAGACTGAAGTCTCTAGATACTATAATTATGGGATAATCACTCCCTATCACTTTAGGACTTACGTCCAAGGATGATTCAATCCTACCACATTATCAAAGATCGAAGTCTACAAATACTATTACGGGATAATCACTCCCTATCACTTTATAATTTACGTCCAAGGATGATGCAATCCTACTTCTTTATCGGAGACATAAGTCTACAAATCACTTTAGGACAAGTGTCCACGGATGATACAATCCATTAGAGGAAATTTCAACTCAAAATGGGCCTTTTAACTTTTATTCAAATTCAATGTCATCATGTGTTAGCCAATGAAATTGCTTTAAATTTAAAATACCGTATAGGTCTTAAACACTTTTTTAATATAAATTTAGGGATAGGTATCATAAAAAAAACTACTTTTTTGTTTGTATTTTTTACATATCTCCCTATTTTTTTACTCAAATTTCGATCGGGAGAGATCGTTGGATGCGGAATTAAATTCTGCATCCAACGAGTACCCACTTGGCATACTTTTGACGGACCCCGCTACCCTAAAAACAAGAAATACCTGAAAAAATGGAATGATGATGTCATCATTCCATTTTTTATGTATTTCTTGTTTTTAGGGTAGCGGGGTCTGTCAAAATTATGCCAAGTGGGTGNTTCCTCCAAAATTAATAAATATTATTTTATTATTTTAACTATTATTTTATTAGTTCATTTTAGGAGGCCCATTTTGAGTTGAAATTTCCTCTAATGCCACTTCTTTCCTAGAGACAGAATTCTATGGATCACTTTAGGGAAAGTGTCTAGGGACGATACAATCTCACTGCAACATCACTGCTCCCCCTTTCACGGAAGATATTTTTGAACAACACCAATCTTGTCTCGAAAGTATTCAAAATTTATTCAAGACAGAGGCTTTTCCAACACATCAACAACTTGTTCATCAGTACTCAAATACTAGAGATTCATGGTTCCCTTCTGTATCATATCTCGAATGTAGAAATATCAGATTTCTATGTGCTTCAATTTATCATGGAACACTGGGTTCTTTGTCATCTTTATACAACTCTATTTATCACATAGAATCACTGTGGTATCCAAATCCAAGTTAAATAGACCTGACATCAGCTTCCGAATCCATATGGATTCACAACTACCAGAGCAAACTGCTATGTATTATGCTTCAACCGTGCTAAGAGAAACATTGGACTGTTTCCTACTAAACCATGAAATCATAGAAGACCTAGACATTAACATCCACCTGTTGTGCTTTTTCTATCTGGGAGACTTCTGGCCCAACCTACATCTATATAGCCATACAATCTGTAGTCATGGTTTCCATAATAGTATATACCAAATTCTATTGTTCCTTTAAGATATCTCATCACATGTTTTGTAGCTACTAGGTGAACACGCTTAGGTTGAACTAGATACTAACTCAAGGTGTTCACAGCAAAACAATTTTTTTGTCTTATATCTGTTAGATACATCAACGACCTAATAATCTATCTGTATTGAGTCCAATCCACTAATTCTAATGATTCATCATCCAAAAACTTCAAATTGGTATCCATGGGTATGGAGATGGATTTACATTCTAGCATATCAAATCTTTTCAAAATTTCTAATGCATACTTTCCCTGATTGAGAAAGATTCCTACTCAATTTTTCCATACATCTAGACCTACAAAATAATGCATTAACCGAAGGTATTTCATCTCAAATTCCTTAGCGATCTTCTTCTTGCATTCTACAGGTTGTTTCTCATTCCCTGTCATAAATAGGTCATCCACATACAATAATAGTATGACGGGTTCATCTTCTATAACCTTGAAGAGAAGAATAGGGTTGACTTTACTCTTGGTCAATTCCAAGCTCATCAAGAAACTATCTATCCTTCCATACCAAACTCTAGGATATTTCTTCAGGTCGTACAAGGCCTTCTTAAACTTGCATACATGAGTGTGTATGTCGTCAACTTTAAATCCTTGTGGTTGTTCTATGTATACTTCTTCCTCAATCACACCATTCAGGAAGGCTATCTTTACATCGATCTGGTGTAAGTTCCACTTCATCATGGATGCAAGTGCCATTGTGGCTCTAATTAAAGTATACCTTGCTACTGGTGCAAATGTTTCTTCATAATCAATTACCTCTTTCTTATTGAAACCTCTAGCCACAAATATTTGCTTGTATTTCTCTATACTTCCATCAGTTTCATGTTTTATCTTGTAGATCCACTTGGAAGATACCACACTCTTGTCTTCTAGTTTGGGAACTATATCCCAAACATCATTCTTCATTATTGATTGGTATTCTTCCACCATTTCTTATACCCATTCTTTCTTCTGTACAGCTTCTTCATAGTTTGTAGGTTATTGATCTACAAGATCACACATTAAAGCTACATAGTTGGAAAATGGCTTGGGCTTATTGCTTATCCTTGTGGATCCTTCTGGAGCTCCATATCTTTCTTCTTCTTGTATAATTTCTCTTTCCCAGGTAGGTTTTCTTTTCTGTGATATCTCCATCGTGGGAGGTTCTTGTGGTTTTGTCATATCATGATATTCAAGTGTTTCATCTTCAGGGAGGAATGTAGCCTCTACATTTCTGGGAGGTGTATCTTCCTCATATAGTTATTCATGTTGACATTTTTTGGATATCTTTGGAGCCTCTTCTTCATCAAATTTTATATCTCTAATGATTTCCATGTGATGGAATACAGGAATGTAAATTTTGAATGCCTTGGAGAATTCACAGTATCCAACAAATATTCCCTTCTTTCCGGAAGGGTCCAACTTGGTTCTTTTCTCTTTCAGTATGTGAACATATACTGGAAAATGGAATATCTTGAGGTGACTTACTTCAGTATTCTTTCCCCTAAACATCTCCTCTAGAGTCTTGAATCCAAGGGAACTATGAGATATTCTATTTTGTACATAGACAACAGTGCTAGCTGCTTCTTCCCATAGATGCATTGGACGATCCTGATCATATATCATTGTATTCACTGCCTCCATGATGGTTATGTTCTTTCTTTCCACAACACCATTTTGTTGAGGATTGTAGGGAGTAGTTAGTTATTCTTCACCATTGTCTAATCAGAGTGTCTTGATTCTTTTTTCTGAAAGGTTTTCTATCAAGGATTTGAATTCCATGAATTTTTAAAACACTTCATTCTTTGCTTTCAAGAAGTATATCCATGTTTTTCTTGAACAGTCATCAATAAATGTAATGTAGTATTCAAAACCACTCAAGGATGTGGAGGACACTATACCACATATATCTGAATGAATTAATTCCAACATACCTTTAGTTTTTGTTTCACTCTTTGGAAATGGATTATTGATATTCTTTCCTTTTTCACATCCTTTGCAAATGCCTTCATGGTTGATCTTCAAGTCTGGTAATCCTGTCACAACTTGGTTCACATCAGGTAGTGCTTTGTAATTTATGTGGGAAATAATCCTACACCACAATTCACCAGGGTTAGTGGTCTCATGAACAAGGGTTGTTTCTAAATGTCCCTTAAGTTTATACAGGCCTCCTTCTTCACCTATGACAACTACATCTTCAATTGACTTTCCTTTGGGCCACATCAATACTTGTCCATCTATGAATGTAAATATATATCATTTCTTATCTAATTTGGATATAGAAAGTAAGTTCTTCTTTAGACCTGGTACATATAAAAATTCTTTCATCTTTAGGGGGTTTCCTGAATCAAGCTTGTAGCTTGCTTGACCAATTACTTTGATTGGATAATGATAGTCATCTCTTAGAGATAGTTTCTGAGGAGAGTTATTTTCTTCAAGTTTTGACAGAATTTTCTTTCATCCCATCATGTGCTTTGAAGAACCACCATAAATAATCCATGTGTCCTCTCCAAGTGTTACAAACCCAGAGAGTGCACAGAATAGTACATACTCTTATGCATATTCTTCTCTTGCTTTCTTTCTCTGAGGTCCTTCTTCCTCTTCTTCTTCATCCTCATCTTCAGCTAGATGTGCATGATGTATTTTTTTGTTGTTCATATTATTGTATTCTTCTTTCTTCAAAGGACAATTTCTTGAAATGTGTCCTATCTTATCACAATTGAAACATTGAAAGTTGGAGTACTCCCTCTTTCAAAAACTTGCTTTTGTTCTTTGGAACCTTTTGGGAGGTTGAGACTCCTTGTGGTTTCCATTCTTGAAGTTGGGTTGAATTCTTATTCTCTTGGTATGGGTGTCTAGGGATCGATCATCTTCCTTCAGTAGAGCTTCTCTATTGGCCACTCTAGCCTCCTCTTGAATACAATCTTCCCATACAATATCAAACTCCATGCTTTCCTTTTTGGAACACATAGTTTAGATGAATGAATCCTAGGGTCTAGTGAGACCATTGATAGCAGTAATAACCAACTCATCAAGTCATCAAGGGTGTCTCGACTAGCTTCTAGTTGTTCCTTGAACTGGGTGACCCTTGTGAAATAGTCCTGGATGGATTCTCCATGACTCATCTTGGTTCTCTTCAACTGATCTCTTAGATTCATCTTTATGTTGATGTTTCTTCCTTCATACATAATTTCTAGGGAATTGAACATTTATTTCAGAGTCTTATTGGATGAAACTTGAGGGATCAAGTGATCCTTTATAGAGTCAACAATAATCCTTTGTGCCCTAATCAGATCTTTTTTTTCCTTCTCCTTAGCTTCAGCCTCATCAGGTTCTGCAACTTCTTTATTGATATATTTGTCAAGATCATTCTCCTTGAGAATGAGGCCAATTATGTATTTCCATGCTCGGTAATTCTCTATGCCTTCTAGTTTGTCCTCAATCTTGGTGCTTGGGTCCATCTTGTCAAGAGATTACAAAAAATTGAAATTATTGAAAAAGAGAAACTGATCTTACCAGGAGATGCGCTTGACTGGGGTGAGTTGACTGGTGTGCTTGGTTTCTGGAGATCTTGAGTCTTCACTTTTCAAAACTGACTTGCAAGATTTTTCCGTGCAATTTTTTGGTTTTCTAGATTTCTATTGTTTTTTGGTCGACTGTCAAACTAGGGTTTGAATTTCCCAGAGATATACCCACTCAAAAATTTTGATCTTAGGCTCAGTGGATGCACTCTAGGAGGGCACAAATTTCTATGAAGTCATATCTTCAAAAATCCAATTTTCTCTGAAACCCTAATTTCTTGTCGGAGAGGGAGAGAGGGATTTTTCACCTTGTGAAAGTTGTCCTATTCAGGTTAGCTCTGACACCATGTTAAGATTCTATATGATAACATATATTAGCATCATTCAATTCAATTTCACAACAATAGCATATATAGGATCAATGAAAGAAATAGTATCACAAGCCTTCAACATAGATTTACCCTGGGAAAATCCTAAAGGGAAAAAAACAGAGCAAGAAAAGCTTCCTCAATATAGATGATAAAAAATATAAAAGATAAAACCTTGGACTGGTCCTTCTCCTACTTGGAGACAAAACTCTCTCTCTATCTCTCTCATGCACTACACAAGTGTGTGTTTGTGTGTTTCAAATGAGGAGCACCTCTCTCTATTTATATTCTTCCTCTCAATTAACTTTTCACTCAACTAAGTCGGCCCTGCTAAACTTGACTGGGACAAATTCTCTAGGAGGACTCAAAACAACTTAATATTATAATTAGGAGGGTGCTAATGACCCGACTTACAACGGATGGTTTTCCTCTTGACTTGCCATTGACCTAATACAATAATATCATCCTCATGGAGGAATAATAACATCTCCAAAAGCTTCCATCAATAAAATGCATTTAGAATATTCTTTGAAGTTACAATAATTCAACAAAAAGAATACATCTTATTGTCTCAAGAAGGAAATTGGTACCTAAAAGAATTTGATGTTGCAGGATTTTCTAATGAAGACAAAGAGGATCTTTCTAACTTCAGAAAATATGATAAAGGGTTAGAAAAGTTAGAAAACTAGTTGATCAATCCAAGGATTGACAAATAAGACTTCTTAATGCATGCAAGTGAGGAAAAGTTCAATGACAACATTGAAGGAAAAAGAATGGAAGGTCAAGACATTGCATTGTCTTGTAATGATATGATTTTGTTACAGTAGTCAAGAGGAGTAGAAGACCAACATAATTTTGAGGAGCCTCTTGATATACCTTCTAGTTGGGGTATGATTGTAAATGAGAAGGGAGATCCTAAATATATAAAGATGCAATAAGAAGTGGCCAGAAAAAAAAGGACAAAGGAACAATAGTTTCAAGAAAAGAAGATGCCAGTGTACCAGCCAGAGGATAGGCTGGCCATGGAGATTTAAGAATTAAGTTTGTTGATGGTGAATATGTCTCAAAGAAGGCATGAGGAAATAATGAATATTTTCATCAGAAGAGAAAATAAACAAAGCAGTAGGAGAAGACAGATGAGAGAAGGATATGGAAGAAGCAAAGCTAGTGGAGCATTGCAACATAAAATTTGGAAACCAAGAGAACTGAAGATGACAAAGAAAAAACAACATGATGAGATGGATGATAAGATACAACACAAGGTTTGTGATCTAGGCATACTGAAGATGAAAGGTTATGACCAAGAGTTCATATTTCTTTCTTCCTAGGGAGTCTGATGCAGGTGCATCATGCTCTCCATTTCAAATTCAAAGATCAATGTTGGATTAGGCCTTGAAGGGGTCTTCAAAATCTAAATTGATGGTATTCGAACCATCACATTGTACATAAACCTATGTTTTATTTGATTCTAGATGATGGTGAGTCATTAAGTGATTCACTAAGAGGATGAGTGAGTCATTGGGTCAATGGATGAATCATGTAAACAAATCCCACAATTAGTGGTAGCGAGTCATAGGATAATCTTAAGGGTTTGCTATAATTAGGATTTGTTACCAGATTATGAGAATGTGAACCATAATGGTTCATGATTCCAACTATGTATATATGAAATCCTGCGAGGCATAGAAAGACATTAGATAGGGAAGAATAGATAGAGGCAGGAAGAATATCCATAGGAGAGAAAATATGGCTCAACAAAGCCAAACAAAGTTGTATAGAGCCTAGGAGATTAAAACGCGGGTTCTAAAAACAAGTTTGAATGTACAATTTTATTGTGTGAATGGAAAAATCCTATTTCAGCAAAATCCCTGTGTAAATTCATCTATAATTGAATGTGTGATTCCACAAAATGAATGTTTGTTACATCTCTATAAATGATTGAAATCATGTGTGTGAATTATTGTTTCTAAAAGAGATGAAACGAAGATCAATTGATTGAGCCTTTATTCAATCAAAGGGGGGAGTTAGATGAATAACATGCTTTGGATTTCATGAATGATTAATGCGTTTGCAGAGTCATTGTAGGTTCGAGGTCTGCAGAGATCGATCACTGTAAGGATCGATGGAGATGGAGATTCAAGTCTGTGCATGGATTGAATGATAAAAGGAAATCATGAAAGAAAGAATCCATAGCCGAAAATTGATTCCACAAATATGTTCCAACTTAAATCTTGATTAAACCAACCGACCAGAAAAATTAGATCAGACGGTGAAGAATCAATCTTGACAAAACATCAATGGTCGAAGTTCATTTTTGTGGAGAGAAGACATAGATCTGACTATGTTGAACCAAGATCCACAATTAGAGACATATCAACGGTTGAGAGAGAAGCCGAAATAGATAGATGATGTGGAAAAATTGTTGTGCAGAAGCTAGAAATGTAGAAAGTCCCAGTTCAAAACATTGAAAATCAGACTCTGAAGTCTGGAAGTTAGACGTCGAGAAATGAAATTATAAGGGAAGAGGAAAATAAAAGTTAAGATTTCTGATTCCGAAGTTTGAAGGTCAGAAAAGTAAAGTTTGGAAACCGAAAAGGGTTGAATTTGTAGAAATCTAAAGTCAAGGAGTCAACTTCTGAAACCCGAACCAAAAATTGGAAAAGTGAAGAAAAAAAGCATAAACCTTGTTTGGAAAGGTCAACAATTAGGGTTTCAAATTCCAAATCCGAAAGGTGTAGGTGAAAGTGTAGAATAGTTGAAGCTCAGAAAAGTCAAAAAGGGATTTTTATGATTTTTGATCGGAAACCCAAAATATGAAGGATTTGGATTGCGAAACAATGTTTAATACAACTAGTTGGCTGTCAAGAAGGGTTTGAAGTCCCCCTTACTCTGAAGTATAATGTGTTTGATCTCAAAGATGGAAAAATAGGCTAAATAAGGTGGGGTTGGCATCAATACCCTATAACTTAATGGATTAAAACTACAACTAAAATAGATTATAGATAAGAATTACATAATACCAAGTGTATCCCCTTTGGGAGAACCTGTCTTATTTGTTAAAAAGAAAGAAGGCGCATGTCAAAACCCCAAAGTTTCACAAAAATTTAAAATTTTGAGATAATAATAAATGCTAAAACTTGTGGTCTACTAACAACTAATGGTTTGGACTAAAAGAAACAGTCAAGTAATTAATTTCACTAAATCTTAATTATATTTACTCCATAGTTCATTTTTTTGTAACAAGAATAAAGTCTTCTTGCGTAATGTTTTACTTCAGTTTATTGATGAGTCTTTTCATGTCAAGTAGGTGGAATCTAACTTTTGAATCCAGGGCTTACTTAGCAATCGTGCTAACGCAGATGATTACTGGTTCTTACAGTTTTACAGGTATGATTGAACGAGTACTTTTTTAAAAATTCTTAAAGTATCCAGCAATATTTTATTTGCAATTATAAAGCTTAGTAAATAAGATGCTAAAAATTAAACAACTTCCATGAGGAAAAACCATTTGGCTTCCTTCATTTTTTCTTGTAATAAAGTTCAGAAGTAAGTAGCGACAGAAGAATATGTTTGTGACTCTAAGAATTAGAATCTCAAATTAAAGTACTTCTACTTTAGTCTAAATAATTGCAATGATATAATGATTGTTTTGTCAGTATTTATACAATAATAAATTTTTTTATCTGTGTAACGATTGTCCCACATTTCTCTTTTGCGAGATAAATTACAGCTTGTTAACCTTTGGACAATATAAATTCGATTGTGCAAATTGAAAATCATAATGCCTTCCTACATGATATCATTTTTTGCCTAAACTTTAATTTCATGTTGAACCATGAGGTTCTAAATATTTCTGGACTCAAACGAATCATTTTTATTCAATTTCTTAATTTTTTATGATACTTCTCTTGAATTACATTACTATCTACAAACAGTTTATCTGAGGTTGATGCTCTCGAAATAGGTCGACTTTTTTAGTTATCTTGTTTAGTTCTATAACTACTTTACTACCTAATTTGCTTGGTGAATTTTTAGTAATTTCCAAGTTGAGTCATAACCCAAAATCCATCAAAGTATTGTCGCTTTGAATTGTTTAACAGAATTTTATAATAGTGTTCTTACAATAAGTTTTGTACCACTTCAAAGTTCTATTACCATTTGATTTATTAGTTCATATGTGACTTAAAAAACATGCATACTCTATTTTTTAATAGACATTCAGTCTATATCTAGCTCAAGGTTATAAACATGTTTAGATTAGAGTTTATGATTCTCCAATTTATTACATTATGCCATTTATGAAAGTCATGACTTGTAATGTTGTTATTACAAGAGATGTACCATGTATAAATTATAGGCTTTTTACAAAGGAAAACTATAGTTGTTCATTGATTAGCATGAATGCTCCCATAAAACATTTGATTTCTTATCTATAGTAAAAACATAAAACATTGATCTCTATCTATAAATAAGACATAAAATATTTGATTTCTATCTATAATAAAGACAACGTTTAGAGAAAAGAAATGTAACCATTCAAATCGCATTTGTGATGTTATGATATAATAACATATAGTTATATGGTGAACTAAGTCTTATAAACATTTTATCACTTGAAAAGCCGTTATTACGAGAATTAACCCTATATAAGCTATATTGCTTTTACACAAGAAAGTTATAGGTGCTTGATGGTTAGCTTGAGATCCCCTATATAATAAAGACCTCCATCCATAACAAGGTTAATGTTTAGAGCATGGGATTACTAACATCCAATATATATTAGTGAGTTTACAATGTACAAGTTATAAGGTTATAGAATAGAGTGTGTTCTATATATAATTGGTTTCGGCATTAACCAAAGTTTAATATATGACACTCCTCGCTAGGTCAATGTAATTCATGATGTTGAGGTTTTTAACCATGATCTAATAACTCATATGATGAGTGACATGTTGATTGATAAGCAAATAATTGGTTATGACATAGTTTTTATGCATCGTGATTAAATAATTGAAAAATCGTTATATGCAAGCACTATAGAATACGACCCACTGCATGTTTGATTTACGTGGCCACGTTGTCATCTCCTGACCAAGAGTGGGAGATATAAAACACTATCATAACCCTAACCCTTATCATTCTTCCCCGCAGTTTGCGCTGGCCCTTTAGGCTGCTCTGCTTGGCTTCCATGGCAGCCGTCGGTCCTCCTTTCTCTGGTTGTCTTGTGTCTTGGTTCAATGCTACATTTGTGACCAATGTGTGGTTTTAAAAGCCATTCTCAGTGGTTGGGTTCTCACTCTACAACTTGTGGAGATTATCATTGCTCTTGGCTTGATGTCTGTGTAATCTTCCTTTCGCTGTCCTCATGGCTTACAGTCTACTTCAGTTACCTTTTTGCTGTTCTCATGGCTCGCCATTGCGTGAGGGTTACACTTGCTGGCTGTTGAGTTTTTAAAAATGCAAAGCCTGTAGGTGACAATGCTTCTACCAGACTGTTCTTCGTTTTCATTAAAAAGTAAGAGTTTTTTTTCATTTTTATTTAACTTTGCAATAGGTGTAATACTATTACAAAGGCACATGATATCTTAAGTTATAATTATTGACCGTAGTCTTTTTCACTACTTCCAGGTGCTCGCCACTAAAATATTTTATGGTGAAGATAATAGACATTCAACCAATGAATTCCATGACTCGTGGTGTGTTTCGGGTAAGCCCCATGGTCCATGTGTTGGGTTTTCACCCTACTTGTAACAAAGTGCTCAAAGGATTCACCCAAGGTTTTGGAAAAACCTTCCTCATCTTGCCATGAGTTATGTTGTTGTTTTTACAGGATCTTGTTGTAATACCTAGAATCAAACCCTCGCTAGTCGATGGGTAGAATTGGTTTAACTGAGCACTATAAATAGTTTTTTGTTTGGCTTTACGGCATGGTTAAAATAATAGCTCTTGTAAATATAGTTCTGTCTTCAAACTTGTTTGGATAACAGTTGTTTATATTATACTCTATGTAAAATTGATGGTTTTTACCCTTCTTGACTATAAGTCAAGTTTTTGTACTCTGTTTAAAATACTCTTCAAGGGTTTACAAATTAAGTTTTTAAGACTGATACTTACAGTAATAATTTAATTCTTGCTTGTTTTTATTTAGAATTATGAATTTAGGGTTTATCCAGTGGAAACCCTTGTTTTGAAATAGATTATTCCAGTTTATAACAATTACAGTCTTTTTTATTTGTCCTTAAGGGACTGTAAGTAAATTATATTAACCTGGCTATTTAATGGTTACATAATTAATTAAATTTGTTTTATTACTTCAAGGTTTTTGCTAATTGTAATAACTATAAGCGTTTTAACCCTGTCTTTCGTTTTCACAGGTACACCCTGTTAGTAAAATAATAAGTCACAGTTTCTTTTAGAAGTATACATTTTGTTTATATAGTTCAGTATTGTATTTATTTCCTGTGAAATGAATTTAGTTGGTTCTTTGATGGTTTAAAAGAACTAAATTATGGTTTAAAGAATTCTAGGTTAGGGTTTGTAGAAATAATCTATGTCCTTCTTTTAACAATTATTCCAGTTTGTAAAAGAATTTCTTTTGATTTGTAAACAATAAATATTATTTTTGTTAATAATAATATTGTTTGTAAATACTATATTCTCTTGAGTTTATTTTTACATATATATATTATTAAATAAGACTGAGAACAGTCTATAATAGTTGAGTTTATTTAATAAGATTATTTTATAAACTTGGTGAAAGAAATAAGAATTTCCATCTTGTCAATACTCCTTACATCTAATTTGTTTGTAAGTGTGTAAGGAAAGTTATTTATTAATAATACTTTATCCATAGGTTACTACTGTCTGTTCATTATTTTAACTCTAAGAGAATAATACTTTTAGAGTGATTAAGTTCTTAATTATGATATTCCTTAACTCAAATTAGTTTATCTTCAGAATTTAATTAGGTTACCTATCCTTACTTAGATTTTAGATAGTTGTAGGTAAAATAGCTATCATTAGTAGGAAAGAAATAAACTAACAAAACTATATTTACATCTTTACTTAACATAAATAATAAGCATTTAACTGATATTTCTATTCCTTCTGTTTCAGTGTAGATGTATAGTTTATAAAGAAGGTACTGTGTAAAATAATGAATTACATACTTAAATATATTGCTATTAGTAAAATAATATGATCCTGTTCTTTTTCTGGTATTCTTAGTACACAGTCTCATTCTAACAACAACCCTACTAAACAAATTAATATTCTTTATGGAAACAAGAAATATCTACTAATGGAAAAGACTTCAATACTCTGAAAAGCATAAGTACTCTATTCATTTCATATTCCTATCATACTTCATTCATTTTAAACACACTACCTATGCTAGAGTACGATCTGGTTTACTCCAGATGGGGAAAAACACAGGTAGGATTATTTTTCATCAAAGAACAGATTTAGCATTTAAAACAAATAAGAGATTTCAAACTTAACAGTTCACTACGTAACATATACATCATTCATTATTTGTTCATACATAGATATAAACTTAAACACATAAATTAAAAGATAGTAAAACCTGTTTTTAAAACTGGATGACAACAGCGTTGGGAGGCCGTTCCTCCCTACCAACTCCTGGAGAGTGCTCAAACAGTGAATTCTCAATACAACGACTTCTCAAGACCCCCGAGCTTGTTCCTGGTCTCCTTGGCTGGGACTAGGTGGAGAAAACAACAAAATACTAGTCCAATGACTCAATACCAACTTTGCACACTACAGCAAGATCTTTCAGCTGGAAAGTTGTACTAGATCACTGCCTGCAGTTTACCCCTCAAACACCTTCCTCAAAAATTCCATTCCCAATGAATTCCTTGAAGTGCATTCACCTAAATGATTCTTCTCCTGGAATGAGCAGCCTCAACTCTCTTCAATGGGATTTTTTATTAAGATTGCCTAGGTCTTTTTGGGTTAGTTGTCATTAATTGAGCCACCTGCTCTGATCCCACTTTCTTGGGGGATCATGACCGCAAATTAAGGGAGGTTGCCACCTGCAACATTGGAAGTGTTTGAGGATGTTACCACTTGTCTATTTGATCTCCACCTAGTATCCTCCACCAACTTGACCAGTAACACTCTTTTTAACAGCTCTCCCAAGCTGTTGTCTCCACTTTTATTTATTTAAAATTAAAATATTTAGAATTACATTCCACATCCTTGACTCTACTGAGTCATCAGTTACAACTTAGCATTAAATTTAACATAATGTCTTGGAATAAAATCAAAATAAGATAATATTATTTTGAAAAATTGGGGCATGTGACAGCGCCTTACGTTTATGTATAGATTACCATCATTTAAACAAGATGTCAATTAAAAATAGATATCCATTTCCCTATTGAGATGATCTATTCGATCAGATACATAGAGCAACGATATTCTCAAAAAATAGACTTGAGATTTGGATATCATCAAGTCATAATTAAAGATGAATCTATATTTAAAACTGCATTCATAACCCGACACGGGCATTATGAGTTTGTAGTTATGCCATTTGGGCTAACGAATGCTCCCACATCTTTTATGTGTTTGATGAATAGTGTATTAAGTAAATACTTGGATAATTAGTAGTTGTCTTCATAAATGACATACTAATTTATTCAAAAAAAAAGAACATGATTAACATTTATAGATAATATTACAAGTTCTAAGAGGACACAAACTGTATGATAAATTTAGTAAATGTTAATTATGTAAGGATAAAATACAGTATCTAGGCCATGTGATATCCAAGGAAGGGATATGAGTGGATCCTGACAAGATAAGAGAAATAATGGAATGGCATGTTCCTAAGGACGTAAAAGATGTATGATCATTCATGGGGATTACAATTTATTACTGGATATTCATAAAAGGATTCTCAAAGATCACCAATCCCATAACAACCTTACAGAAAAAAGGGAAAAAGATTTTTATGGGATCTAAAATGTGAATAAATATTTAATAAGTTAAATGAATTATTAACTACTACACCTATCTTAAAAATAGAAGATCCAAACAAGGACTTTGTTGTGTGCACTAATGCATGCACTGAGGGCCTGGGTGGAGTGTTAACGCAAAAAGGTCATGTAATAGCACATGAGTCAAGAATCTTAAAAATACATGAGTCAAGTTGTCTTCTACACTATTACATGTGAATTTTTTTCCCACAGAAAATAATTGTTGTAGTAAAACTTCTCTATCGCTATAGCAACATATTGAATCCCAACGTTTTGTTGGAAAATTCTCGTTGTATTAGCCACACTTTGAATTTCCATCTGTATGGCGACACCACATAGATGACACGTGGTGATTGTGGCCTATGATTCGAAAACATATGGGTGTCTTTATAGCGACATTTAGATGTCACTAAAGCAGTGTCTTAGAGGCACTATAGCAACAAAGGACTGTGGAAAATTTATGCGCCTAAGTCATTATGCATTGCTAGAGTGACATCTTGGTGTCGCTATAGCGGCACACATTTGTCGAAATAGCATCGTCAAGGCATCACTATAGTGACGATAGTTCATGGAAAACTAGAAGCGACTGAGCACTGTTGTGTCCCTATCGAGACGTCACGGTGTCGCTATATCAACAAAAGGAATGTTACTATAGAAACATTTACTGTGTATGTTTAAAATATATACATAATTTGTAGCAAATATTGTATTTCAAATCTAGGAATACCTCTAGGAACTTACAATGATGTTGTTAGGAAATGAGTATTATAGACTAAATGTACAACCTCATACAACTTAACAAGTACAATATTTCAGCTCTATGTTATGCTACCTTGAAATATGAAGTTTGAACCATTCCCAACCTAGAAGAAATGTCATTATCATGCTCAATAGTCTTGACATCTCTTGATTGTGATGGAATCTAGAACAATGATAGTATTCTAACTGTTAAGTACACACTATATTTTTTTGTTTATCATAGCTACTGACAAATCCTAGAAAAATGGTGTTAATTCTCATGGACAAACAACATAGAATACTAAGATTATCATAAAGACAAGTAAGATGTTTTTGCAGAAAAGAGCTTGTGTTTAAATTGATCTAAGAAAATGGTGTAGATAAAATAGAATATTGACATAAACAATTACCCTTAATCATGTTGATATAGATATTATGCTCATGCAATTATCAAAAACAAGATAAGTCGCGATACATGTAAAAATCAAGAATACCCTTGTTAGGAATTGCAAATACCTTCACTTGTAAATTTTCATTTTATAGATTCTTCACAAGTTGAGTCCCATGAAATATCAACTCATAAAGTTGCAAAACGATTCAAAGTCACTAAATTCATTATTGGTGTCATTTATATGCATACAATTCCGTAATGTAAGATTAAGAAGGTAAAAACCCAAAATATACACCATAAAATTTTAAAGTTATCTTCACTGAAAATAAGTGACTAGCGAGAGAGAAAAATACATACACTAAATATAGGTCCATCCATAACTAGAAAAAGATAATTACTGAAACACTTTTTGTATGTGTCAGTTACTGATCTCCTCTTCTTTTTTCTTATACACCATAGTTTTAGAAACTAATGTAGAACATTATCTTCTCTCAATTAAGATGCCCAGTGAGTATACAATAGATGATATATACCATACTTTTCTTTTGAGCAATGTGTGTGATTTTTATTTCACAAATTAAAACAACAACAAGAATGTTGTAAATAAACATATATGTGTTCATTGTTTGGATATTCAAGATGGAAAATAGTAAACTCCTTGGAACTTAGATTTAAAAATTTTTATCCTATTTGACTAGAATTAGACCACAAACACAATTACGCATCATAACATGATGTAGTTATGGAAAGGTCAATAAGAGTGGCTTAATAATGGAGAGAAATATGCCCCTTGATCTCTATTTGCTCAAATCTAATAAAAATTTGAATGTCTCAATAGTTAACACATATTAACATTTCTTAGAATGACCCATCACAGTGATGTTTGTCTAAATATCCACATGAACTTAAGAACTAACTGGAAAGTATGCTATAGATCATACGGTTGATTTATCCAGAATATTGGCAATCAATGCTAATATTCACTCATACATCATAAAATTATCCAAAATTACTTACCTTGAGAAAAATCCACCATCAATAGCACCCCATGCTAGTCTTATACCACGAGCATGAACTTCTCTGTCTTTCACTTCACTAAGCTGCACAAGGCACCACTCTAAAGACAAAGATCCATAAAAATGTTTAATGTACACATTTCATCTCATTTTGAGGAAAGCTGCAAACTCTTAGGTAGATTTAGCTCATTTGTATTTTATAATTATTTTTCTTAAATATTTAAACTCAAAGATGAAACAATAAATGATGCAAGAGCATTGGATCTAAAGACCAAGTTCAAAGTGTCTAATTTATTGTTTATAGTCAATAGTGGATGAGTCATAGATAGGGATAAGTTTGGTTTCCTAAGAATAGAAATTGTTGCATTAATTTAGGAATAGATTGTTGATTAGTCAGGGTCAGTAGTTAGTGAACGAAGGTTAGTTAGAATTGAGGGGAATATAATTGTAATTTGGGAGTAGTTGTAGGAGGAAGAACTCAGAGAGAGAGAGAGAGATTTCATAGAATATGGCCATTAAGAGATGATTCAGGCCAAGGGAATCAAGGTTTTGAAGTATATGTACAGTTTACTCTTTTAATGAGAAGTAGATTCATCAAATGTTGTGTACCTTGTTCTTTTGGATTTTGTGTGTCTTATGTAATTGAGAAAGTTGGATGAATGATTAGTTATTTGATAAAATAAGTCTTTACATGCAAACCTGATACCAAATTGAGCAACGGTGCTGGGAAAAAATTCGTGAAAGAAATTCTAGTCAATGAGACATAGCTCGGTAGAATTTATGTATGTGAAATTCCAGTTATTATGAGTTTAAGATTGGGTAGACCTAGAGAGGTTATAGCCTTTGTAGAAGTGTATGACTTAAGTAAACACTCTGTGAATAGAGTAATTGTGCATTTTATTGTTGTTGAGTTATGAGTGAGTTTGAATATATGAGATTACAGAGTAATATTGCATTGTTGTGTCAACAAGGAAAGAATTTTTTGCAGGTCGAAGATGGAAATGGTGTAAATCCCTATCGAGGGTCACTGTTCGAGTTAGTGTTGAGGGATTTAGTGTTGCAGAAGCCCTGTAGTGGACCGAGCATTTGAAAATGTTTATTAATGTTAGAGAGATATTGTATGATCAGATACATAGTGTATGATTGTGAATGATGATGGAGAAAATTTATGTGTAATGATGCTCAGAACGTGGTTGAGAATCGATGGAATTACCATTGGAATGGTTGATGTTTTTGGCGTAAAGAAGAAATTAGATGCTTGATAGGTGTGTAGTGATCATTATAGGTTGAAAGGATGATATTGAATGACCCTTTGATTGCTTAACCTAATTGTAATGTCAAATTACTGATTAACTGTGTGTTTTAATAAGTTGCAGTCACATTGCAGAAGTCGACGTGTTTTGATGGTTGAAATCATGTCAAAGAAATGAAGTTGTAGTTTGAATTGTGTAGGTTTATGCAAAGAAAAAAAGACCAAGAATGGATGGTTTCTAAGTGTCTTGGAAGGAAGATCGATGATAGAGATTGAGTTACAAAAGGGATAAAATTTAATGACGTTGAACAGAAGATATCACACCTTAATTTGATCAATGGAGGAGACTAGATATCGTAGTCAAAGAGGGAAGTTGGTTAATGAATCTTTGAAGTGCGATAGGATGCAATGTGTCCAGTTTTGATAGTCATTGCACTCATCCATGGTCTAGATTAAAGTCACACTATTTCTATTCTGATAACCTCCAAGTAGTGAGCTAATTCTCATGTTGAGTTACACAATGTGTTAGATAACCCTCTCTCAACCAAATATGATAAGCCCTAGAAAACATAGGGTGGTGGCTGAATGCAAAAGTTCTTTTTTTAAGTTGCATTAAGTTTTTTAAATGCCGACAGATATAGGGAGGATCTAATATTGGATAAGAAACAAGATATAGCAATACAAATTAGTAGTGGTTCTAAAAGGATTAAGTGTGTCTTTTAAGCCAGCAGAGTATGTGAATGATTTCAACATAATAAGAGTATCCTCGGGTAAGGAAGTATTTAGGGATGGGCCTACTATCAATAAAACATCCATTTCCAGCATAGAAAAACCATACCTCAATATCCTCCAGGTCCATCATGTACCAGAAACAATCAGTTGCAATAACCATTAACGTACTTAAAACAATAACAATAATAACAGTAGCGATCTATATCAGATCTAATTTGTTAATGAAAGACACTGATATATAACATTAGCATGATATATCAAATTTGAACTAATTACAAAGTCAACATAAGATGTTAGAGTGGAGCTCCCTTATCCTCTGAAAAAATTCTTCGAAATAGACTTCAACCTCATAGCATTAGATTACTTGCATGAGACTCAACTAGACCAACTTACTTTTGAAAGGGGACCCAAAACTGGAAAATAACATAAAATAGATCATCCAACCCTCACAAATAAAAAATAGTAGCAACATAACAATACGACCAACTCACAATAAATAACAACATCAGAGTACTCCAAAAAAAGGCATATAAGGTAGTGATATGGTGGTCGGCACTTAACGAGGGCTCTTAAGGTGAACACAAGGGTGTAAGAATGTAGAAAGAAGCTGATTTCGATAGGTCTTACAAAATATAGAAAAAGTATTCAAAACATTTTTTGGCTCATCCTCCTAGCTAATGTAAAGAATGCCCGCATATGGAAGGAAAATGCATGCAAAAATGCACAAAAGGTTGAAAATTGCCTTGTGGGAATGTTTAACTAGCTGCAATCATTTTATCTTAGTATTTCATACATAATGCACTAATTGCAGGGAAGCTTCAAAAAAATGCATGCAGGAAGAAGAAAAATGACATCATGAGTGAAGGAGATGTCATTAAAATGCACGCAATGTCCCCAATATGGCGACAAGTTAAGGAGAAAAATTTCAGCCAGGCCTCAGTAATATCCTCAAGCCTCAAATATGTCTGCACTTGAGAGTAAATATTCTTGCAGCTTAAAATGCCCACAGGGAAATAGAGTAAAAATGCCCGCAACCTATAAAAATTTCCACGACTAGTTAAATATGCCCACATTTAAGTTGTAGATTACACTTACATCAATTCTACAAATTGGATAAGCAGATGATTTGGAAAAATGTTCGCAACCTATTCAGAAATTCCCTTCATCCAGTTTTAAAATGCCTGTTGGTCTGATAAAATTCCCGCACTACCTTATAAAATTCCCACAAGTGCCAAACATATGCACATGGATCTAGACAAATTCCTGCAAATATGAACAAAAAGGTTGAAAATGCCAGCTGACAACCATAGTAATAGATGAAGTAAAATGCATAAATCAATTAGTTACAATATGTTTACAAAAATTAGATGAAGTAGAATGCATAAATAAATATCTTGAGATGAACAGACCACCAAGTTTTCATGGGGAGCAATTAGTGTACATATTGATAAGGGGAGAAATATGGTTAGACAAATAAAATAAAATAAATTGAAGCAACATTGTGATGTTGTCATTGGTGCATGCTTACCTTTTATGAATTTACTAGATGATTGTTGATACATTCATTATGCATGCATGTCCTTAGATGTCGCGGGCATTTCAATGATAAATTTAAACACTTGGAAGGTACAACTAAAGTAAATATGTTTTGGAAATAATGAGCTTATAAATATATTCTTCAACTATATTGTACGACCACTTGGATGGAGATGACAAGTACAACAGTAAAGGAAAAAGAATGTTGATGACATAGGATGATGACATTGCAAAAAGGAATATAAATTTTGATAAAAAAGGATGATGACATGGAAAAAAGGACAAGACAATTTGGATATCAAGTCAATGTGAGGGTAGGTTACCCGACCTTCTCACTTGTATGTGGTCATACGTCTCATGTGTCTCATTCAAAGAATGGAAGCTTATAATCATCATCACTGAATAAGGAAGCTCATGTGGTCATCTCAACTTCCTTAGGTTAACTCAACAAAGTGTGTTCATCCCCTTCGGTGTAACCATAGTCCTCAAAATATGTCACACATATTCAAAAATAATCGATGCAACAAAGTGAACAAACATTTCACATACAAATTGTAAGAAGCACAAATATATGTATATTAATTGTTTTAATACTGATAGCTCCCAAAAAGAAAATTCCCAAAGACAAAAAGAAATCACCCAAAAATAAATAATAAACATTAAAATATTAATAAAAATTAAAAGTAATAAACATAAATAATAAACATTAAAAAGAGAACAAACATTTAAAACTTCTAGAGCTTGAACCTGAAATAAAATTGTTCTTAACATAGTACATACCCATACAATGTTACTTCTACTCAAAGAACAAGTATTTCCAAGATTTTCCATGGATCAATATACTGCCTCCAAGCTATCCAAGCTTCTTGAGTTATTCTCAGTGTATGCGGCGATATATTCTCTCAATGTACAATATTCATTTTCCTAACAATATGGTAAAAAATTAGTACAATATCACAGAACCACAAATACTTTACACTGTGAAAATATATCGTGACATACACTGTATTTCACCACTTCCACACATATTCTTTCTTTGTACCGATAGACATCCACCCAGTGATTTAACATACTCATATGGCCTCCATCTAACCATGACATATGACAATTCAATGTGTGCAATATCCATAGGAAAATTTATATGGGACAATATCATACTACCACATTCAAGCCATATTATTCCACCTACACATATTTTATTCAAAAAACATTTTCATGATTTGTTTTACATAATATCAATGAAATAAAATCATGCACAATACAATCATCAATATGCTCATACGGATCTAGTTCATTCCACCCCATAGTATCCATGTGGAAATCAATTTGTTGAATCATCAAACAAAATCATACTTAGGATACTAAAGAAGATGTTGTCAGTAAACAAAAAAAACTTGGGACATAAATTTGAGGTATACTCTCTAGGATGATAGAATAAGTGTCAAAATATCCATTAGAACCTCTCATTTTAAATTGTTTTATGGAAAATAAGACGATCTTCCCATCTAATTCGAATTACTTATGCTCAAATTGATCCAAAATGAAACTAGGTCAAATGATTTGGTCAGGTAGATGTATCAATTGATATAAGTGAAACAAGAAAGGGAACAAGTTAGTTTGAAATTGGTAGGGAATTGGAAGAAATAGAAAAATAATATTGATAAGAATGCCATTGTTATACCTAAATCCTGTGACCACCATGTGATAAGACCCCTAACTTCCATGTTGTCCCTTAATCCCAACACCTAGAGTGGAAACTTGCTCTGTTTGTCAATTCTACTTGAAAAAACCTAGCACCGTGCTTTCCCTATGGTCAATGAGCGGTACCTTGGTCAGCACCACCTGTATCTTGTTTTTGGGAAGTGGTGTTGCCGCCTATGGTATTTGGTCTAAAAGCGGTTCTCATGTAAACCGATCTGTCATAAGGGAAGAAAAGTGGTACCCTGGGTAAAATGGAAAAAAGAGAAGTTTCTAGAGCCTTCGAGATCATGAGCCTCATGTCCTCCCTTATCCCTATCATTATGGGTTATTTTGAGCTAGAGATCCCCCATGGTAGGATCTTAGAGCCACCTCACCCACAATTATCTCAACTATTCCTATCCATTGAGCCTTGTAAATACTAGTTCATGTCCATAGTTGAGGGGGATAACTATAGAGGTATTGTTATGATGTTGGATTGACTACCTAGTCCAAATCATTGGAGAGCATAGAGAGCAAAGTTGGAGCTTATGGGGATGAATTGTTTGTCTCATGGAGGGGCTTGTCGACACTAACGCAATGGTTGTAAGATTCTCCATACATTATTAATGCAAAGCTGATTTCTGCCCCACATTACTGCTATTTTGATTTCACATGTACATATTGTTAGATTCCTTAGTCACTAACATGGATAAGTAGATGATTTTCTGGTAGATTTGATGTGTTTGCATGTTTGATCTATTTGTAGGTACACAGGTTCATAATCAAATCAGTATTGTAGGTGTCTACATTATTCAAGGAAGGTCTTCATCCTTTCCTCTTCACTCATTTGTTTTGGATCTGAACCATTCAAGCCACAGGAACAGCTTCTGTCTGCAGAAGGTGTAATATTTGTGATAACAAATCTGGGGAATCCACTGGGGAATAGTGCAAATCACAGTTGATCTGATCTTCCTCAGTTCTTGAACTCTTGTTCAAATCTAGGCTCCATCTCCAACTCTCTTCGGTCAAATCTGCCATCTGACTTAGTGAATTTTTGTTTGAAACTTTCAGATCTGAACTATTTCGACTTTATATGCTCTTTTTCACCATCAATCCATCAATTTTTGCCTTGATCTAATCAATTTCTAACTTGATCTTTCATCCTCCTTGTGTTTTGGATCTATATAAGGAATCGCACATGTGTTGTTGGCAAGAAGTGGTGCCATCGCCTAAACTCTGTTAGCCGTAAGCGGTGCCACCACCTAAGTCCCATTATCCAGAAGCGGTGCTCATCCAAAACCGCTCTGTCAAGACCCCTCCAGCGCGGTGCCAGGTAGGCCTTGTTCTAGAACTAGTTTTTCATCATTTTTTGCAAAATTTTGAGTTTGTTTTCTTTGAGCCCGGCACTTTCAAGCTTCTGTGTTAGAATCTGAATGCTCATTGTTGGAAATTTTGTGGTAAAAGATTGGTTTGCTTGAATAATTCAAAAGCTAGAATAGGCTTGTTGATTATTCATTTCCTTACGTGCTTGTTGGTTGTTATTGTGAAAGGAATTTTTTGAAAGCTTAGGTTTTAGTGAGCTCTCTTTTCATTTCTGTTGTAAAGACTAAAAGAAAAACAATTTTATTAGCATCTTGATTTCATTTTTTTGTTTCCATAGAGGACTTATTTTTGCTTGTTAAAAAGGATTTTTTTTTACTGATATTAGGTCATCATCATTATTGAGCATAAGACATTGGATCTCTGATTAGGCTCACAAGCTTTCAGGTTCTCTGTGTTCTTTTGTCTCTTTTTGCATTAGTACTATCTCATCAAAAGAAAAAAAGTGGATTTTTAAGTTAGATCTATCTATGTTTTAAGAAAAATCGGAAAATAGAGTGCATATGCATGTAGAGTGCTTCTTGTTTTTATTTTAGGAAAACAGACTCTTCCCCTTTTGATTGCATTCAGAAAAGAAAAATAAGTTTGGAATGTGTTTATTGTCTTTGATTTTGATTTGGTTAAGATAGTTGTTTGGGAATTTTTTTGTTTTAAAACGAAAAGAAAATACTCTCTTTCCCTCCCATAGGTAGGCATACCACGAACAGTAAAGTGAAATAGTTGCATATGCATACTACATGGTTTTACTTTTTCTGTCAAAATTCCATGCATTCACCTAACTGTCCATTTTAAAATTAACAGTAGTTATAGGTTAAAATTTACATAGCAATTTGAGTGATAGGTTAGAGACGTGTTCGAGCGTCGTTAACCATAGGAGCTATCATTACTCATCTGCATTACATCCCGAGACTCACGTGGTTATTCCACATACCTTAAGTATATCGAACGATCTTTCACGTACCCTTGAGGTATATAAAAAGGTACTTTACATACTTGATTATATATCGGAAGGCCCTTTGTGAACTGTTATGCACTAGACCCTTTGTGAACTGTTATGCACTAGACGACACTACTACTAATTTGATCTTCCACGTACCTTGAGTATGTCAGGAGACCCCACTAGCATACCTTATCCATCTAAGAAAATCCATTTGGTTGTCTTGCTTGGAGCCATAGACCGAAAACAAAATTCGGGGAGATTACTATGCACGTACCCTTGAGGTATATTGCGAGTGGCAACTTCTTGACAATATTGGTGAGAGACCTGACTATCTGAACTCCTCCTGTCATTTAATTTTTCTTGTTTGGCCTATAGCTTGAGTAGGGAAATTTTTGGTGTGTTTTCTAGTTATTTAGACCCTAGGTTAGATAGGAGCTGTACAAACTGGTTGAGATAAGACATCCTAGAAGAGTACGGGGCTTGCCACCTAATTTTATTCCTGTTTCAGGAAAAATCCTATGGAACCTATCGACCAAGGAGGTGCTACCAACTCCAAAGTGGGAGAGAATGTGGTTGCAGAAAGCAGAGGACCATATCCTTCACACTCACCTCCCTTGGTCCAACAACCTTCTCAAGGTAATACTTCATTCCATTCTCCCAAAGAAGGTCATGTTAATGATACTACCCGGCCACATTATGGTCCTGATGCTCCGTTTTAGGACACCTCTATAGGACAAGCCATTGCCTCATTTGGCACGTGTTTAAACTTTTCTAAAGAAGTTTCACCAGATGAATAAGAACGTAGACAATACCAGACAGTTATTATCCATGCACAAGAGATTAAAAAGAAAATAGATGACATATTGGGCACACCACCATCACGCTCCGCAGTTGTTCCTGTGGGATATCATTCACTTGTCAATTCTACGAGACCCATTGAACTGATTCTAGATTGCACAGTGACTCCATGTAATCTAGATCAAACTTCCAACCCCACCACCTCCCATATTATGTATATTCCCAATCCTCCTGGGTCTTCTGCACCTGGGGTTCAACATTCAATTCCTATTTCATCATTCCCTTCTAGTGTCGAGGCGAAACCCCCGACACGACCTATGTTATCTATCACCGAAATTGTACCTAGTCAAGGATAGACCTCTGGTATAGAGAAACTTATAGTTTATGACCCTCCTACCCACACAAATGTGGCTAACCCCCCATCCAGTTCAGATCATTTCTTGGGGGCACAACCTCTAACCAATCAAACCTCTTGGGGGTATGGCTATACAGCAAATCAAGTACCTGTAAGAAACATTAATTATCCACCCAACCCTATAGGAATGCCTTATGCTAGAATTCCATATCCTAGCAATACTTTTACACCGTGGGGGCAACCTAATTGGTCCTACATGCTAGCTATGGGGGGGATACCTTTACATATTGTGGGAGGTGCCGAAGGAAAACCTTATGGAGGTCCTCCCCATGGGGGACCTAATGTCCCTAGAGGACCTAGTGGCTTTCCTCCTTATAGTCTAAATAGTCCTGGTGGTCCTAGGGGGCCTAGTGGCTTCCCTCCTAATGGTCCTAGAGGGTCTGGCGGCCCTCCTCCTAGTAGTTTCGGTGGCTTTGAAGGTTTACCTCCCAGGGGTCCTAGAGGGTCTGGTGGTCCACCTCCTAGTGGCCCCAGAGGCCCTAGTGGTCCTCCTCCTGGAGTCCCAGGTGGTCCTCCTCTTGGAGGCCTCGACGGTCCTAACAGTCCTGATCTTAGAAATCAACCCCCTGCGGGCGGATATTCCAGTAGTTATTTATCACAACAACCTATCTATCAGTCTAATTATGGTCCTACTGGTACTTATATGCCATATCAATATTACCAGTATGTGCAACATAATCATCAGTTTCCTTTCCTAGCAACTTTGGACTTGCCTAATTTGTCCAAGTTGATTAATGACCCCATTCGACATAACCCCTCGTGGCCTCCCATTCCGGTAAAGTTACCATCAGACATTCCAATGTTCAATGGGAATTAGGGAGACAATACGAAAAACCATGTCATGACATTCCATTTATGGTCTTCTTCAAACTCCCTTATGGATGATTCAGTTTGTTTCAGACTCTTTCAACAAACTTTGACTGGTATAACTGTGAAATGGTACATTGAACTTACGCAACATTCATTTGTGGATTTTGGATCATTGGAAACTGTATTTGTTACTCACTTTCAGCTTCCTATATGTTATGAAACGGTCACTGATCTCTTAACTTCTCTGCAACAGAACATCTCCACCCACATATCCGATCATATCCATGAGTGGAGAAGGCGGAGAAGACTTATTAAGGATCCTATTTCGGATCATTTATTAGCTGATTGGTTTACTAAATCTTTGTTTCCCCCGATTACCCAAGATGTGGCTATGGGCAGTGTCGTTACTGAAGAGCAAGCCATTAGTTGAGCCCAATATCTGGACTTGGTTTATTCCCAGTGCAAAACTTTGTATGACTTGATCCCTCAATCTCCTCGCCCAAGCATCGATCCTACAAAGCCACCAGCAGAAGTCCCTATTGATGGGATTGTTGAATCAATCTAGTCCCCGTCAGTAGCAAAAATTACCAAGCAAACCCAGACTACCACCCCTACTCCTTCGACTCCCAAGGTTTCTGCCGAGGTCAATTCTATTCAAAGTATTCAAACCCCCGGCAACAATAAAAAGAAAGGTAAAGATAAAAACAAAAAACCTAGAAACTGACAGGAGAATCCAAAACCAGCCACCAACGATAAGTATAAAGGGAAAATAAAAGAAAAATATCCATGTCTACTATGTGGAGGTGACCATTTCACAAAAGAGTGTCCTCATCAAGACAAAATCACCCAATTTTTGAAAACAAATCCCGCACATGCAGTTCTCATGGATCCTTTTCCCTCTCAACAACCACTGATAGACCAAATTTCTAATCAGCGTAACTCTAGTTCTTTAGAGGAAATTCACATGATGTCCTTAGATACTATTAGTTTTCAAACTAGAATTCTGAGTTACGACAAACCCACCAACAAGAAATAAGATAATTCTTCTTCAGGAAAAGCTCCCTCCACTGGTTCTCCAGAATCCTCGTCTACTGTCCCCTAACCATCGAGAAGAATACTCTCAACATGGTTTTGCATCCACCCAAGATTACTCTTAGGAAGGATGTTTTTAACCCTAATGCCTGAGCTGCTTGATTTTATAATGTAGTTGAAGATCTCTCTCATGATTTCTACCTTGGAAGTACTCCAAAGTTGTCCTACACAGTGAAGAAACTTGTTAACTACATTAGGAGCTTGTTGAGGCATGGAAAATCACAGGCGACAACAGGAAGGGATTCTCCCCAGTCAACATTCCCAACTAGCCCATGACTATTTGGTATGGGGAATCCGTTTGGTTTACGGTCTAGCTATCGTAGGTCAAGTAACAAAAATGAAAGGTTTTATTGATTGCGGCCCAATCCACCGTGTATAAAAAATTTTTTAGTTTTAAGTATGAGATGCAAGTGCCTATCTAAAATCTAGATTGATCAACAGTATGAGAAGCGGTCACAATGTGATGCACAGGTTCTTACCTCTTGTCTTAAACTCTCTCACATCTAAATCACACATAGCAATAAATTAAAAGTAACTACCTAACCTATCCCTAGGGAGCAATATTATCATTCATTAATTAGTAATGTATTTTGTACATGCATTACGAACAATCACAGATAGCTGATACTTCTTTCAAAACACATGAACATTTAAAGATATTTGGACAACCAGATAGCCAATTGTTTATGAACATCATTCATTACTCATAGTGGAAATTTTCATAAAATGAACCAGAGAGCATTCATACAAGAACATAGGTTCAACAAGTTAGAACTATCTCATAGTTAATGGAAAAAAGGCTGAAAATGAAATAGTTCCCCTTCAACAATATCCATTTCACTGCATTTGAACATTCCACCAAAGCTTTCTCCAACAGGAAAAATTGTAATTATCTATCGCAAAACAAAATAGTTCCTCTTACAACATGTTCTCATAAGTCTAACTGGGAAAAAGTCCCTGTCTCTATCTAACTCTCCTATACTTATACAAAAGGAAAACTTTTGGGTTGCCCCAAATGACTCTTGGGCTTCCCCAATGTTTCAACTCCAAAAATTTTCCTATAGTGAGTGCTCATACATTTTACAACATATTACATTTAAAACAAACTTAATAAAGCACTTTTAAGTGGAGGGCCCCGCTTGATCATTTAAGAACTTTTTCCATGCTTGGGCCTCCGCTTCTATGCTCTCAAATTCTGAAGGCTCCAGAAAACGAATGTCGATCTCAAAATTTGCAGCCTGATTTTTAACCACTTCAATTCTTGCTAAGCTTAAGTGTAACTGATCCTCAAGTAATTGATCACTGACTGCTGAATGAGTTACTTCATTCTTTAGGATCTACTCATCCAGGACCTTTACCTGCTGAATCCTCTACTAATCCTCCTGATATTTGCTCTCTAGCATTTCTATGAACAACTCATGCTCTGTTAATGCATATAATCTTTGTTCAGCAGCAACTTGGCATCTATTGTAGGTGATCAACACTCTTTTGCAATATTCAGTACAAGCTCCTCTCATTTTCCTCACAGCCTTTTTGAATTCTTCTGTTGTATTTATTGCAAACTCTAACAAATCATATTCTTTCTTTAAGCTGTGTTGATCTTTGGTTGGTAAATCTACAGGAATTTCTTCATTGGCTTCCATCCTTCCCATCCTTCCAGTCAGGACTTTGAAAAAGTCCTGAGACCTATCTACAAAATACGAGGTAGTCTCCAAAATTTCCTCCAATCTGTTATCTACTTGCAAGATTTTGCATCTTTCCTCTTCAATAGACACCTGTAGCTGGTGCATTCTTCTTCTTTGGGCTGGGACATGCTCTTTAAAAGGCTACATATCAATTTTCTGTTCACTGGACTCTTTCAATGATGCTGTTAATGAAGCAATTTGTCCTTCAAAATATGTTTCCTACACCTAAAATTGCTTTTCTTTCTCCTCCATAGTAGCCCTTTGTGTTTCCAACTCCCCAACTTGGCTTTACAGTTGGTCCCTTTCTACAATAAGTTTTTCATATGTTTTTTTGAGTCCATCCCTTTCTGTCCTCATCTCCTGATATTCTTGTTGTAACCTCAGTAATTCTAATAGGTTATTCTAAGCATCTCTTCCTATCCTTTCAATGGAAACTTTCAAAGTCATCTTGTTTTCTGGGAGAGACTAAATTTCTTCTTTTGAAGTCTTCACTTCATTTTGCATGTCTTCAAATTTTCTCTTTAATCGGTTTCCTTCATCCCTCTCCTTTCTCAGGGTGTCTTTTAATTGAGCTGTATTTTTCCTTGATTGGTCAAGGTCTGTCATTAGTCGATCCACATTATCTTTAGTGGCATGGATTAATGCTGCTCCAGCTCTGGCTATCAATATTGGATCTTTATCTGTCCCATGCACCAAAGTTTTCTAGTGACCATCATCCCTAATTGTCCACCTGTTTCAAGCTTCTTCTCAGTCCTTTTTATAATCCTCTTCTTTTCTTTGTCATAAAAAATTGTGCTAAAATCTAGGACTTCTTCTCCTTTCCTCTGCTCAAAAGGTATCAGACTCAATTCAAAAAAAACAAATTGCCCTATATGGCTTCTAGAAGTTGTAGCGGGCTCCTGAGAATCAGGACAATCTTGATCCTATACTTCTTGAATGTCTGCTGGGTCAGAAGTTTGTTGGTCTGTTGTGGATCCTGTCAGCTTCATACTTTCAGCTTCTTTCTTTTTCACCTCTTCATCTTCTTTATTATTTCTTTCTTCTTCTTCCTTCTTTGCAGCTTCCTCTACTTTTTTTGCAGCTTCTTGTTCAGCTTTCTTCCTTTCTTCTTCTTCACTTTTGAGCCAACTCTCTCCCTCCTGTGCTATCCTCCTCGCATCCTCTTCTCTTTTCCTAGCCTCCTCTTAATTAGCTTTCTTTTGTTCAGTTTGGCCCTTACCGCCCTTAGTGGTGATCTTCTATTTGAATCTTCTCTTCAATGTAGTCATGTTCCTTGCATTCTTGAAAATTTCTTCATCTTTTTCCTAGTAGTTTGTATGTTCAAAGTGAACATTTGCCTCCTTGCAATGTTTTGGAACTTTCTTTTGGGAATCATTTATGTGGAAGTTCATCTCCCCAAAGTGAAAGTGCTCCAATTCTTGTACAAAATCAGTAGTTAGTTTAACCTTTGAAAATTTATAGCTACCCAGGCTGAAAGGTATGGGAGGATAAGCTGCCTTCTTGTGTTCAAACAGAAAACTCCCTACACCATCTAGGTAAACCTGCCTGACTGCTTCTTTATGCACCACAAAATCAGTGGCATACTTGGGGAGCAAAGAAGGTGCCCTAGAGCAACCATACATCCTAATGTACATCTCCTCCTCAGTCAAATAATAATTTGCATACTCCTTAGTTAAATTCCTCCTCAGACATACAATTGCATTCTGTTAGGAAGATCAAAGTATATAAAGGCATAATAAAATGTTCACAAATTTCTTTATAATGGCTGTAATATTTGTGTGCCCACAACAAATTGTAGGCTGTGTACACAGGGGTTCTATCCCTGTCCAACATGTACCTTAGGGATGAAAATGGCTGGGTGCATAGTATACAATCTATTAATATGGAGCTCATATAGAACTCAGACTTCTTCTAAGACACCCCTCCTAGATCTGAAGAAATGCAAGCTGAGAGACTGTTGGACACATTTTATCCCAGTTGAATACAATCCCCTGGGTGGCTACATAGAAAATAATGAGAACCCAACCCAACTTGAAACTCTTACCATGGGCTCTCCCAAAAACCTTGTTCAGCATTAATGCTATAAAACTATAAGGGGTTTTGAGAGTGGCTGTGTGATACTCCCTCGATGGCCTAGTTCGAAAGTTCTCACCAGGTATCATCATCCTCCTTACTGTTTCAACCAGGTCTAAGTTAATTTCTTTCAACCAATCTTCAGTTAGGTAAACCTAGGATGGAGGTAAGTGATATGCTAATGAAACATAACCAGGACTATAATAAGCATAGCCCTATTTGGAAGTATTGGCCAAAATCATAGTTGTCACATCTTCCCTAGGCAGAATCCATCTGATTACTTCATAGCATGGGAACAGTCCAGGTCTAGTGGCTATCTTCAATAGGGTAGATTTTTCAGTGTTGGCATACATGGTTAGTTCTTCAAACCTTGCATTAGGTACTTCTTGGTTTGAAATCAGTCGATATATCTCACCCCACTTGTAGTAAATCTCTACCCCTATGGTAGCTTTAGTATCTTCATAAATATATTCAACCTTCGTAATAATTTCCACATCAGGTTCCCCCTCAGCAATAGGAGGCTTGTTTTTCTGTCTTTTCGACATATCTCCTTTGAAGAAGTTGCACTATCATAAACCAAACATGATTTTAGGCTATTTGAGCTTTCATTCAATGTTCTAAGAATGAAGAAAAATTGTAACCTTTACCTCTTCCATATTCTCAACAACTAAGCTAAACGCAAAATTGAAAATAACAAACAAAAGCTTTTGCAAGCTATGCTTGGAAAATCCTAAGTCTGAAAAAATGCTATATCCATCCAACAAAAATAATCTTGATAAAAAATACGTTAATTTATAGTGGAATGCATTCTAACTCCTCGCTCAAGCAAAAATCCCATCAATGAGGCCCATCTTCAAAAATGTGCCCCTATCCTGAACACATGGGAAGCCAAAAATAATCGAAGCTCAAACCCTCTGGTGTCCCAAACAAAACTAGGGTAAATGCCTATGGTGAAAAGAAATGAAAACCTCCCGTCCCCAGATGGCCATAAGCAAACCCAGAAAAACCAGTGCAGACAACATAACACTTTTCTGCACCAACTTCCTAAACATTCGGACCACGTTCGAACCCCCATAATGGATTGCACAACAACTCAAGAAAAGAAAACCCCCCATTTGTGAAACTGTACAACTAGACCACACAATACAACAAGAGGATACAAACCCAGACATATATGACCATCTACCCAACTACGGGAAAGACTAACCAGAGGACAAAACCCTAGTTCCAAAACTGACTCATAAACTCAAAAGAAGAGTAAAACCATGGTTGGAATATCTAGTAGACGAGCTGTGCAATCGACAAGGGAAATCTGAAATCTCCACAGAGACATGACCCATGAACGAGATCCCAATAGCTAGACACGAACACATAGTTCGACTCGACAGGGACAGGGTAAGCACAAGTTCATAAGGATAACAATAAAATAATAACCTGTCCCATATATCTAGACCTTAGTGAATAACAGTCGACAGGAAAACATTTATATTGGGAAGTGGAACAACTAAGGCATCGGTGATTATCCTACTAATGAGCCGCAATGGTGGGTGACAGATGGCCTAGAAGTTCTGCGGCACAATAAAAATGGTGAAATAAAACATTAACCTTGCAGCATCGGACCTCGAAATCGCTAGAGCATCGGATGAATATTATGCTAGAAATCAGCAACAACAGAAGTTATATGGACCAAAATTTCTGCAGACCAGTCAAAATCGAAGAAAACTAGAACAAACTGTCAGCAAAAATCAACCGAAACATCGGTAAAAATCAGAACAAGAACATCGGCAAAAGGAAAAGCTATATGGCAGATGGTTAGTCCACTTTGGCGCTGCAACGGTAGAACACAAATAGGCTACGGCTTCCATGAAACATGAAACCAATGAAGATTGGAACAAACAAAGACTAATTCCCCGATTAAAATTCCAACATAGTTTCGATAGCGAAAAGAGTAAAATCATTTCAAAAAGAAACCGCAGAATCGGCAAAAAATAATGACCTCCGTCGGAGTGCTCGCAATCTGCCATCCGAAAGGGAGGCCATACAAAGGACTTATGCTCTGATGGCGATGAGACAAAAAATGCCGACATGAATATAAAATGAAAAACATGTCGGCGAACAACATGGCTTTGGATCGGGCCATTCGTTATTGAGCTTCCGCAACGACGACTGCGTAGATGACTACTACCCCAATTCATAGTTCAAACAACTTCTGACAGCGAAAATAGGAAAACCATCCATAAGTCAAAACTCAAGTTCAAATTATTAGCAGACAAAGATATTCGTTCAACAATCAACTTCAAAATATCAACTCCCAACAGAGTTAAGCAATCTCAATAAATATAAGCAAGACAAAATTTTAAAAGGAGGGTCCAAAATTTTTAGAAATTTTGGAAAATGTTGCAGCTGCAACTAAGATTTAGACCCATACAATACTAATTTGATTCATTTCAATGTCAAGAACTATAAGTCTAGACTACGTCACAAACTTGTTTTCCAAATCATCATAAAAGTAGTTGGAAAGAAGGTCTTTAGAACTGTCTTAGATGAAGGAGATTCAACTTCGGTTTTGTCCTTGTCTTGTTGGAAAGCTATTGGCTCTCTTGAGCTTGTAACATCACCTATGACTCTGAAAGCCTTTGATGGAAGAGGTTTCCTTCCCCATGGTCTGATATCAGCCCTTATAGTAGAGCTTAGGGGAAAATCTATTTCTATTAAAGTAGAAGTAGTAGATGCCCCATTAGATTACAACCTCCTTCTAGGAAGAAATTGGTTTTACGCCATGACTGCTATCACTTTGACAGTATTTCGAACTGTCCAATTTCCACGTCTAGAGAGAATTGTCACCATTCACCAGCTCAATTTCTATACGCCAGATGTTACTACCTCTACGGTTAATAACATCCCTATGTTTGGAAAGTCACCTCCTCCTTACCAGTCGATTGGGGTAGGAATGTTGAAGGACTCATCCCTTATGGGTATTTTTCCGTCCCCTCCTCCTAATACACAACAACGATAGTAAATATGATTGCGTCATTTGATTATGATCCAAAGGGCAAACAAATTGTTGAGTCCACCTCATTGAGTCCGCATGAAGAAATGTAAAACATCATTCAAAACCTTCCCGATGACCACACCGATGAACTTAATTTGGTGGCTTTGGACCCTTACCACCTGCCCTACTGGTTAGAACCATCTATTCCTATTCTGGATTATCTCTCTGATACTTTTCCTTCCAATGAGTCCATTATGGAGATCATGAATATGAATGAGCCTATCTGGGAGGATCACCATCATATATCATCGTTCCTCCCTAACACCAGTTCGGTAGACCATGACTTTGCGTCCCTATTTTCCACTAATATTGTCAACACACCTCAAAGTCCTATATTGTTGCAAGACACAGATTTTGAAGGAAACCTATGCAACATTAATCAAACAAATCCGATTGACATATCATCCAAGCCCGATGCCATTGAGCATGTTCATGTTGGGCAGAACTACTCGGCAGAAGAATCTAAAGCATACAAGGCACTTTTCAAAGAATTCCACGATATTTTTTCATGGTCTTATGAAGAAATGTCGGGTATAGACCCATCCATTATGGTCCATGAAATAAAAACCTATCCCACTACTAAAACTGTTAGGCAAAAGCTAATACAAGTCCATCCACGAAAGGCCGCAGCTATTAAAGCTGAAATAGAGAAACTTCTCAAAGCTGGGTTTATTTATCCCATGGCCCTGATGGAATGGGTATCGAACGTCATCCATGTGAATAAAAAGCAGGGCACCATTAGATTCTGTATCTATTTTAGAGACTTGAACAAAGCTTGTCCCAAAGACAACTTTCCTACTCTACATATCAACCAGATTATTGACAACTGTGTTGGAAGTGTCATCTTCTCATTCATGGATGGCTTTTCTGGTTATAATCAGATTGAGATTTCACCCACTAATCAGCACAAGATGGCATTCATTTTCCCATGAGGAACCTTTGCATATAGGAATTTACCATTTGGCTTAAAAAATTCTAGAGCCACTTTCCAGCATGCTATGTCCTATGCGTTTCACGATATAAAACATATTGTTGAACCGTACGTTGACAACCTCCCTGCTCATTCAAAATGATGGGAGGACCACCCTAGTCATCTTAGAGACATTTTCCTAAGATTCCTTCATTATAATATAAGGCTCAATCCTCATAAATATGTTTTTTGCATTGAGATGGGACGTCTGTTAGGTTTTGTGGTCTCTAAGGATGGCATCCGGATAGATCCATTGAAAATTTGTGCCATTTTAACTCTACCCTCCCCAACCAACCTTTTAGAACTCCAAATTTTGCAAGGGAAGACAAACGTTCTCCGTCGTCTCATGTGCAATTTTGCAAAGAAAACACACAACTATATGCGTCTCCTTAAGAAGGACACTCTCTTCTATTGGGATGACCAAGCCCAATGAGCCTTTGATAATCTCAAACATGCTCTGATGCATTCACCCGTGATACACCCCCCAGATTATTCAAAGGATTTTCCCTTATATATTGCTTCCTCCACTACTACCATCACTATGGTCTTGGTGCAGGAAAATCTCGACGGTCAGGAGCATGTGATCTACTATGCTAGTAAGAATCTTATGGATTCCGAAATATGATATTCACGCATGGAGAAACTAGCATTGGACACGATCATTTTTGTTCAAAAATTTTGTCACTACATTTTTCTCCACACAACCACTGTATTGGAAGAGCAGAACCATATGTATTACATCCTGACTTGTGAGGTTCTTGGGGGCAAGTACTCTCAATGTATAGTCATACTACAAGAATTTGATCTGGAATTTTCCAAAGCCACATCAAAGAAATCCTTTGTATTTGTCGAGCTCATGTGTGATCTTCCTTGTGCTTTGATGGACTCTAAGCCCAGTGATTCATTTCAAAATGAATTCCTCTTCCTGATAAGAACTACTAAACCATGGTATGGAGATTTTCTTATTTGTCTCCAAACATAAATATTTCAGCCAAATCTATCCCATGACGATCGCCACCATATTTGTCACCACGCAAAATACTACCTCATCTTGAATGACACTTTGTATAGACGTGTGATCGATTGCATTCTTTGGAAATGCCTCACCCATGAGGAAGCTGAACAAGTGTTGAATGATTGCCACTCTGGAGCATGTGGCGGTCATTTATCTGGGATGGCTACAACCCAGAAAATCCTTTATGCTAGCTATTTCTGGCCTACGGTCTTTAAAGATTGTCACAAGGCTATCAAGAAATTCCCACCCTGTCAACATTTTTATCTGAAAAAGTGCACTCATCCTGCTCCGCTACACCCCATCATTTCCGTTGGCCAATTTTCCAAATGGGGGATTGATTATATCCATTGTAAGACTTCCTCAACCGGGGGGCATGGTTAGATCATCATGGTCGTTGACTATTTCACAAAGTGGGCTGAGGCCATGCCTACGTATGTGGAAGACGGTAAGACTGTCGCTCTCTTCCTGTTCAATCATGTGATAGCTAGATTCGGAGTCTTGCATTCCATAGTTACTAATACCAGATCACATTTTCATAATCAAATGATGGAGGAACTAAGTGCCAAGCTAGGTCTTCTCCATGAAAACTCTACACCCTATTATCCACAAGCTAATGGTTAGGTAGAGGCCATTAACAAAATTTTGAAAACAATGCTTCGTCGGATGGTTGGAGACCATAAATCCAACTGGCACCATATCCTTTTCTCCACTCTTTAGGCTTACAGGACTTCGATGAAAATAGCTACTGGTTTCATGCCTTTCCATCTTGTCTATGGACTTGAAGCTATCTTGTGGATGCAATGTTAGATTCCATCCTTGAAACTTGCCGTCAAAATTCTCCCAGACACTTCCGTAAAGGAAGAGATATTTTTATACTTGAACAACCTTGACGAAACTAGGAGAGATGCTGCCTTCGCTAATGAGGCACACAATAAATGCATCAAGGCACAGTATGATAAATATGTCCAACCTCATGCCTTTAATGAGGGTTACCTAGTTTTGACTTACAATAAGAGATATGACAAGCTAGGGAAAGGAAAGTTCAAATCCATGTGGTACAATCCTTTCGTTATTTCTAAATTTTTAGAGAAAGGGGCCTACGAGCTCATAGACTACGATGGAATCCCTTTAGGACAACCTCGCAATGGGTTGTACTTGAAGAGGTATTATGCCTAGATCTCTCTTGGATAGTATCTTGTATATATGTATATTGCTTAACTTTAAGTGTGCTTAAGTATTTTCAATATGGTTTTGAGTTTAGTGTCTGTATCTATTTATACCATTTTTTGGTCATGCAGAGAAGATGACTTTCTATGGCTTTGCTGATGGTGCTTACTGCCACACTTTGAATCTTGCCTCAGCTGCTTGGATTCTCTATTCCCTAGCTTACGATTTGGTCATTTTAGGAGTATTTTGTATTGGCCCCTCTACCAACAATATCGTTGAGTATGAAGCAATCATAGGTCTTTTGACTGAAGCTACCTCCCAAGATGTTCGTAACCTAGTAGTCTTGATGGACTCACAACTAGTGTTTTTTCATCTAAACCATGTTTTTACCATTAGGAATCATATGCTTCTCCATATCTTTTGAAGGGTACGCTTGTTATAAATGTCATTTGAAACTATCACCTATAGGCATATCCCTAGGGAACATAATGTAGTTACTGACTCATTGGATAATTACATCCTAGACTGGCATATTTCCCATTCATGACATGAAAATCAAACTTGGTTCATTGTAAATAAACTATTCAAGACACATAAAACTCATGTAAAATACATTCACCATTTGAGACATATAAACACTAGGTAAAATTTTGTATATATATATGAACATGTTTTACAAAAAATAGGTCATGAGACCTCATCAGAACCATGTAGGATTTTAGGTAAAAATCACCATACAAAATCCAGAATCTATCAGCTTTCAGTGGATACATCATGCACACGTCCTCTAGTGATGCTCGTGGTAACACATAACCACCTGAGATACTCTATGTAGCAGTCTACTAAAGCGACTCGGTACTCCCGATGTAGGCCTATGATACCTCAGTGGGAGGTCGTCAATGGAAGCATCAAGGATTTCTAGGGTCAACCTCTCTAGGTTTTCCTCTAAAATCCCCTGTCACATCGTCACCCTGCGGTACAAAGTGGGATCCAGCTCGTCTATCTAATGGGGAGGCTCCCCTAGGTCATGCTGCTCCGAGTCTACATGAAAACATTCAAGTCTCGTTACTTAACATAAAAAATATAAAACATGAAAAACATAAAATCACTATTATCATTTTAGGGTCTTTTGTTTCTTACTGATATCACCCCATTGTCCACCACGTGGGAGTGGTAGGTCAGGGTCACCGCTGAAGTCAGTTCCCGCATATGCATAATCCTCCACCATGAGGAGCTGATCTCTCAGTCATCAAAAGAATGGGTCACCAAACTTTAGCTTCCCCCTGCCCGCTCCAGTACGGGCCATAATCCAGACCCACCTCTGCATGAGAGGGTCTCGTGCCCTCAACTCTGTAATAACCACCTGGGGTCTCATATGTGGAACCCGCTCGAAGAAGAAGCAATATAGAATGGAACCGAAATGAAATTGCTTCAATTCCCCCTTCCGACACTTGGTCAGTTGATCCTTGAAGATCGGAAGTAGAGCCTCTGCCCAATTAAATACTGTGGGTGCAATGGCCTCTATGGCATAGAGCATATGTGCTCTAGATTCTTGGTGCACTCCTTGGCTTCCCGCCACTCTCTGTATGGTAAACAACATAGTATATAGAGGTCCATCCATAACTACTTTTATGGGTATTTTCTTCCCCGGTTTCCTTTTCCTAGGAATACAGTGACAGTCTATCAACTCATGAGTATTAATGTACCCCCCATGGGAACTAGTCAGCGATATGGGAGCACCCCATCTTGAAAGGCGAGACAAGAAGTAGGTGTCCTCTACCTCAACTGTAAAAATGTGAGCACCAACCTTGAAATATTGTTGCTCTAGATTTCACATCCGGAGTATATGCTCTAGTAATCACTCATGCGATACCATACTGGGTGTGCGAAAGAACTTTAAGAGTCCACAGTATCTCAATTCGGCTATGCAACCCGCATTTCATTTGGAAAAGGTGTCATCATTATCATGCTATCTCTCTTTCCATATGACCATTTTATGATCAACAAGAACCTATCAAAAACAATCACAAGACTTGTTAGAAACATTCTTAATCATCCAAATCAATTAAAATGAGCTAGTTTTTCTTGTGTAACCATTTTAATTTCTCCACGGCTGGCACCTCCTGTGTGTTATGTTTTCGGCATGGTTCTAGAGGGGTACTGCTTATCCCACAAGGTATAAGAGCGGTGCCCACTCCCATGATTTTAGGGCTTGCCATACAAGCCCAAAGCACCATTAAAAATCGAAATTGAAGGCATAAAATGAAAGAGTAGGGTTTAGGCTATTACCTGGAACCAATGATGAGCGAAACCAACGGTGGATGCTCTCGATATCAGCAACTGAAATTATGGCCAAGAAAATGCTCCAAAGTATCTCCACTATGGCTAAATAGTAAAATGTTTTGATTTTTTACTATTTACATGACTTTTATACACATTTTTGGTTTTGACATGCTATAGTTTTGTTTTAAGATCATTTATTACTCTAAATCTATCAGTCGTAATCCTTTAATGTTAGTTATTAGGGCATTTAACATTTGTTTTTGAGTCGTTACAGGATAGAAGACCAGTAGCAGTAAAGTTTTAGGAGTTCATTTTTGACTTTTTCATACGACCATAAAACGAAAAAAGTATTTGAGCGTTTATTGTGACACTTTGGTCACACTCTCGAGACTTGGCATCAAAGGTCTAAGTTCGTTTCTAATTCTTTTGAGGATCGTAAAATCTCTCATTATGAAAAGGGACCTAATGGAGTCTTCTTTAAACTATTTTCGGGCTCCTTAAATACGAAAAGATTGTTGAGTGATCTTGTCTTCTTCACACTCGTTAAAGCATTTGAAGATTCGTCTCTTAGATGGTAGATTATCTCTTTTTTGGTTCGGATGGACTATTTTATGAAAAAGGAACACTTCAGCCAGTCATGACTGGAAGAGTTACGTAAGGTATTATTTTATACTTTTTCGGGCCTTAGGGACTAAATCATATGAAAAAGGACCCTTTGGAGTCTTCTTTTGTGGTTGTTCAGACTCTCTAAACATGAACGATACTGAGTTTTCTTTCATTGGACTCATTAAATTAAAGATTGAGAGACCTTTTTTGGGGAACGAACCCCTCCTCTCTCAGGTCCGTAAAAAATATGAGTTTGTACATGTCTTCAAACAAGCTATAATGAGTGTTTGTTACCCTCTTTGAACTCGTAAAACTGAAAAGAGGCACTCATTAATCATGATGGGAAGAATGGGAAGGGAATCATTTTGCAAATAAATGGAAGTTGTTTGTCGTTACCTTTGAACATGGCACTTGTCTGCATATCATTTCATTCAATTGGGTATTCAACTGATCTCCTTGAAAATCCAATTTCATGATTCATGCCACTCCTTTGAATCTGTCAAAAGAATGCATTATCCACTGTCACACTGTGTGTTTGTCTGGTTTAGTCATGCTGCTAAGTCTTTTGTCATACCGCTCGATGTTCAAAGGGAAGTTGAAGAAGTTTTACCTTTGCAGTCAAAACAGTCTCTGTGTCAGTACTTTTGAGTCAGTCTTATGGTTACTACATTCACATAATTCCAGAACTATGTTACAAGTTTCATGTTGTCAATGTGGGACTCATCATGGCTCTCCTTCAATCAGACTATTCCCATCAACATCAGCTCATCGTCCGGGAAATAGTCTTAGAAACAAAACTTCGTACCTTGATATATGTACGCATTATTGACAGATTCTCTCACTCTCAACATAGGTTTACATCATTGACCTTTGATCGATAGAATCGACTGGCTGTTCGACATCAATACATCTATTCACACTCAATATATTGTACTAGGGTACCTTGGGAATCATTGACATCAATGGTGATCTCTCTCGCACTTGTTAACGGTTTGCATCGTTGGACGGTAATCAAGTGGTTTCTACCATGTTCGACTTTAGATCATTGTAATCACATGGATAGAATCACACTTTGTGGAAGACGAGATGAAGACCCTGGGTATTTTAGCGCTCATTGCTTCCCCCAGGTTGTGATGGAGTTGTGTATATATTGCATGTATCTAGATTTGTATGGTCGTGGATATGCTCAAATTTGTGTCTATATGACATAGATCTACATTGAATGTCCAGTATCTATGTCCAAGTTTGATTCCTCTATCACATGGATCTACGTTGTATTCTAGTAGCCATGCTCGTTTATTCGTCTCATGGATCTGCCTTGTATTGGTCTGCAGCCATGGGTTGGTTACTTTTGTCTATGAGTCAAAAATATTGATGTACTACAGATGCCCACTGGAAGACATTCTCCAACCGAGCTGACATTTTCACCTCGAAGTGACAACTTGTTCTCTAAAATATCTCGCTTATCGTATCCCTCTAAGTCTCATGCTTTTCGAGGCATTCTGTTATACTTAAGTCATGTTACCATCATGTGATAAGACCCTTAACTTCCATGTTTTCGCTTAATCCCAACACTTAAAGTGGAAACTTGCTTTGTTTTTAAATTCTACTTGAAAAAACCTAGCACCGTGCTTTCCCTATGGTCAATGAGTGGTACCTTTCTCAACACCGCCTGTATCTTGTTTTTGATAAGCGGTGCCATCACCTATGGTCTTTGGTATAAAAGTGGTTCTCATCTAAACGCCTCTATCATAAGGGAAGAAAAGCAGTACCTTGGGTAAAATGGGAAAAAGAGAAGTTTCTTGAGGCTTCTAGATCATGAGCCTCGTGTCCTCCCTTATCCCTATCATTATGGGTTATTTTGAGCTCGATATCCCCCATGGTAGGATCTTGGATCCACCTCACCCACAATTCTCTCAAATATTCCTATCCATTGAGCCTTATAAATACAAGCTTAGGTCCATAGTTGAGGGGGAGAAGTATAGAGGTATTGTTATGATGTTGGATTGACTACCTAGTCCAAATCATTGGAGAGCATAGAGAGAAAAGTTGGAGCTTATGGGGATGAAGTGTTTGTCTCATGGAGGGGATTTTCGACACTAAGGAAATGGTTGTAAGCTTCTCCATACATTCTTAATGTAAAGCTGATTTCCATCCCACATTACTATTGTTTTGATTTCACATGTACATGTTGTTAGATTCCTTTGTCACTAAGATGGATAAGTAGATTATTTTTTGGTATATTTGATGTGTTTGCATGTTTGATTTGTTTGCACTACATAGGTTCACAATTGAAGCAGTATTCTAGGTGTCTACAGTATTCATGGAAGGTCTTCATCCTTTGTCACTCACTCATTTGTTCGCAATCTAAACCATTTAGACCAGAGGAACATCTTCTGTCCAAAGAAGGTGCAATATTCCTGATAACAGCCATAGAAAAGGAATTTATATCCAATATACTTGGTTCTAGAGTGGGATGATAAAAGAGAAAATAAAGGAAAACATGGAAACTTTGATAATCTTTGGATGGGTCCTTATCTCATCTCAGTTGTACAAGAAAAAAATACTTTCATTCCTGCAGAGATAAATGGTGAAATATTAGAGGTTACTATCAATGGGAGACTCCTCAAAAATTTATTCTTGTATTGAAATTCCTAAAAACCATCACAAAAAGATGATGTACGTAGTATAATATGAGTTGTTGAATTCTTCTTTTATTTTCATTTGAAGTCATTAAAAAATTTTAATTTTAATTTTTATGTTTCCATGTCTGTAAATATTGTTGCAAACTAAAAAAATAACCAAACTTGAAATAGTCTAATGAGAGATGACTCCATATCCCAATAGAGGACACTAATCTACAGTTCTCAAAAGTTTTCAAACAAAAGAACTATCCCTGCTAGTGCTAATGTAAGTACTAACAGTTTTGAAGAGATTTTGGTCTTCCAAAATAACTTGATGAATGTTTCACTCCAAAACGGATTTTTACTCAAATACACCGAGGACACATGGTGATATTTATTGATAACCCCTCAATAAATACTTTTATGATACTGTTCAGTAAGCAAGGATTTATCGCTCATGGAAACCACCCTAGTTTCCTCCCGAAACTACTAATCCAAAAGATAGCCACACAAAAAAATGGTTGACAACATGGATTGTACGTCAGTCCCTCCACAATGGACATGTGTTAGATGGGGCCTAGACATTATTCAATGTAATTTAAAGAGCACTAACTAAAAAGTTTCCAAGTGTACTAACTTTTTAAATCTAAATCCTTTAAAAGGGAAAATTACATTTATAATGTTATCCTGGCTATCTGAAAAAGAAGAGCGATGCCTGAACTTTTTTACCTTTCCATCAAATACCAGTAACCAAAATTCTCTGACCACCACTGATTTTCACCTGGGTACTTATAGTATCAACATTTTATCCGTTACTAATTTTAACCATTAATAAAATAGTAACTAGCCCTAATCCGCCCTGTCAAACCCTACCAAACCAATTGAGATACCAACTATAAATTTAACCCCAAAGTGGCCTAGAAATATAAATACAAGATGCATATCTATCTATTAGTACAAACCCCATCTATTACATTGTAAATGATCAAGAGTCTTTCTCCACTTATTCAATCATCTATTTAAAAAAATTATAAAATTACAAGAGACCCAACTCTCTTCTAGAAGATTCCACTAAATTTTATGAGGTCATATGTGAATTCATCATTTGAGCCTATTATCCTGCATCATTTAGCCATGAATGTTTTCTACAGGTATACCAATATGACTGAAGTTAACTACTAGAAACTTCCTCAAAGTATTTCTTAGGTGTTTCCCTTCAATGTTGTTAGGAATTTACTATTAAGGGCTCTTTGGCTTTCACCAATAGTGGGCTTGTTGCTTATATTTTAGTATTGATGTAGGATACGATATGAGGTTGATTATTTAAAACAATTAACTTAGAGGGCCTCTCCCCATGCCACAAAAGTGACCAAAAAAAATCCTAAAAATTCTACTCTCTCATCAGTTGCTTCAGTGCACTTATAACTTCCATACTTGGTGAGTTGGTACCCTAGTGTGTAAACTATCACCAAGGAAAATTAGGTAAATGTATCATGGTGGAGGTATACTGCACGTTAGGGCTCTTGTAACTATTGTTATAATTTGGCTATGCGATTCCACAAATCCTTAGCTCAACATTTGATATTGTTCTAGCATTAGTTATATCAAAACAAGAATGTCAGAACATAGAATCAAAAGAGACCTATAGAAGCTTTCTAGGCATAAAAGAAACCTGTAGTAGTGTTCTAGGCATTAATTCTCAAATATAAGCATCCCTATGTGTGTGAAATAGCAGCAAGAATTACGATACCTCAATTCTGGGAAAACCTGGGTGTGAAAGCAACCTTAATTCTCCATGATTGTGTATCTAATCAACAATAAATAACATCACTTTTAAATCTGGATTAATTTAATGAATAATAGGCCTAATTCATAAATATGGGTTCAATTTGAGGATTGATTTCCAATCCTGAGCACTCATGCAACATTGTGTGAAAGTTTTGGGCACATTTGGAGCATTTCTAAGCAGCAACAAACATTAAAACACCTTTAATAAAGAATAAAACATAGGCATATCCAAGTCTAGGAAGCTAAGGGAAGCTATGGTAACTTCTTGTACATGTAAGAGAAACCATAAATCCACAGATCAACGGTGATTTTGTGAGGGTAGATTCATACCTTGGAGCATAGTATTTAGTCCTTTGATTCCATCCAATGGAGATGCTACCATTATCAGACATTCTGAATCCATCCCATCTAATGAAATATGGAGTGCTCAAACTTAATTTATTGACTGTTGAGCATGATAATGGCATTTATTCTAGGTTGGGAATTCTCCAAACTTCATATTATGAGCTGGCATAACATAGAGCTGAAATATTGCACTTGTTAAGTTTTATGAGGTAGGAAAATGGAGGTAAGATATTATAGAAGGATGCCATTGAAAGTAGGACATTTGGGTTGGATGGATGTTTCCCAATCCTTTGAGGATGCATGTGTGCCATTTTCTCATTTTTCTTCATAATAATATTTCCCAAGACTCAAATAGATCCTATACTAATAATTAATAAGCTATGTGCTTAAAATATATATTCTATCCTATACAGTTTTGAGGAGGACATTTAGTCTCTAATACTCATTTCCTACCAACATCATTGTAAGAGCCTAAAGGTATGCCTAAATTTGAAGTGCAATATTTTCTTCAAATTCTAGTGTAAAATAACTAGTCTCAAATAGCTTACCAATCTCCTTATGTTACGCACCAACATTAATTATGAGACTTGTGTGGAGCCTACATGGAAACCTATATTGACCTACATGGAATATCTACACTATGCAAACTTGCTAAAGACTAGTGTCTCTCTTCTCTGGTGGTGCACCCCTTCTGAAATGTGGTCTCTCTCACAATGATATCTACTTGACCTACTAGTATTTGGAATCACTGGGGAAACTGCTAGATGCACCAATTTCCTTATTACTTGAGTGCATGGAAACACCTTGTGGCTATACATAGCTTATCCAATTCATGTGAAGGAAATCCATGTCTTGAATAGCATATTGATGGATGGATAGGATGCATCAGATGCCTTTTAGGGTACCAGTAAGCACAACAAGTCCAAAAATGAACCCATCCTATTGTTAGCTGGAATATTTCACCTCCTGTAGACAACAAGGTGTTCCACTGGTCTAAATGGTTCAAATCTAGAACAAATAGATCACAGAGGCTGATAACTCTCCGTAGATGCTATAGATATACAAGGCTTTGATAGTCCACCTGTGTACCTACAATAAATCTCAACATGAAACAAATCAAAGCAACCAGAATATGATCTACTAATCTATGTTAGTGACTAATGAATCTAGCAATATATATTTGGAATCAAACATCAACAATATATATGGGATAGAAAATAAACTTGCATTAGAAATATGAAGAAGTTTACAACCAAGCCTTAGTGTTGACATGCATCTCCATGAAACCAACTCTTCATCCCCAAAAGCTCTGACTCTAGCTCTCTATGCTCTCTCCAAATGATCTTGGGCCAAGAATCAATCCAATAGCATAACAATGCCTTCAATGTTCTCCCCTCAACCATGGCTATGAGCTCATATTTATAGGGCTTTAATGGATAGATATGGTTGAGAAATTAGTGGGTGAGGTGGCCTCTAAGATCCTCGGATGAGGGATATCGAGCTCAACCAACCCACAGTAGTAGGGATAAGGGATATCTTGAGGCTTATCATCTAGAAGCCTCAAGAAACTTCTCTTTTTTCCTTTTTACCCAGGGTACTGTGCTTCTCCTTCTCTGACAAAGCTGTTCTGGTAATAACCTCCTATGGACCAAGGGCAATGGGTGGTGGCACCACTTGTGGACAACCGATGAAAGGCGGCGCAAGAAAGGGTACCGCTCCTAGATAAAGGGGCATGCACAGTGCTGGGAATTTGTATGACAGACTGATAAAAAACCATTTAGTTTTCACTCCAGAAGATGGGATTCCGGGAAAGTAGGTATGTCAAATGTTGTATCACATGATGGTGACAGGATTTTGGTATAACACCTATATGAAAAGTATGGTTCCAAGAGAGGAGGATCGGGTTCCATAATTACCCTTACAAAACACTATAAAAGGTTTGAACCCTCTAGTTTGAATGAAATTTATGTGGGATATGACACGACTTGTAAGGCCTCCAAAGTTTACATCCAATCCCTACATAACATATGTGTATGTCAAGATGTTAAATTTGATCAGGATGGAAGGTCACCTAAGCCTCAGGGGTATAGGTACAGAATCTTTCTACCCCACATATTGATCCATGGATTCCAAATAAATAAGATACATATAGTCAAATTCTAGCACAACTACAGACACTATTTTTCCTTATAGTTCATTCAAAGGACCCATATAGGTTACATAAAGATTACAAGAGGCACAAGAGCAAGTAGGAGAGATCGAATCTTTTATTAGGGGGGGTTAGTCATCTTCTTAATAAGTTTCCTAATTATGTTTCAATGAAGCCTTTATTGTTTAGAGAGTTTCTAGTTATGAGGACGTAGGAGGTGATTTTCATATTCACTTACATACACTCGGTATGAAAGTAAATACATTTAAGTTGAAAAATACATTTAAATCAATTTTCCAAATTGGATAAGCAACTGATTTGGAGAAATGCCCAAAGGCAGTTTGAAAATTCCTGTTGGACTGATAAAATTCCCACACTACCTTATAAAATTCCCGCATGCCTCAAACATATGCATTTACATCCATACAAATGCCTGTAAAAATGCACAAAAAGTTGAAAAATGCCCACAGGAAGCCATAACGATAGATGAAGTAAAATGAAGAAATAAATTAGATATAATATGTTCTATTTTAGGCATTTTTGTGTTCATCGAGAATTTATCTATTTCCCTATGGACATGTTTAACTAGATGCGGGAATTTTATCTTACTCTTTCATATAGAATGCAATAATTGCAGGCATTATGTCCATTAAGTGAGATATTTAAATGTATTGAAAAGATTTCACTAACTCGGAGTTATATCTGGAAGAAGGGTTGATAGGGGTAGCAATATAGTTAGATAAAGAAATGGAAATAAATTTAAGAGACATTGTGTTGTTGTCATTGATGGATGCTCACCTTTTATGAATTAACTAGTATTATGTTGATACATTCATTATGTGGGCATATTAAATAAAAGAAAACAAGAACATGGAAATGCGAATGAGAGGAGGTAGAGAGGTTAGTAGGGTGGACGTGTTGCAAATGTCAAACTAATGGAACAAATGAGGTCTATGCAGGATAGAATGGAATCTATGGAGTTGTCTAGGCAACAACAACCAGAACTAGGAGATGATAGTGAATTAGAAGTAGACGATGGTGACCAAGAAGAAGAGGCCACAACAGAAACAACTGAGATGAAGTTGTTAAGGTCTGTGTTAGGTTTCATCTCTAAACCAAAACCCTCGTTGTCTACTTATGATGGAAATTTGTCAGCAGAAGGGATGATAGACTAGATATGAGATTTAGATCGATACTTTGATTATGAAGATATAGAGGAGGACAAGAAGGTAAAACTAGATGTGACTATATTGAAAGGTCATGCAACACTATGGTGGGATAGTGTGCAGGCTAAGAGGAAGAAGAAAAACAAGTCAGTTAAAGAAGCATTGGGAGCCACATAGATATGACAGCTGGAGAAATACTACCAAACAAGTCCTCTTACAGGATGACCCCAACCTATAAGGAAACCTCTTTCCCTATTGTGCAAGTTGTTTTTGTTTGCTAAATCTATCTTTATTTTGAACATCACACTATTTGTAGCCTCCTCATTTTTTTGGGGAAATTCCTAGATGACAATAATTCGCACACCCTTAGTTGGTACAATTTTAAAACATTTACCCTCTACAAAAAAAAAAGCCATTGCAAGTTACTGGCGTAAACCTTGGTTGCCAAAACCATAAAAATAGACAATATTTGATCCATTGAGTCATCCTAAACAAGAGCATATTGTGGTACTCTAATGTCACAATTCCAATAAAACTAGAATTTTGTTTCATGTAATCCTCATATATCGATTTATGTTGATGTTCAAATCGTTTCCTGAATCCATTCAGGGACACTTAGTCAAATTTCAATTGGGGTCATAAAAAAACTAAACATTAGAATTGAGTGGCACAAATGTGTACAAGTGTGTTTTAGAAGGGATGAGATAAACATGATTCCCACACCATTAGTTGGAATAACTTTAAAAATTTACCCCCTACCACAGAACTTGCATTGTAGGTTACTCATTGAAACCTAGCTACAAAAATCATTGAAATAGGCAACAATCTATCCATGGACTCACAGTAGAGAGGTGTCCCTAAGTGTACTCCAATGTCATGATTCCAATGAAACTGACATTTTTTTCATTTGAGACTTTATTATCAATTTATGGTGATTTTAAACTCGCTTCCCAAATCCATTAAGGGACACTTGAAGAATTTCAACCGAGGGTAGAAAAACAAAGCGAGCAACAAAATTGAGTGTCGTAAATTCAAGTGTTTTCAGTTAAGGTATATATGAAAACAATTCCCACACCCTAATTTGGCATTGTTCTATAAATTACGCTCTAATGCAAAATTTTCATTGCATGTTACTAAGTGAAACCTAGTTGCAAAAATCATCAAAATAGAGAACGGTTATTTCATGGAATCATGGTAGAGAGGTGTTTGTAGAATTAATTTGATGTGATGATTCCAACATAAAATATAGTATGTCCATATTCACCTCAATTATCAAGTTATGGAAATTTTAAACTCGTTTTCCAAGTCCATTTAGTGACACATGGAAATTATCAATTAGGGCATGAAAACAAAACTAGGCAATAGAATTGGGTGTTGTAACTTACTATAAGTATGTTTCAGAAAGTATGAGATGAGCATGATTCCCACACCCTTGTTTTGCATAGTATTGAGAAAAATTACCATCTAATGTAAAAATTATATTTCATGTTACTAAGTGAAACCTACTTATAAAAATCATTGAATAGACAATAGTCAGTCCATGGATTCATGGTAGAGTGGTGTCCCTAGTAGTACTTGAATGTCAATATTCCAATGGAACTAACAGCTAGTCCATCTAACCCTAAGTTATTGAGTTATGGTAAGTGTCAACTTGCCTACCAAATCCATTCTAGTATACTTGGAGAATTTGAACCAACTTGGGAAAAAAAACCAAACTAAGAAATGGAACTGAGTGTCGCAACCTCTTGCAAGAGTGTTTTAGAAATGTGAATATGAACATAATTCCTAGAGCCTCTTTTGACATAGTTATAAAAATTATACCCTGTAATAGAAAAATTGCATTCCATGTTACTTCGTAAAACCTAGTTCCGAAAATTGTTGAAATACGTTATGGTTGATCCATGGACTCGTGGTAGAGTGGTGTCCCTAGTTGTATTCTAATGTATTTATTCCAATGGAATCGATGGTTTGTATATTGGAGCCTCAAGTATCGAGTTATTATGAGTTTCAAATCACTTCCAAAATCAATTCAAAGACACTTGGTGAATTTCCACCCAAAGCATAAAAACATAATTAGACAATGGAATTGAGTGCCATAGCTTCCTCCAAGTGTGTCTAGGAAAGGATGATATGTCCAAGATTCCAAACTTTTGTTTTGCACAGTTTTCAAAATTTTACTCTCTAATGAAAAAATTGCATTGCTTGTTACTAAGAAAAATCCTAGTTGCGAATATTGTCAAAATAGAAATTGGTTATTCCATGGACTCATGGTAGAATGGTATCCATCGCAATACTCCTATGTTATGATTCCAACTGAACTAACATTTTTCCATATGATCCTTGGTTTTGTTAAATTATGGTAAGTTTCAATTCACTTCCCAAAGTCCTTCGTGGACAATTAGTGAATTTCAATTGGGGGCATCAAAACCAAACATAGAAATGAAATTGAGTGGTGTAACCTACTAGAAGTATTTTTAAGTAATCCAATATTACTATGACTGCCACACCCTCATTTTTCTCAATTTTCAAAAATTGACCCTCTAATCTAAACATTGCATTGTATGTTACTAAACAAAATCTAGTTCTGAAAATTGTCGAAATATAAAGTGATTGGTATATGGACTTATGGTAGAGTTGTTTCCCTAGACCTGATATGATGTCACAATTCCAATGAAATTGATTGTTTGTCCATCTAAGACTTGGTTATCGAATTATGACGATTTTTAACTTGATTCCCAAATTCATTAGGGGACAGTTGGTGAATTTCAACTGGGAACATAAAAACCAAACCGAAAAATGAAATCGAGTGTCGTAACATCCTACAAGTTTTTTGAGTGAGGAAAATATCAACATGATTCCCACACCCTCATTTGGCATAGTTTGAAACAATTTACCCTCTAATGCAAAAATTACATTTCATGTTACTAAGAAAACAATTGTTGCAAAAATTGTCTAAATCAATAATCATCAATCCATGGAGTTATGATAGAGTGGTGTCCCTAGTGGTAATATAATGTCACAATTCAAATGGAACTAATGGTTTGTCCAACTGATACATGGTTATCAAGTTATGGTGATTTTCAACTCGCTTCCCAAATTCATTTAAGGACCCTTGATGAACTTCATGTAGGGAATAAAAACAAAACTGAGGAATGGAATGAGTGTCGTAGCCTCCTACAAGTATGTTTGGTAAATGCGAATATGACTAAAATTCCTACAGTCTTATTTGGAAAAGGTTTCAAAAATTTACTCTCTAATGCAAAAATTGCATTGCATGCGACTAAGAAAAACCTACTTTGAAAAATCATCGAAATATATAATGGTCAATCAATGGACTCATGGTAGAATGATGTCCCTGGTGGCACTCCAATTTCTCTATTCCAAAAGAACTAATTTTTTTCCATTCCAGCATCAGTTATCAAGTTATGGTTATTTTAGTCTCATTTGCCAAATCCTTTAGAGGACACTTTGAGAATTTCAACCATGGGAATACAAATAAAAAAGAGAATTAATCTGTTGAAAAGGAAAGTGATAGAGAAACCTATGTTGAAGTTTCCAGACTACTTCCGATCAATATCCTGGAGAGGAGGAGCTTCTTCATGCATCTCTTGATGGATATGTTCAGTGCTTGGAGTTTCATCCTCCCTTGGGAGACATATTTTTTTCTTGGGGCTTTTGAAAACCCCACGTGACATTTTTTTTCTATATGTTTCATTCCATGACAACGATGGCATCTGAAGGGGATCGCTTCATAGTATAGAATTTGCTTCCTAACATAGTCACTCTAGATAAGATTAATGTCTTATTGAAGATCTGTTTGAATGTTTAAAGAGACAAGTATTCGTGCTACATATTTCCTTCTTGTATTCAGAAAGGAAAGGTCATCCTATAGAAAGACTCCAAAAGCACTCCCAAAATTGCGAAGTGAGTTTGGGTTCAAAAATTCCCAAGGGAGTCCTGGAAGACGCACCCACACCGGCATAGTGTCCAGACTCTCACTATCCACATCAAAGAGAGGAGTCCATTTTTTAACAAAATTGGAATAGCTCCATAGCTCCACTATTTCGGAATAATTTTTTCAACATCACTTGCACAGTTGAATCTAAATCCAAGCCACCCATTTGTAAGGGAATATGTTTTCATTTCATAGTTGAGAGCACTTGACCAATTCTTATTGAGCCAAATTTCCATATCCTACGAGCTATGGTTTCTCCCATGAATATTTCCCACCAGAGAAGAGTATTCCATAGGCTGCAACATCCTCTGTCGAAACATTGACACCATAGATGAGATTAAGAGGCCCACTCATTGAGGAGAGGCAATTGTTCTTGCATTTTTTGCTAGGGCTCTTTGATAAACCCCTGCTATTGTATTGAATTTCCACTTATGGCTATTTGCTGCTTCTGTTAGATCTTGAATCAAGTGATATCCCTAGAAAATCCTCTGGCCACAAAAAAAGAAGCAATGTAACCCTCTAGGCTAACAATGTCCCCTTCTTTTGAATCTGATGAGAGAGGCAGGGCAGGCGGAGTTGGACGATATCCCATCCATCTTGATTCTAACAACTCCAAATTGGTGTACAAAAGTTGTTACGTAGATGAAGTAGGGTTCCAAAGAGGGTCTAAGAAGGGTTATGTGTGAATTAATTTGGTGCCTGCAGATAGTGTAGACCCTCTTTATTCAGGAAAAATTTGAGGAATAAGAGAAAGAGGGATTCCCCCAATCCCACATCTAGGGTTATTACTACTAGTGGTAGCATCAACGATTCTTCTAGTTGTTGTGGCGGGAGGTCCAACGATTTATTGTTAACCCTACATGCCATTGGGGAAACAGTCGCAGCGATGGTGCCACCTGTCAGTATTCTTGGTTCCACCTAGTTAATTCTGGAGTTATTGGACGCATGGGTGAAAGAGGGGACAAGTATATGTGTTAACGAAATCGACCCCTGCCTGTCCGAATCCGGCGGAGAAGGATTCCTGAAAATGCGATTTCGAGTGTTCAACTCACGATTTGAAAAATTTGGGTCATTTTAAAATGTCGCAGCTAGCTTGTAGTAAGAAATCCTGATTGTAAAATTGAATAAATAACCAAAACTGCATAATAAACCAAAATTGCAATTCTTACTATTAATTTTAACCGCATTCAATTACCCATCTGGAAAAGATATGGGGTGAGGTAACTGGAAAACCTCCTCTCCAGCCTTGGAAACTCCTCTACGAGCTTAGGCCTTGTTCATGGGTGAGGTAACTGGAAAACCTCCTCTGCAACCTTGGAAACTCCTCTGTGACCTCGGGCCTAGTTCATGGGTGAGGTAACTGGAAAACCTCCTCTGCAACCTTGGAAATTCCTCTGTGACCTCGGCCATAGTTCATGGGAGAGGTAAGTGAAATATTCCCATGAGGTAACTCAAAAATATCTTCTACAACCTTGGAAAATCTTCTACGACCTCGACCGTAGTTTATGGGTGAGGTAAGTGAAAGATGTAAAATTTCATTGTCACGACAAGGGGAAGGTAAGATTGATAGTTTTAATTGTTTGTTGTTTTTTAATGTTTATTTTTTTGTTTTTTTATTATTATTTATATTTATTATTTTTAATGTTTATTAATATTTTAAGGTTTATTATTACTTTAATTTTTTTTATTATTTTAATGTTTAATTTTTTTAATGTGATTTATTACCTCTCATTGAATCCAATAATTACATTATACCCCTTAAGGAAAGGATAAAGCCAGGGACTTATTCCAACAACACGGAGGCAAGGTAGTAGAAACTCACGACATCAATACTTATGATCATCTTCATCATCACCATCACCGCCATCTTGATAATCATCACAGTCACCATCACCACCATATTGATCATCATCATCATCATAATAATCATTGTCATCATTAACATCATCAAGAACATCATCATCATTATCATAAGCATTTTCATTTCCATCATCAATGATCATCACCATCGTCATAAACAACACCATCACCATTGTCGTCGTCGTCATCATCGTCATAAACAACACCATCGAAATCATCATCATCGTTATTGATGATGATGATGATGATGATGATGATGATATTGATAGCGAAATATTTTTTTTTTGTATTCAGTGAGATTATCATGATAATTATCTTTATGGCCATCATCACCATCATAGAGAACATCATGATCATCAATAGAACCTTCCGTGAAAAAATTTGTCATATGAGTGTAATATGGTGACCATTTTGAATTTAAACACACAGAGGATGCTTAATAAATTCCACTATAAAGAAGACTTGAGACACGCATAAGTAAGTAATAAGGTTAGATGGAATTCATTGTATAATACAACTTATTTATTACAAATATTTAAATCTTGTGTGTAAAATTCAATTAATTGCAACCTTAATCAATAGAAAATTGAACAGGAAATTGTTCTTGTCTTATTATTATTTTTAAAATGTCTTCTAACATAGAAACCTTTTTTTTAAATAATTAGGCTTATTCAATATATCCTACAGTGGGTAGTTACAAATTATGGATTACATGTGTTAATGCACACATAAACGAAGATAGTATATGATGAACATAGTTCCTATGATATCTCTCCATATCATTTATGTCATTGTTCTCATCTAAACTAGTACATGTGAACATTCTTTCCACGATAAATCATTGGCGCTAGGATGAAAATGATGATGAAGATTGATATTATTCTAATGAGTATGAACATGATGATCATGATGATGAAGATGATAACATTAATGATGACGATGATGATGATATCATTGATGGCAATGATAATTATAATATTGACGATCATGAGGATGAGGTTTATTTTGATGTCGATGATGACGATGATGATTGCTATTATTCTAATGAGTATGAACATGATGATCATGATGAGGAAGATGATAACATTGATGACGATGATGATGATGATAACATTGATAATGATAATGATGAGGCTGAGGATGAGCTTTATTATGATGTCGATGATGAAAATGGTGACGTTGGTGATGATGATGATGATGATTATGATAGAATTGATGATCATAAAGATGAAGATGATGATGGTTGTGATTATTATAATGAGGATGAACATGATGATGATGATTGCTATTATTCTAATGAGTATAATGAACATGATGATCATGATGATGAACATGATAAGATTGATTATGATGATGATGATTATATCGTTGATAACGATGATGATTATAACATTAACGATGATGAGGCTGAGGATGAGGATAAGGTTGATTATGATGTCGATGATGAAGATGGTGATGATGGTGATGATGATCATGATAATTATGATAGCATTGATTATCATAAATATGGAGATGATGATGGTTGTGATTATTCTAATGATAATGACGATGATGTTGATGATAGTTATTATTCTAATGAGGATGACCATAATGATGAATATTACTATTATTCTAATTAGCATGAACATGATGATCATGATGATGAAGACGATAACATTGATGACGACGATGATGATTATAACATTGGCGATGATGAGGCTGAGGATGAAGTTGATTATGATATCGATGATGACGATGATGACAATGGTGATGATGGTGATGATGATGATGATGATTATGATATAATTGATGATCATAAAGATGAAGATGATGATGGTTGTGATTATTATAATGAGGATGAACATGATGATGATGATTGCTATTATTCTAATGAGTACGAACATGATGATCATGATGATGAAGATGATGACATTGATGACAATGACAATGATGATGATGATGATATCATTGATGACGATGATGATTATAAAATTGACCATGATGAGGCCGAGGATGAGGATGAGGTTGATTTTGATGTCAAAGATGAAGATGGTGATGATGATGATGATGATGATATTGATGATGATGATGATGATTATGATAGAATTGATGATCATAAAGATGGAGATGATGATGGTTGTGATTATTATAATGAGAATGAAAATGATCATTGTTCATCCTCATTATAATTACCTTTCACTTTCATTTTTTGACCTTTCCCCAGCATGACCTCCCCTTCTAATTTGTTGATGTAGTTGATTTGTAAGTGTTTAGCATTCTATCGCTATAGTAATGATTTTTTGTCTTCATTGCAATATAGACAAACTTTCATTTCCATAGAGACAAACAGTCATTTACGTTGCATTAGAGACAATGATCGGGGGCCACAAGAATATCTGTTCAGAATATTTATAAAGTTATCCACGAAAATTACCATTTTAACTTATTCGTGGCAATATTTCGTGGAAATTTTGAGCCATATGTACTAGTGCTATAATACATGCTTTAAAAAAGTGGCACCGTCATCTAATTGGTAGAAGATTCTTATTAATGTCAGATAACATAAGCTTGAAATACTTGTTTGGTCAAAAAAATATGAATGCAAGGAAACCAAGATGGTTAGCTTTCCTTAGTGAATATGATTTTGAGATTAGACATATAGAAGGGAAAGAGAATAAGGTAGTTGATGCCTTAAGCATAAATGAAAATCTAAATTTTATAGCTGCTATTAGCAGCTATAAAATATAATTGGATAATAATTTTGAAGACGGAGTAAACATAGACAAAGATTCTCAAAACTTAAGAGAAAAAGTTACAGAAAATGAATTTGAAAATGTAAAAACATCTTTTAGTTTTAGTGAGAAAGGATTGATGTTGTATAAAAACAGGTTATATCTAATTAATGTACCATAAATTAAATTGCTAATTTCAAGTGAAGTACATAAAAGTCCTTACTCGGGACATTTTGGTTACCAAAAGATGATAACAATAATAAGAAAAGAAAATTTTTGGCCTAAAATGAAGAATGAAGTGGGTGAATATACAGCTAGGTGTATAGAATTTCAATAGGTTAAATTTGAGCATCAACACCCACTAGGTCTATTGCAACCATTACCAATTCCATATTGGAAATGGAAAATTTTCAATCTTAATTTCATAATAGGACTTCCTAAAAATCAGAAGAAAAATGATTTTGTGATGGTAGTGGTAGAAAAACTTAGCAAGGAAACTCATTTTATACATGTTAAAACTACTTATCGGGCTACTAATGTTGTTGATATTTTTATGAAGGAAATTTTTCATTTGCATGGAATTCCTAAGGTAATAATTTCTGATAGGGATCCTAAGTTTAATAGAAATGTATGGAATTATTTGTTTAAAGGATTGGATACTAAGATAAATTTTAGTATCGCTTATTATCTGCAATCGGATGGATAAATAGAAAGAGTAAATCAAGTTTTAGAAGATATGTTACGGATGTATGTTAGGGATAACCAAAAGAAATGGGAAGAATATCTGCATTTAGTCGATTTTTCTTATAACAATCATTTTCAAGCTTCAGCTAAACTTAGTCCTTTTGAAATACTGTATGGTAGGAAATGTAATACACCCATTTCATGGAGTAATTCTATTGACAGATTGATGTTAGGACCTGACTTGTTAAAAGAAATGGAACTATTGGTGAAAAAGGTACAAAGAAATATGAAAATTGCATGGGACAGATAAAAGACTCATGCAAACCTTAAAAGAACTCAGAAAGAATTCCATGTAGGTGAACATGTGCTTAACAAGGTAAAACCCAGAAAACAATCCTTTAAGTTGGGGATTTGTGCTAAATTATCACCCAGGTATTGTGGACCATTTGGGATATTGTCAAGAGTTGGACCAGTGGCTTATCAGTTAGTCTTCCCACCTAACATCAAAATTCATAACGTGTTGCATACTTCTCTATTGAAAAAGTGTGTGCATGATGATACTCATGAAATCGACTGGAATGTTATTTAGATAGAACCAGAAGGAGATTATCAGGTGGAACCAAATTGTATCCATGACAAGAAAGAAATTTTTCTTCATAATTGCACCATTGGACAGGTAAAAGTGGAATGGAAGCACCTTAGTCCATATGAAGCAACCTGGGAAATGGAGATTCATATGCGGGAAGCATATCCAAATTTATTCCGAGAAGACTTAGATGAAACTCAAGCAACACAGATGATGATGTTGAAATTAACAGGGGTTGTTTGTAACCCACCAAGAACTGACAAAGATTTTATTTTTGAGATGACATTGCTTTAAAAGTTATTGTAAAGTTTTATGTTGTTGACCAAGGATGGCCAAAGATTATTGTAATTGAATTATTTTATTATTTAATAATTAAAAAGAAGACACACGAGACCAAAGAAGATTGTTGAAGAGTGTTCATTGACCCACTGGGAGGAATGATATGTTGTAGAAGGCCAAAATAACAAGTGGCAGAAATGTCATTCACTTCTAGCTGTTGTAGGAGGAAACATTCCTATAATTGTGGTCAAGTTCCTATGTAAAGAGGAACTAAGCAGGTGTCTCATTTAATTGCAAAAATGACATAACTACCTAGGCAATATTATGTATACCATCGAATGAGCAGAAGTCTCACTACATTCTAAGAGTTTTAGAACCTTGTGGTTTTGATAGAAACTGAAAAAGTTAGGCACACAAGAGGAATTCGATGAGGGAAAAGCTAAAGTGTTTTGGTAAAATTTTATGACTACAAGTGTGATAGTTAAAGAGAATATTGTATATGCTTCTACATAGCATTTTCTCCGAGTGGTTCAGTGAAAAGGCTCGGAGGTCCTAAAAAAAGTAATCTTGGCTTCTTTGACGAGACGTTTGGGAGGAACAGTCTTCTTTGAGTGTTGGCCCCTTCAAAAGATTAATAAGTTCAAAAGATTAATAAGTTCTATAATGTTTTAGATTATTTATCTTAAATTTTAATCTTGTATTCTGAAGGTCTTAGGAATGAAGGAGTTTCTAGAATTATTTAATGTGCATTTATGTCATAAAATACAAAAGTATATATTTTTTAAATCCTGTAAATTATAAGTCAATGAAGGCTATAAGTCAATGAAGGCTACTGCTTACACAGAATTTCATAATAGAAAAGATACATCCTCTGAAGATTAACATAATATAATGTATATGTAGCTTTACTTCATACTAAAGTGTAATATACATTTTAGTAAATGTTAGTATTTTCTTGTATTTATACATAATGTGTCATGTAGGTTTACCTATCAGTTTCGTCACACAGCTATTATGTCCCTTAAAATTTCCATTTTGAACCTACAAAACCATTAAAACCTAGTTTGAATCACTAAGGCCTCTAGCCGAGGTTTCAAAACCATAAAATAAATAATACATTCAAACTTTTCAATACCAAACTTACACAACCGAAAAGATTAAACACTCCATATAGTATTATATTTATACTGATGAAGGGATTGATTGTTTTTCTATAAATGATCTTAGAATAATATTTTTATAGATTAATGAAGTAATAAAATTTGATTTCTAAAACGTAGTACTAAGACAAACATTCTTATCTAGGTTTTCAAACTAAGACAGAAGTCGAATACAACCAATCTAATCATAATAAAACTTTGGATAGAATTATAATAAGATTTTATACAAACTTCTTATAGTTTAGTATTCAAGAAAATTATTATAGGTTACGGGGTCAAAGCTTGTAAACGCTATTTTTCTTTCTTTCTTAACAAGAAAATTTTTATAATTGAAATCTACATTAGAAGTATCCAAACCCAACAGAGATAGGTCGTTGCTGTAAATAAAATTACACAAACCAAAATAAGGCTTATCGTTTTTCGACAACAATATTGGTATAGAATTAAAGGAATATATATAGAGAGAGAGAGCCTAATAAATAATAAGACCTCCCTATATAAATTACTATAGATCAAGAGTTCAAAACCTTCAAGGGTAAATATTTTTTAGGAGGGTTATAAACGAAAACTACAGCAGTATAACCCAGAACTTTTAGCTAAGTTTGGACCATAACCCTTCAAAATATGATTTGGAAATATTTTAAATAATTTATCAATTCTGCAAAACATCTCTAGTTGTTAACAAATTGGATAACATTACAACGAAAGCCCCAAAACGTACGCGATAGGCTAAACAAGTTTCTCACATAGTTTTTATCAAGTTCAGAGTGATACACAGAGTAGCCTTGGAAGAATGGAACGTTTTGTAAATAAAATACAGAGTGATAACAAATGCAGATATTAAAAAAAGAAAATTTTAATTTATATACCAGTTACAGGAAGGAAATCGAGAGCAAAACAAGGGTTTAAAAACCCCGGCAAAAATCTCAATAAAAGGTTTGCATATTCCCACAGACTCCACGGTCTGAAGGGACTTACATTTTAAAAATTAACCATGCTAAATAAAAACATCACAGCCCGAGGGAAAATTAAAAAAACCACCATAACTTTGTCGAATAGATGTATACCATCGACTAGAAATGAGAAATGGTTGTACAATACTTGTATCATCCAAAGAGAAATGAGAAATGGTTGTACAATACTTGTATCATCCAAAGAGTACAAACCAAAACCAGAGAATTATTTTTCCAGCCTTTATCTACACTATCATGACCGATAAGGTTCAGAGCTCATGGTCTTACGAGAACCCTCAAGCACCACCTTGGACCCGAGCTCATCCAACCCATGCAGCAATTGCTGGAACTCTCTGCCACACAAACCAGCTAAGGTTTAAAACAATATTTTTATAATGTTGTACAAAAACTAGACAAGGAAAATGAAATACATCCTACCTCCATGCGAGGACTCGGCGTTGGAACCTATGACATCTTAGCAAGGAATCCCATAGAAGGTCGACAACATGCACTTATGACGGTTCTGTAGCCACTATCATGGTTTAATATACCAGAGAAAGATGCTGGAGTCGAAGACTTAACAGAAGCATGGAGATCGTGTAAACAAAGTACTGAGAGCCTTTGTCTCTTCTCTCAATGAGTTGTATAGAATGAGTAAAAAACCCTTGGACTTTCGAAGGGTTTAAACCTGTTTGTCCTTTTACAACTAGATGGCACTATATCACATGGGTGCATGTACGTTTACTTCCACGTATATAAATTATTTCCCCGGCCCACTTTCCTATAGTTGTAAACAATGAACTCGATAGTATGTTGATCAATAGGTTAAGCTTTGTCAAAGCATAGTATAAATAACCACTGCATAGTTGTTGGGTAATGTAGCTATTTGTTATTTCCTTTTTTATCCCTTTAAGACCTATGTATATCACCATAGCATTTCTACCTTATCTCTTTAGATGTTTGGTAGAGAAAAGAGATGAAACAATCCTCTTGTCACAAAAACCTTGCAGTGATACCAGGTCAACGTTGCATTATCTTATAGAAAGCTAAGTAAGACCTTAAAAACCTGTAACGTTATAGGGTTAGTAAGAATTTAGTTAAAATATGACAAATCCATACAAGATAAACCCTTAAAACAAAAAGGTTGTAAACATATGACAAGAGGCTTGAGATTGCAATATGTGAAATGAAAACTTATCAAAAGTCTCAAAAGTTGTATTCAGTAGAATGTCTTACAAATCGTTATGCAAATTCAAGTTTTTCACTTGCACGAAAGTTATTTTGTATAAGCTAAAACCTAAGGTATTTCTAAATGAAGAGTGATATTATATCCGAATAGGTATTTTACTGATCTAAATATCCCATGTTAATTTTTTCTTTTTACTTATGGATTTTTGGAGTTGTTACAAAATTCCAGTGGGTACTCCCAGGAATCAAGTGAAATAGTCACATATTCCAACACTCCCTCTGGCTTAATTTTTGATCTGTCAACTGAGTCCAACAAAGTAGAAGTGGGAAAACGATCATAAGATCCAATATGAGAAAATTTTCTAATGTCATCACATTAATAGATGCACCCAAATCAATCAAGGTATGTTCAATAGGATGATTGTTGATGAAATTTGTAACTAATGGAATCCTAGTGTCTACATATTTTCCTTTAGAAATATGAGAATACATCAAACTTTCCAATTTTCCTCCTACTTGTATTTTTAAGGGTTAATTATTTGTCTTCCAAAATTTTTTATGCACAATTCCCTAACTTCTTTGGTGTAAATCAATATGTCTTTTTATTGATTGTTGCGCCGAGAGGCACTCTACAGCCCAGTATGGGGGGAGATCTTGTCACGTGATGTAACGTTACTAACATGTCGGCAAAAAATAATAGTGAAAGTGAATATTATGGGGGAGATCTTGTCACGTGATGTAACGTTACTAACATGTTGGCAAAAAATAATAGTGAAAGTGAATATTATGGGGGAGATCTTGTAATGTGATGTAACGTTACTAACATGTCGGCAAAAAATAATAGTGAAAGCAAATATTATGGGAGAGATCTTGTAACGTGATGTAACGTTACTAACATGTCGGCAAAAAATAATAGTGAAAGCGAATATTATGGGAGAGATCTTGTAACGTGATGTAACGTTACTAACATGTTGGCAAAAAATAATAAGGATAGTAGTAGTGAATATTATGGGAGAGATCTTGTAACATGATGTAAAATTTGCAATATTGAATAACTAATGTAAAAAAAAAAGTAGTAAATATTTTATCGGCCTAATAATGTAAGGTCATAATGTTTCATTTGAAATACACTCCCTATATTAATACAAACAAAAAAAATATTATATAAAAAAAAAATTATTCTCAAGGAGCTATTAGAGACGAAGATTCTGATCAAGCAGCTATTCCAGACCAAGAATTTGATCGCTTTGACAAGGTGAACATTGCATAATTTTAATTCTTCATTTCAAATAACATGAATTTTTTTATAGTGAACATTGCTTTTTTTTTTTCAAAAAACTCTGAACCATGTCAGAACAAGCTGCTTGTACCTCCTCCCAGCTCCAGCTCCACTGGCGGTAGTAACTAATGTAAAAATAGTAAATATTTTGTCAGCCTAATAATGTAAAATTATCCGGCTCAAAATCCCACCAAAAAAACTTTCCAAAACAGAAAACTTGCAAAATATGTTGCTCGTGCATAATTACTCGCTTCTTACAATATTTATCCAGAGCCTGTGTATGTCTATACATTATTTAGTTTCAGATATTTCTTGAAATACAACTTCATTGAAGCAATGCATAACATATTATGAACGATTTGGGTGATGCACGCTGCTTTGCTTTAAATATTGAAGAAAAAATCAGCACAAATGACCGACATAAGAAATTCCTAAATCCTGGCGCAAAACCATTTAATAGATTGAAGCTCTCATAAACCATAAATGGGGAAAAACTCTTTTCGTTTCAAAATTCATGGTATAAATTCGAGAAATGCAGAATGTGTAACCATATCATTGAGTGTGAACATGAAATAATTGTTACCATGCATGTATTTGTAATTTGTACATGAAACGGTTCGTGTAGAATGTAATTTACCTCACAAATGACAAGTGAGTGAGATCATGGAAAGTCATACTAAGCTTTAAATCTCTTGTGGAAGCTTTAAATCTTTTGTTGTTCGACCCATTTTGTAAGAAGACCGATGATCAACAAAGCCCACCATCATCATGAGGCTGAGTCCAGCAATCAGAGGTATACCTCTATGCGGTAATATTTACCTTTTTTTCTACATATGGAAAAATTCATGATAACTTAGTTGTCAAGAGTGAAGATCACTTCTCGTTATCGGTTGTTTTTGTTATTAGTAAATTTGAATTTAATCATCAATATTATTTAAGAAAATTAGGTTGTTTAAGATAATTTGTTAAATTGATAAAAACAATACAATATGGGGGAGATGTTGTAATGTTCCTACTTAGCAAAATAATAAAAGATAAAAAATTGAATTATCAGCTAAAAAAAATGTTACTAGTGCACATGGTTTTAAAACCATAGGAAGGCCTCCTAAACAAACCATGATTTTATTGTACATGGTTTAGGAGGGCCTTACAAATAGTTTTAAAACCATGTGCAAGTCTTCCTAAATAACTCATGGTTTTATTGTACATGGTTTAGAAGGTCCTTGCAAATGGTTTTAAGACCATGTGCAAGGTCTCCTAAACAACCCATGGTTTTAGGAGGGCCTTGCACATGGTTTTAAAACCATGTATGGAGGAGATGTTGTAATGTTCTTTCCTAACAAAATAAAAAATATTATATGTCTCCCATAAATAGTATTAAATATTAATAATAAAAATCTTATATGTCTATCTTAAATAAAAAGATGTGTCTTTTGGTGTGAATCACACCAAAGCTAATAGTTGAGTGCAATATTTGAGAAGATGGTTGCACCTCCATAGATTTGATCCCTCTCGACGCTTGATAGAGCCTAGGATTTCATCTCAGAAAACAAAGCTAATACATTAAGAAAAACAAATTAAAATCATTAAGCAAAACCATTAAGAAAAAAAAGTAAAATCTTTAGGCAAAGACATTAAAAAAAAATGGAAGAGATCTTGTAACTTTACGTAACATTATGTAACGTTCCGTAACATTGTTTTTATTAATAACAAATATTTTTTTTTAATTATAGGCCAAAATAAATGTCAGCCATAAAAACCACCTAATATCGGGAAGATGTTGTAATATTCCTACCTAACAAAACAATAAAAAAGTAAAAATTTAATTATCTGTAAAAAAATGTGGATCAGGAAAAAAAACACAATATGGGGGAGATGTTTTAATGTTCCTACCTAACAAAATAATAAAAAATAAAAAATTGAATAATCCGCAAAAAAATGTTGGCGTTGCACATGGTTTTAAAACTATGTGCACATAGTTTTAAAACCATGTGCAAGGCCTTCTAAACAACCCATGGTTTTAATGTACATGGTTTAGGAGGGCCATCGAGATGGTTTTAAAACCATGTGCAAGGCCTCCTAAACAGCCCGTGGTTTTATTGTACATGGTTTAGGAGGCCCTCGCAAATGGTTTTAAGACCATGTGCAAGGCCTTGCATATGGTTTTAAAACCATGTATGGAGAAATGTTGTAATGTTCATTCTTAACAAAATAAAAAATAATAATAAATACTATATGTCAACCATAAATAATATTAAATATTAATAATAATAATATTATATGTGGACCTCAACTAAAAAGATGTGTCTTTTGGTTTGAATGAAATCAATGGATACCTAAGAAGAGATTTGATCCCTCTCGGCGCTTGATAGAGCCTAGGATTTGGATCTACGCTGGTAGTAGAGGAATCTTAAAGCATACGTCCTTAATCTTAAACACAAAATCAAATTCAGGTGGATTCAATATTTTTTTTATTTCTAGTCTCTCTAGGAAGGGAGGTGGAATTGGATAAAAAGGGGCGTGATCTTTTAGAGAGAATAATTATAAAACAATTTGTGGATGATTGGAATTATTTGTTTCAAATATAATAGGAATATCCTTCTCCTCAATTTATCCTATCATTTTCTATTTTTTTTTACCTAAAACCTTTCGAGACGTAAGTTTAATCTCTTACAGTGCAACATGAACTTCTTGCAACACTGTGGAGACTTCATGCAATCAGGGATGATTTTAAGGAACCATACTTGATTAAAAGTGTATAAATGTTGGCGAATATTACCAATTATTAAAATGCCAACTATAAAATGTTTGGCGATATTTTTCAAAAAATATTTTAATTTTCAAGGATTTTATATCGTTTATATAATAATTTGGCAATTTTTAGGGTGAAAAAAGTTTACCCCATCAAAATTGGGCGAAACAGGGCTTCAAAAAATGCAAAATGACGAATCTTTTTTTGGAGAAAAACCACTAAAAATAGCCCATGGGCTAAATTTCGCCCCTAAAATTATCCCTGCATGCAATAGAGTAGGTGCAATATAATATGTAGGGAAAGTAGGATAAGTGGGAAGTCAAACATTGTAAATATGATGAACCACTTTATTGTTGGGATTTACGATGTTCTAGGAAATAATTTTTGTGGGGCGTTGAGGGGTGGGAGGAGCTAGTATTTTTACCTAGTGATGTTGATTAGTTTGTAGTCAAAAAGGCTCTAAGGGAGAGAAGTCTTGCAATGGTGGATAATGGAAATTTTTAATTCTATCATAAGATGAAACTATCCAACCTTGTTTCCAAGTTTGCTAATAATTAGGTTAGAATGGCTAAGGCGTCCATGACATTAGAGTGTTCCACAATTGATTTTGAGCATAAGAAAATTGCATAGAGAGGTTTTCTGGTGTACCTAAAGATCCAAGTTGTCATTATTTTTGAGGTTCCATTGTTAATAATGAGATACCATCCTCAAGTTTTTCTTGATATATGACTTTGATTCCTATCATTGAAGGACAATCATTAGAGGCATGATTTTATTCACAAATAAGACATACCTCAACATTTTCCAATGGGAATTCTTCCATGTGATGTTTCTTTGGGAATTTAGGACAAAATATTCCCAATTCCCTATGTTCATCCTTCTACCTTTTCTTAGACTACAAAGAATAAAGATGTGAACTTAAACATATAACAATACCAATTTTAATATTTTCAGATAAGTTACCAATTTCTTTCCTTTTAACACTTGTGCTTGCAGCACATTTTACAAATCTAAAAGGAATATATCTTGGACCCTTCCCTGATTTGGACCTTCCTCTTAAATAACTCATGTATAACTCAAATATTTCATCATAATTTATCTTATAGATGTCTCATTCTCCCACTATATTAAGAACCTATAAATATCCATCTCTTATTTTCCTTAATAATATGGTTCTAAATGCCTCCTTTCCTAGGTTGCTCTATTCAGAACTATGTAGATTCTATTGGAACCTCTCTACGTAGTCTTCCAAGATTTCATATACTCTCTTAGTAATTCAAAATATATCTTCTTTGATGTCATTATATTTGGAGTAGTCCTAATACTTCCTTATAAAAATCCCCTTCAACTAATTCCATGTTGAAATAGAAACTTCACCTAAGCCCATGAAACACTAAGGGGATACACCATTGAGTGTGGTGGGAAATAGTTTAATCTTATGGGAATTAGAAGAATAATAATAACTTATACAAAGCACATTGAACTAAAATAGAAATTAATCAAGGTCTTCATTTGTCAAGCCATGAAAATTTGGAAGGAAAGAGGGAGTCATGTTTTTCATCGACATTCGAGGAAATTTCAACTCAAAATGGGCCTCCCAGAAAAAAATAATAAAACAATAGTTAAAATAGTAAAATAATATTTATTAATTTTGGAGGAAGAAAAGAAAAAAACTACTTTTTTGTTTGTATTTTCGACATATCTCCCCGTGTTTTTACTCAAATTTGAAATACCCTATAGGTCTTAAACACTTTTTTAATATAAATTTGGGGATAGGTATCATAAAAAACTACTTTTTTTGTTTGTATTTTTGACATATCTCCCCATGTGTGTACTCAAATTTCGATCAAGAGAGCTCATTGGATGTAGAATTAAATTCCGCATCCAATGAGTACCCACTCGGCATACTTTTGATGAACCCCTGTACGCCAAAACCAAGAAATAAACGAAAAAATGTGATGATGATGTCATCATCACATTTTTGAAGTATTTCTTGTTTCTGGGGTAGTTTGGTTCATCAAAAGTATACTGAGCGGGTACTCGTTGGATGCAGAATTCAATTCCACATCCGACGATCTCTCCCGATCGAAATTTGAGTAAAAACACGGGGAGATATGTCAAAACTACAAACAAAAAAAGTAGTTTTCTTTATGATACCTATCCCCAAATTTATATTAAAAAGGTGTTCAAGACCTATACGGTATTTCAAATTTAAAGCAATTTCATTCACTAACACATGATAACATGGAATTTGAATTAGATTTAAAAGGCCCATTTTGAGTTTAAATTTCCTCTAATGTGTATTGCCCATGGGATAATCGTCAGGAAATGAAAAATTAACAGTTTCCTACTTCTGATTGGAGCTTATGATCTCACGGTCTTTGATATTTCACCAAGGGATAAAATGTTGATATTTGGATATAGATTCTTTAGAAGTCACTGAGTGATATTATGTTTCTTGTATAGGTTTGATATGAAACTCTAAATCTGGTTTCCCACTTAGCAAAGATTTCATTCCTTTAGAAGCAGCATAAAGATAGGATTGTATAGAAGATTGTTCTTTCTATGATACAAGAATCCCTAGTTTTTTATCATCTAATGTGTATCCTACTTAAGAAATTCTCACCCTTACTTTTGATGTTCCTCCTTTCTTTGATTTTCCTACTAGCCTAGTGTGATAGGTAGTGATTACAATACTACTAGATATAGAGATGGGACATGTTTGTCTTATAGAATATCTACTTAAATTTAAATGCTATTTATATTCATACAACCTTATCATTATGCTATAAATAAATAAAATTCCACTCACCATCTAACACAACAAATGCTAATTGGGAGAACATGTCTACAACAGATGTGGAGGTTCTTACCTCTCGTATTACTACTTTCCCTAGTCCTACTAGTATTAAATGTTGGAAACCACTCAAAGCACGTGTTTCGGTATAATTTCCTTAGTGCCTCCCTGACAACGGTGCCAAAATGTTGGGAAAATTATATAACACAGCTTATATGATTTACTTATCAATCTAGGCTAATAAGTTGATGAGACACTATCCAAAATATATGCATACATAATACATCAGCATTCTTCCATAAATATCTCAGTAGTATTCCATACTCCAACCTCTATCCTAATAGTTTTAAAGCTACAAATTCTAATAGGTGACACTATCTGACATGCCTAGTAAAAAAAGTAAAAGCTCCTCTATCATTATTTTCTTGTGGATGCAAATATCATAGAAATATCAAAGAAAAAAATTGACACACGGTAATACAAATCAACTAGGAATACCACTATCTAGCATGGTCATGTAAGAAAGGTGCTAGAGCTTCTATGTTCCTTTGGATTGCCAATGCTGACCCTCAAGAGTAATTATATTCAGGAAAATATGTCTACCTTCAACAATTAAAACTCGGACCCATTCAAAATCAATTCACACTAGTGAAAAAGAATGAAACCATACTTAATTAATAGAATCCTTCCATAACACAACACATTCAAACATATCCATTACAACTAAATGATAGACTTCATTTACACCTTCGGATTGTTGATGCTCATTTAGAAAGAATCAAAAACCATAGTCAAGACTTGATAAAAGAAAACTTGAGGTGCACCAATAATTCATAATATCACTACAAACTCACAATCAGATTTAATATTTACGAGGTGTAGATATCAAATAAAATCCCCAAACACAACATCACATTCATACCACAAGGTCTAAACACTCTATATATTCAACCTTTAACATTTAATCCTCCAATTTTATGCACAATTAATGATTACTATAGAAAATGATAATACATAAATACATTAATAAATTCAATTTACTCCCAAACTAACTAAAGTTACAAAAATAAGTTATTTGTTTGTTCTAATAAACAACTACAAAATATATACTAATAATTTTGAAGCACACTAGTAAATCAATCCCACACACATCAAACTGAAATATTCACAACACACACAATTATGCTTGCAAATGAAATGGGCTTTGAGTCCAATGCAGACACTTGGATAACTTATGTGATTCAGAATATGAGTCCTCCATTAACACATTGGAATTTTTTCTATTATATAAAGATATTGAATCATGAGTTATAATAAAATACAACACAAACGCATAATAGCTAACCCCCTGAAACAACATACAAACTCTATTTCTATAGCACCGAAGTATATACATCAATAGTGCATGGCCCAATATTAAACCACGGTTGAAATATCACCAACAACATAACTATGTTTTATAATTGGCTATTACAGTTCATAATTGGTTTAAGATTGGGCATGTTCCATGCCGAGAGGCATCAGATCACCCTTTAAAAATATGCTCTAAATTAATTGTGTGGACCTCTAAAAATGGACAGGATTTCAACAATCCCAAGAATGTTGAGAATGGATGGCTGATCTAAAGGGAAGAAATGAAATTACATGAATCAAACACCAAATCTTGGCATGTAATGAACACAATCCATAAAAATAAGGACATTGAGTCAATCATGATCTTTATCATAGAAAATGTAGACACTGCAATATTGGAATATTTGTTGCAATATTGATTACATGGCTATAGGAATTATTACTTTTTTGCAGGATTGATTACGTTGTTGCAAGGTCAAAATATGTGGTTGCAAGATCAAACCATGTATCTTTGAAAAACCATACTATTTTGAGACATCATCATCCTACATAAATCATAACATCCTAATTTGTTTTAAAAAGGATGAAATGTCAACGAGAATTAGAATAGATGATACCTTTAGGGATTGACATCCAATAGATGTCCATATAGCATTGAATGATGAAAAAAACTAAAAATAGAGGTAATGGGATGACCAATAGTATATCAAGTAAGGTCCTTGAGTGTGACAAAGTGACTTACAATTCAGAGTCTACAGTGGATATAATAAGAGAAAAATTTTCGTGGAGGACTAGGACAAAACCACTTTTACTTTGCCCTAGGGGACTTTTTCATACGCGGTGTTACTTTTCACGCTTTGTATTGCACCAGCCACTTTAAGACGGATGTTCTAGGAATATTTTTCAATCTAATCCATGAATGTGTCGAGATATACATGGATTATTTCATGACAAATGATGATACATTCAAATAATCCTTTACCAATCTAAAGAAGGAACTTATATGATTCTGAGAGACTAATCATTGCCTCAACAACCAGAAATTCCACATGATCCCCTCTCAAGATATCATAGTGGGGAATCATATTTCTTCTAAGGGGATTAAGGTGGATCCATAGAAGATAAAGGTAATTCTCAATTTTTTTGTCTCCTAAAACACAAAAAGAGGTATGAATTTTTTTCAGACATAATGGATATTATCATATTCATTGAACATTTTACTAATCTAGAATCTTTATTTTTTTATTACTTCAAAACACAAGCCTTTTTGTTGGACTAATTGTTTCCAATCAACTTTTGTAGCATTAAAAGAGAAATTATCAGAAGCACTAGTCTTAAGGGGATCTTATTGGTATATATCATTCCACATTTCCACTAATGCGTTAGATAAAACCATAGGTTCCATACTGGGGAAATAGTAATAGAAGAAGCATTATGCTAGTTATTCCATTAGCAAGAATTTGTCACCATCTGAACTTAATTATAGTGTAACTGAAAAATATTTGTTATCCATTGTACATGAAAATAACAATTTTTTTGATTATAACATTGACTACCAACTATTTATCCAAAAATATCACTCAATTGTTCATTATCTAATTGACAAATCAATCACTAATTTTAGAGCGATTAGATGGTTGTTACTTTTACATGAACTTGAGATCACTATTATGATAAGGCTAGCAAAGAAAATGTTGCCGCATACATTCTTTCCCATATTAACAATGATAGTGATCTTGTTCCGGTTGAAGATAAATTTCTTGATGAGCATCTCTTTTCAATTTCCACTAAAACTCATTGGCATGCAGATGTTCCTAATTACCTAGTTGTAGGGAAAATTCTGTGTCATCTCTCTACATGGGAACATAATAAAATCATTAAAAAAAGTTACCAATAATCTTGGAATGATGGTTTTCTTTTCTTCACAAGTCCAAATTTAATTATCGAACATTGTAAGAGATGAAGAGATATTTGTAATTCTAAAGCATTGTCATGGAAATACTTGTGGAGGCCATTTTGTAGATAAAATAATGGGTCACAAATAACTAAGGATGGGATATTATTTTCCTACCATGTTTAGAGATGCCAAGAAATATGCAAGGATTTGTTTGTTTCTAGATAATGGGCCATCTTAGCAAAGCTAATGAGACGCCACTTTAAGATCAACTTGTGATGAAAACTTTTGAGAAGTGGAATTTCAACTTTGTGGGGTGCATTAATTGCCTGTATCATACAAAATTTATCATATTGATCTAAATTTATTACGTCACAAAGTGAATTGAATCTAAGGAAATATCGAGGGCTACAAAATAGGTTGTATCAAACTTCATGTTCGAAAAGATTTTTGTTCACTAAGGAGTACCTTGCAAGAGAGTAAGAGATGGAGGTTCATAATTTACCTCTCACCTAATCCAAGGGCTAGCTCAACAAAATGGGATCAATAATCAGGTGACCACACCAAACTTCAAATTTGAAGGATTCAGAGCCCTTCAAAGGCCCATTCTAGCCTTCATAGAAGGCCACAAAAAATTTTACCATGCAAAAAAAATAGTTTTATTTCCAACACATCAATAATGAAATTCAGTAAGAGTGGGAAAATTTGCAATAGAAGGGCAGCTGCAAAATTTTCCCTTCCAGTGGTTATCAGTGATTCACTGGACTGTGGGAGAGTGAGGACTCAGAGTCTGCCTAAGTTCCCTCTAATAGTAGGATCATAGATGAGGATCTTGGTCCCAATGGGCACGGACCACGGTGGGCCACTAGGCTACCCAGTTCTAAGTTCAACTCGGTAATTGTGACTTGGGATTCGATTTTCACTTTCAAAGATGATTTAATGGCATTGGAATGCATTACTGATTAACCAAATTCATTAAATATTGGTCTCAGAGGATTCTAGCCTTCCAACTCAGTTTTTGATCTAGAATCTTCTTGTTCATCGAGTCACGTGATCTCACAACTTAAAATTCACTTGATTATTTTTCGTATATGATGTGAAATTAAATGCTCATATGAGTCATATCTATGGATGATGAATTGATTTAATAGCCCTCCACTTTCAAGGCTTTGCAAGGAAAAACTAATGGTGTTGTTTTTTGGGTTACAAATTACAAGTTGTAATTTACAATGAATTGAGCAACCTTTGCAGTATTCAAACCTAAACTAGTCCAATGGGTCTGTAAGTTTCTAGAGCAAGGTTTCACCTAGTGCAATACATTTTTATTATGACCACCACGGGACTGGGATGAAAAATATTTTGTGGGAGGTTGGCAACACGTCACCTTTTGTTTGTGTTCATGAATCATATCCTATACGATTTAGTCCAAGATTCCAATATTTATTCCAATTTTCATTCATTTACTAGGGTCAGAATCATTTGAACACACTCCTAGTCTCCCACGCTCCACCTAGGTCGCTTAGTCTTCCCGTCTCATCAGAGGAAGGGGGTTAGGAAACAAAGACAAAAGAAACTCAAACAAAGGGCTAGTGAGAGAGAAGGATTGTAAAATATGCATATAGTCAACTCTAAAAGAAACGAAAGAATTTTCCATATAGCTAATTGAAGATTATCCTTACATTGTTTGTCAGGATTCTTACGCAGTAACTTCTGTTCCTGAGCTAATTATGAGGGTTGGATGTGTTGGAAATGTCTACGATTTGGAGAGGCTCATTTTTCCATAATTATACCACCAATGTGATGCTCCTACAAATATCCCTATTATGCCTCCCCTCCTCACTCGCCTTATCTTTTGAATTGAATCCTCTTCTTCTTCCTCCTCTTCCTTCCGTGGGCTCTCTAATCTGATCTCTCGAAACAAAGAATGATCTCTGAAATTCTTCAAACACATCAGAGACTATCCATAATCCACCTAAAATTGGGGCTTTTGTTTGATCACTTTGAATTGAGCATCTCGGGAGGACATGATTCAATTCTAAAAATAGTTGTTGAATTTAGGGTTGATAAAAAATGTTGATTCTTTAAAGCATTAGGTTTACATTCTGGGGTTTTTCTTCTAGGTAGGCACAACCACAGTTGAACAAAAGAGATTCCATCGAGTGGAATCAATCCTCCATTCAAAGGTCCTTCCAAATTCCAATGGCTTATTTTATCAACAACCTAACGACTAAATTTTTCACCGACCCAATAGAGTTGTCCCTTATCAAAGTTCAATAAACTATATTCTCCCTAGACTGGGAGAGTAGAGACTGCTTTATATATGTATGGAATTTCATTAGCTAAAATAATAATAATGATGTATCTACACATGTCTCTATATTTGTATGAGATCTTGCTCCTTGACATGATTGGCAGAAGATGCCCCAACTGTTGCCAATGTGCACTGTGTGAGGGCCATAGAGATGTGAATTATATGTTTCCACACAATAATTGAGTGTGCATTATAGCCATCTCTTGTGGGCCCGTGGAGTTTGAATAAATAGTTGTTTCTCCTAAAACATTTAGGTGGTGGCAATGCTTTTCTTTTTATTTCTGATTTACAATTATTGTTGTGGGCATTCGGAAGCAATAAACCATAATAGAACAAAAAAGGTTTAAAATACTTGATATTTGCTGGAAAACTTGAAGTGTTTCCGTAAAATAGCTAGAATAAGATGTCAATATTGGAGAGACTTGGAAATGATTTTTTTTCCAATTTCTAGGATTTATATAATTAAGGGTATAGAAGTTATTTACATTTATGAGGATAACCCCTACATTAGAGAGGCCACATGGATAAGAACGTGGAATGTATGCATTGGATGTAAACCATTTCAATTTGTATTGACTTTGGTTCTTGCTTTGTGCTCCCTTTCTTACTATAGTCCACCTACTCACCTACTCTTGCATATCTCATGGATAAATAGATTTGTTCATGAATAGTTCATTAATAGATATATTGAACCATTGTAGGCACTACGAGCATTCCAAATCAATTTCATTACATGATAGGAACTACATGCACTAAAAGCAATATATAGGGAGAGGATAGTTTGTTATTGCATAAGCAAGATGACTTGTCTTTCATGGTGCATTTCACCTACAGGGGTATATCTCCCTCTTACTATTGTGACTAGTCTCAATGACTATTCCTTTGGGGTACGCACTTATTGCTTCGAAATTATTTTCTTTTCATTTCCAATTTCCAATAAGTTTGTGTACTTTTGAAATTGACCATAAACTATAAATTATAATAGACACAAAAATAATTAAAAAAAAAAAGTCTACCTTTGAATATGAAAATAATCAAAGAGATGAATTGCTAAAACAAAAACACACTTTTACCATAATTGGCATGATTTACATTGTTCAAAAAGACGCCTATGTTCAATTATTGCAGTGTTATTTAATGAAATCCATGTTGATTTTTATTATAAAAAGATTAGATAGCAATACAAGATTAAGTTGTAGATTAATCTTAAAGTTTTAATTTTTATTAAAACGATGCCTTTTAGGTTATACTAGAGTAAATGAGATATGATCATTTAGGTTACGTGTTTACATCAAATATTTCCTAGGTTATGGCCAATAGCTCACTAATTATTAAAAAATACTCTTAAATTATTATTTTATCTAAAAAATTGTAGTATTTCTAGGTTAGAATTACGTATTGCATTTAGTTCTATAGTTTATAAAAAATAGGTTAAGTAATTCACAATTTATTCATTAAGAAAAATATTGACATTAATAAATTTAATTTAGATTTTTATTCTATTCTAAGTTCAGAATCATTGTAGCAATTTAGGGTGTTTGTTTTAATCACAACTTAGACTTCCTTATAATCTAGCTTAACATTTTTAGGGTTTGGGTTTGGTCTTAGTTATATAGTCAACATTATCAATTTCCTAATTTTCTCTTGAAATGTGTTGTTAAAGATATATTAATAAATCTATATCCATTACTCAAATCGATTCATTGTCTTGATGATGAACCTTGATAAAGGTTCATAATGACGACATATCAAATGGAGTCTACAATTACCTTGGATACCACTCCTCAAACCTATCAACCGAGAATTTAAGAGAAGAGATTGTAAATATGTTTTTTTGTCAAAATAATTTTTTTAAATATTTAAGGTTCACAAAGAGATTATAGTATATAATAGTCCTTGTTTTTTGTGTAACCTTTTCACATAAATATAAGATGAAAATTTGAAAAGAAAAGTGTGGAATCCCTCTCAAACTTCTTCTCATGTGAGATCCAAGTACTAGTAAGATCCACTTTGAAGTTTGGAGGATACTTTTTCCAATGTGTTTGAATAATAATTATATGCACCGAGTTTTGAAAAGAGAAATGAGAATCCCTATCAATCCCTCTCATTTGACATCTAGATGTTAGTAGATTGAAGACTGAAGTTTGAAAGATAGATTTTCAAGTCTTCTAATACTTAGGTTTATTATGGTGAAGACGATGCTTAGGGATTAGGTGGAGTTTGAAATTGAATGGCTAGTTACTCATGAACTGTATCCATATGGATAAACATATCAATTAGCTTTGTGATGGTATTTGTAACCTTTTTTTTTGCCATTAATGGAAATATGGATCCTAAAAAACTTATTTAGTTGGAAAGATAATAATACAATGCTTTTAATAGCATGTAGAAAAGTTCATTTCCAAACAGATAAGGTAAAATGTCATGGAAAAGTTATTCTTCTATTTTTTTTACTTTTATGTTGTTTATTTAAACCATTGGCTATGGCAATGATCAAGTGGTCACAACAAGGATAAAAAATTTTAAATCTCCCACGGATGTACAATGTTAGAATTACACTTTACGTTTGCATTGGACAAAGATCATATTTTTAGTTTTTGTTATTAATGTTAGGGATTTGATGCATTATCTCTTTTGGCCTTGTAACATAGTAGTTCTAATAGTGGAGCTCTTCTCAAAACAACTCTAGACAGAAATAAGCTTTAGTACCCCATGAGCCTACTTTCACCCCTAATTTCATATTATGCATTCAGATAAGGTTGCAAGTAGTTCTCAACTACTCTAATCACTTTAGCACGATAGGAAAAAACATTTCTCTTCAAAAAATAAATAGGCCAAAGAACATGCAATACAAAAAACAATACTCCTAATGGTTATGGCTATGTTCACATTAACAAAACAAGTGCATCAGTCTCTTTCTAAATGGGCTTTTTCCCAATCTCATCTTCGGTCACCGTTACATGTTCTTCATTTTCAACCTTTATTTTAGTCTCTCCTCATCTACACTAACTCTTAACTAATCCCCATAAAAAGAATCTAGAAGTGATAAATCATATGTACATGGTTTACCTCACTAATTCCATGTAAATGTTGAATCACTTGGGATTTCTTCTTATTGTAATTTTTTTTCTATACAATGTTTTTAATAAATAATGAAATTTTTTTTAACACTTAAATTTTCAAATAAAAGGAATAATTTATTTTTAAACGTCAACACTGAAGGGTTCAATTTCTCACGGCCCTTCAAAGTAAAATAAGACCTGCCCTTCAAATTTAATCCCTGAACCACACCTTACCACAGTTGGGACAACATACAGGTTTGTAGTACCAACAAAGTACTAGAGTTAATATTGACAAAGATTGTTCATCTCCATCGCGAATATTGTGATGTGCGACTCCTAGAAGTATTATGTACTTATAAAACCACTTAGAGGATAAAACAACTCATACTCCCTATGAATTGGTCTATAATAAAAATGTTATTTTTTCTATTGAATTCGATATCAAAACTATTGAGGATGCTCTTGGAGTACAACTTGATTTCACAAAAGCACAACAACATCATCCCGATCAAATTAATGAATTGGTTGAATATTGTCAAGCTGGCATTCATCAAATCAATGTTGTCTAAAAATAACGGGTTAGATGAAATGACAAGTTTATCAAAAAATAATATTTACAAAAGGGAGACTCGTCCTTCTTATATGATTCCCGATTTGAAAAATTATGCAAGAGATTGTTGGGTTTATTTGGCGTGGACACTTTTTATGGTAATGGGACTATACTATTAGGAACAATCGATAAAGGAAAAGTTACATTGCTTACTAATGGTCATAGGGCTGGAATTTATCAAATTCCAGTTTTAAGGGAGACCTTTGTCAAACATGTTTTCTCTCTTTTAGATTTTTAGATTGTATAAAGGAGACTTTGTCTCTTACATCTAGTAGTTATTTATTTATTTTTTGTTTTCAAGAAAAAAGATTGTGAGAGTATATTCATGGGTCCACTCCTTTAAGGGGCTAGTTTACTCTAAGAAACTTAGTAACAGAGTATTTTCCAACCCTGGTCCACTTCCTTAACCACTTTCTCCTCAGCATTAAAAAGGTCAGATTTTATTCCTACATGTGGGGTGCTATAATACTTGGGAAGATAAAACCCAAGACCTCCCCAGCAGTCCATCGGAATTAAGTTTTGGGGGACCAGGTTCATAGTTCCCTGTCTCCCTTCCTTCCCCAACTAAGTGACTCCCACCCAGATCTAAACTGTATGTAGTCAAACCTTCCAATACAGAGATCAATTTTGTTTATAAATAATTTCTATTTTTAACGATGCCCAAACCCATAATATTTTAATCCATCTTCCCCTTTGATGAGGACGAATAGAAATGGAACCCTCAGCCGGAGTTGGCCACTTTTCCTTATAAAGACATAACTCAGATGGGGAATGAACTTCACAAGTGGAATGGCGCTTACCCCGGAAATAAGATGTGGAGTTTGATTATGTGATGTCTCATCCTCCGCTTCGACAGATTCTTTTTCAAGCTCTTGTATATGATTTATAAATGTATCCCAAGGATCGGGCTAGAGTGGATGACCACACGGTGGAATCGGGGGTAGTGACTGGACTTTCGCGGACTCAGCCTCAACATCTAAATGAATGGTACACACGAACTCTGGAGAAATGGTAGTTAAATGATGAGCTTGTTGTGTAGGTTCAGAACCAATGGAATGTAAGTCTTTATTAGCTAGGGGTATCCTAGTACGGGAAATCCCTCTCTGGATTACTATGTTGCTGGAAGAAGAGGGTATTTTGTTTTTTACCCCTTCCAGAATGGCCGAGTAAACTCCCTGCATCAGGGGGTGGATGGAATGGTGCTGTTGAGTTGCGGAATGTAGAGAACTAGGGCAATGTGGGGGGATCATAGACTAGAGAAAAGGTTTAACGGGTTCTAAGGAGAGAAACGATTACAGATCGGTGGTCGATTAACCAGATGCATTTCGTAACAAATAGAAACATTGGGTTTGTTGACGTGCAAATACCAATTTTCGAATAAAGTAGTAGATCTTATGGAAACAACATAGTTTTACAGCGATACAGATGGGATCAATCATCTATTCCATATCTCAATATCTCTTGTAGGAACATATTAGTTAGTCTATGCACTTGGTTCCATGGAGTTAATGATTACAATGAAATCCTATCACATGAGATTTCGTCATATGACTCTTGGATCAGCATACAATAATCTCATTGACTATTTCTTGGATCGAGACCAATCATTATTATTCATTGAAATATAGCATGGGGTATATAGGCTCCGAGAGGATAGACTGGCATCTATCAGTAATGAGTAAAGCCTATAAGTGGAAATTCCCTTAAGGATAAAACTTATGAATATAGTCTAACACTTACTGAACAGGACTGAGAAGATATTCTAACATTGACTATCTACATACATCTTTCAAGGCTAGAGCTTGCAAAACCTCCCAGCTATGTATTGGCAATTAGAGGGCGCGCCTCCATGAACTATTATTGGGATTAAAAGATCCTAATTTGGATCGTATCCCCATTTAGAGGAAATGCATCCATAGTAGAGATTAAGTATTTTGGTTTGAGGCCTTGAGCATGGACCTAAATCCCTAGAAACTTCCCTTAGGACATAAGGCCTAGGTATAATTTTTTGACAATTTCAAAATCCTAACATACTAGTTTGTTTCTCCAAACCTCCATTCCCAATGCCATAGGACACATACATATTTCTCAAAATTACCCAATGGCATAAACATCATCAATGAGTATGTTGTCCTTGTGTCCTAAAGAATCTAGTGCTTACCTTGGGTATTGTACTCAAAATGAGGGGAAGATTTTGATTCCTTTGTGCAACACTACTAGGCAGGAAAAAGTTCCAATATTGGAGAGAAGGGAAAGCATGAACATGAAACAACGATTCATAATGTTTCACTATAGAATCTATCATATATTTTGGTGTTTTTTTGGTGGAAAATAGATTCTTTAGTTTGTAAGCGCCATTTTGGGTGAGGTGATTTGGAGTCCATAAACTTGTAGAGGTTTGTTGCAGGAAGTGAACAACATTTTTAAGGGTCAAAACTTTATGAGCAAGGATGTAGATTCTGAATATTGAACTCTACACGTGAAGGTATTTCCAACAATGAAAATATTACCTCAATCAGAGTTTGTATGAGGAAGTTATGCCTTTTGTAAGTTGAATTATCCCGTTAACCACTATGACACTAAGTGAACTTCAAGCAAACTCTCATTATTTGCATGTGGAACTAGTAATGTGTGGAATTTCAATAAAATTTTAGAGGTTCAGGCCCTATCCCTGGTCGATCATTGAGACAAGCAAAAACCCTACACAAATATCAAGACCTCATAAATATTATGTCATTGAGATTGGAAAATGCTCCATTCTCATTATATTGGTTATTGTTCCATAGTTTAGCATAGCAAGGGAGTGGTATATTGGAGCATAAAAAAGCAATTAGAAGATAGTCTAGCGATGATGCATGGCATAATGTCCATAGAAACTCCATAGTGAGTTCAATTTCTTTGTATTTGCATTTCATAACTAAGAAGAAAATAGCAAGGAATTGTCTTCACCTTTTGGTTGGGATTTTCTTGTATTGAGTTTTCCTAGGGTACACCTTGTGTTCATTACGTGGATGATGTGGTATTTTTCTATAATATTTCATTTATTTCTAAACTAATTTCATGATTATGTGCATTAATCTAGTAATATAAAATCTTAATCTTAAATAATAAAAATTACATTATTAAGATGGGTCTACATAAACTTGTAAGATTTGTTGTGATAAACCTATTTTGTTCCACATTAACACATATCACTATAGATACCACTCCAAAATATTACATGGTGATTTGAGGCAATGTTCATGGATTTGAATCCCATGAAAAATTCTTTAGGGCCAAAGGCATTGTCTTCTTTCTTGTAACATCATTCCCAAGGCCCCGAGACACCTACATACTACTCAAAACAACTTGTTGTTGCTAACACCCTAAATCATAGGCTAATAATAAACTCAAGTTTTCATGTGTGGTTGGTGGATACCACCTCCTTAGCTTTATATGGATAGGATATTCCTTTAGGGATTGAGGATAATGTGTTCTCTATTGACCATGTCCAAGGACCCAAGCAAAAAAACCTAGATACATAGTTTCGTGGATACCCCTATGAAGTTATGAATCATTCCTTGACACATTGTTCATTTCTCTAAATTCCTTGATAATTAATTTAGGGCTAAACACATGGTATTTTTCCCTAGAATAACACTCCCATGTCCTTGACACAAGTAAATATTACTCAAAATCATCTAATTGTACTAAAAACCTCAATCCTAAGTTAATTCTCTTCCTCCCTAAAACTTAATTCCCAACACCTTGAGACACGTACGTACCCCTAAAAACACCCTAATTTCATTGACATCCTCAATCATAGGCTAATGAACCTCAAAAGACCATGTGTTGTTGGTGATTAGAGGAAATTTGGGGTCTAAAATGGGCCTTATAAAAAACTGTGCCATGGATGAGCTGGATTGAGTTGAATTTTTAAACCAATAGAATTTCAATATCTTTGGTCAACCATTATGGTTGAGTTGGACACATAATGTTTATGTGTCATATTTTTATTTGACAATAGCTAACTCCATATCAACCTCACCTTGGTTAAGTTCTTGAAAAGATCACCTCGAAATAAGATAAATAAACTTTAACTAATAAATATAGAATATTTTATTTTATCACTACTTCCAACTCCTCTAAAACATAACGTTCTCATTAATTAAAATTGTAGTGGAAGCATTTTCAAATACTAAAAACATTTATTAATCAATTTTTTAAAAAGAAAACTAAATAATATTTAATTTTAAATAGACTTATTTTGAAATACTAAATAAAAGATATTTAGTATTTTTAATATTATTAAATAATATTTAAAAAAGAAATATATTTAATTATTACATCCAAAAATAAATAAAACATTTAAATACTAACAAAATAAAAAATAAAAACTATTTTTAATGTTACTAAAATATAATAAAATTTTATTTTACTTTTTTTCTCTCTTACCTACCTACCCATTAAACCACAAATTGTTTTTATATTAATATAAAAAATAATATGAATATACATAGTTGATTGTTTTTTATTTTATGTGATGTAATATATTTTATATAAATTAATATAAAATTTATATTAAAAAATAATAGTGATTTTTTTTTAAATACTATTATATATTTTTCATTATAAATGAATATATTTGAGTTTTGCATTTATTAAATATATAAAAAGTAGTGGTCAACTCATTTTAAAAAATAATAATATAAAATTCAAAAGTTTTCTATCATTTATTATGTATACACAAGAATCTAAATATTTCATTAATATTTTTAACCAGTATCTCTTAACTCTACATTAACTCAAGATAGTTGTCAACTACCATTAATGAGACGATTTAGGTTGATTTTCATTAGATTTAATCTGACATGGCATATTTGTAGTGTGATGTGGCTTTTTTTATTATTTTTCTTAGGAGGCCCATTTTAGACCCCAAATTTCCTCTAATAGGCTTCTTATCCCTAGATGGATAAATTATTACTTTAGGAAATGAACTTCATTCCTCCTTCCATGACCATGTCTAATATCCCAAGTCCCTAAGACTTGGATACATAGTTCCATTGATACCCTAGCAAAGTCACACATGATGCCTTAAGGAATTTTTCATGGTTTTCGATGCCTCATTGGTTTCTTTAGGGCCAAAGGCGTGATATTTCCCCTAAAATGTCATTCCCAAGGATTTGGGACACATACATATTTTTCAAACCCACATAATGGAATTGGAATCCTTAATCACAGGTCAATGAGGCCCTGTGTTGTTGGTATCACAAGACCATATGTAGTCGGTGGAGGAAAATTTATTATCCTTGGATGGTTAAAAGATTTATTAAGGCCCTTGGTTCATGTTTCTTCCACTCACCATGTTCAAGACCTCAAGGCCATGAGACTGTAATGCCCCGGTTTTGACCCCGTTGCATTAGATGTACATGATGTATATATTAAATGATCAGGGTGCAGAGCTAAAGGCCAAGGCCCCACCATTGATCGGTTATGTTATGTTTTGGATTTAAATCTGTCACCGATTGTATATCGGGGCATGCGACATATATTATGTTGGTCATCATGTAAATATGCATCTATAATTAATTAAATGAACCCGACCAGCTACGATCACGGCAACTAAAATGAGAAAGGGGCATGGTTTTCACAAGGATAAGGGTGTGGGGGAAATTAGTCAAACCTTGGCCAATGAGAGAAAAATACCCATTTGTCTTCTTTTCCTTGCTTTACCCAACCACCTCCATTGAAGAATTGCTGCTGGTGGTTGAGGCAGTTAATTATTTTGGGGAGTGGGGTGGCAGGACTGTCAGTCCTCACCAACACACACACTCCACGATGGTTGACTTCACTATGGCTGGGAAAAACGACTGCCAGCAATCACGCAGGGATTTTTCCACTCTCCCCACAACTGTGCAAAAATGCTCACGCACTTGCAATTCGCGTTCCCTCCATTGTTGTTCATTCTCACACAGAGGGATTCTTTCCCGTTTTTTGTCTTCACGCACAGGATTTTGCTGGATTTAACCACGCAGTAGTTTTCCTTTGCGAATTGGAGAATGGTGTGGCTCTGTCCTTTACTCATGGGTTGATTTGTGGGCTCTGCATTGTGGCTGTATATGCACCGGTCGGGATACTGTAAATTCGTCCCCAAGTGTGGTCTGCATACGTTTTTCCCTAGCGGCCTCGACTGTGAAAACGGACTGTTGTTTTCCCCATGTATGCTGGTAATGTATGATAATTACATTCCAGAACTGTTCTTTCCCCATGTCCACTGATACGTTTGGGACTGTATGATTTGCTTGGGATTCGTTTTCCCTGTTTAAGCTGTGATAGCTAAATTAATTGCCTGAGTGCAATGGTTGGTCTTCGGACTGTGTAAGGAGCAGGGATGTTGGCTTGGTTTGCTTGATAAACCTGGTGCTGGAAACCACACAGATAGAGCTAGAGGGCTGGCCTTCTTCTCCATCACCCCTGAATAGCACTGGAAGGGAATGCAGGGCCTGAGGGACTGTGTAGCAGAGAAGGGAATGATTCCTTGTGTTGGGTGTGTTTGGGTGTCTTAGAGGTCAGGCTAGTTCTAGGCTCACCAGCTTAGCATTTAGCCTTTACCCAACTCCTTGATGGCCTGATAAGCCCAAATTTGTTGGCTTGGCTGTGTGTTTAGTCTATCCCTGGCTATGTGTAAGCTTGCTAGTTCCCTTATTCTTTGGAGAATCATGCCCAGCTCGGGGGTGGCAGCGCTGCTGAGAGATTAAGGAGCACGCTGGCCTATGGTTGGGTGGAACGTTACAGCGACGTAACTGGTTGCGGGACGAATTCACCTTAAGATAAGTCATCTTGTCCATTTTACTTATGTAATCTTAATTTATGTTAATGAGATTGATGAACATGTTAAATGAATGCTTGCTTAAATGTAGGATGTTTCCACTGTGTCTAATAGATGACTGTAGCTGTGCATGTTAAATGTTCATGTGTGTATGACAAACAATTACATTAGTGCATGTTCTACTACATTGCATTTTATTCCAGCATTCTGTTTCAGCAATTTTGTGCATGCACATGTTCATGGGGCTCTTAGCCCGCATGGTTAACGCCATGGTGATCGCGTCCTCTTCGCTGGTCGGAGGCATGGAGACGTGACAACATGGTATCAGAGCTCATGTTGCAACATGGGCCTGCATGAGCCTTGAAGGATTGCAGTGACAGAAGCAGCGTTTCTTCTACCCAGCGGAAAGCAGTGGAAGACTATAAAATTCAAAAAATTGTCCAAGTGTTGGGGCAGTCGGCAGAGAAAGTGTTTTTCTGTCCGCCGTTGTGGAGGAATTCACGAAGTGAATCGGAAGAGAAAGTGGTTTCCCGTCCGTTGTTGCGGAAGTCCAAACCGTTAAGTATTTCGACGAGGAAGAAAATCACGGGAGCTTTCCAAGTGATTTGACGTCGATCGGAAGAGAAAAGTGATTGAGCATCCGTCGTTGCAGAAGCCAAAGTCATTTGGCTTCCGATGATAAAGACCTCCGACGCTGGAACAGTTGGAGAAAGATGCGAAAAGTTTGTCTAAGTGTTCCGTATCGGAACAATTAGCGGAAGGGACTTCCGCCGTTGCGGAAGCCAAAAGCTCTAAGGTTGCCGACGTTGATAGGGAGAAGTTAAGGTTTGGCGAGCCACCGTTGTGGAAGCCAAAGTCATTTGGCTTCCGATGTCAGAAGTCTGCCGGTGCCAAAAAGTTAAAAAAAAATCTCCAAGTAAAGAGCAGCCGTCGGAAGGAGTTGGCCTTCGGTGTGTCGCCATTGCGGAAGCCAAAGTCATTTGGCTTCTGATGTGCAAAGACCGTCGATGCCCGAAGTGGAAATTTTCTAAGTAAATCGCTAAGACTTTCGATGTGGAAAGACAGCCGAGAGCCGATTCTGTGCAAGGAAATTTTGAATTTCCCATGGGATTTCTCAACAGATTTCGACTGTTTTCAGTGGGATTTTCAAGCAGTTTTCCAGTGGATTCTCATGGGCGGAGAAGGAGAGAAGTGGCAGTGATCTTATGCGCCAGATTGCACGAAAATCAATAATTTACAAAAAAAAAAAAACGAGGGCGCTGCCCTCGACCCGCCCTGCAGTGGCAAGCCCCCTTGACCCCCATCGTCCCCTCCAGACAGACGTTCTTAATGAAGAAAATTTTGTGTGTTTGGGCAAATTGTTATTTTATGGTTATTCCCAGAAAAGGTAAGTGATTATGATTTATATCAATGTTATGCATCTAACAATTGTGTTATTAACACGTTTGCAGAATCATAGTCACCTTCAAGAGAAGTATTCCAGGTAGTGCAGTTTGGTAAGTAAGTTGCGGTTTAGTCATGAGAACCCATGATGGGTATGATGCTCGGGATTCCCATGAGCGAGCAGAAGATGCCATGGGAGAAAATGTCCATAATAGAAATGATGACATAGAGTCTAATGGAAGGCGATTCCAGGGGACATCGTCAGATGTTGCAGCCACTATGAGAAGCTTGATTAAAGCCCATGAAGAGAAGCATCAGTTGAACGCTGCTATGTTGCAGAGTTTGACAGACTTGTAAAGGAAGATAGACTCTAGACGAGGTACAGTGAGACCAGAAGGCAGTAAGAGTAGTACTAGGAGAAGGAGAGGGACTTCTAGCGGGTCATCTGATTCTAAAGAATCCAGCGGGGATTCAAGCTCTTCTTCTCGTAAAAGAAAGAGAAGAAGACACCATAGGGATTGCTCTTGAGATGAATTTAAGAAAGCTAAACCTCCTACATTTGATGGTGAGGTGAAGACTGGACAAGAGGCTGAAGCTTGGCTTCTTGGCATAAAGAAGTACTTTCAAGTGCATGACTATTCAGGAAACATGAAGGCAAGAGTTTCCATATTCAATATAAATGGAAGAGCATCCATTTGGTGGGAACACTTCAAGCAAGTGAAGAGGACCAGTGAAAGGAAACTTAAGTGGAAACAGTTGAAGAAGTATTTCAAGCAAAAATACCTATCTGACAGGTATTATGATGACAAGATTAAGGAATTCCATGAGTTGAGATTGGGACAGCAGACCATGGAAGAATATGGAAATAAGTTTTTGGAGCTGTTGAGGTATGTTTGGTACATCAGAGATGAAAAAGTAAAGGTCTAACGTTTTCTGAGTGGATTACCTCAGTCTTACAAAGATAGAATTGAGTTTTATGAACCTAGAACTCTTGAAGAAGCAATAAGGAAGGCTAAGTATTGTTATGAGCAAAGCAAAGGTAAACCAGATTACCATAAGGCATGGAAGGACAAGAAGAATGAGAAGTTTGGCCAAAGAAAGAAAGGTTTCAAACCTTCTAGCTTCAGGAATCAGCAGAAGCAGCCATCCCAAGCTGCGAGTAAGACAATTGGAGTGACAGGAGAAAATCCTAAAGATCCACAACAGAATAGAGGACCGCTTCAATGTTGGAACTGTGGAGGACCCCACATGCGCCGGGATTGTCCACTTGAGAATGAAGGTGCAAGGTCAGCTTATAACATTCAAGAAGCAGAAATAGTGGGTCAAGTAGCAAGGGAAGTCCCTAGGATTTATGCAGAACTGGAGGACCGCCAAGCAGATCACTAGTCAGCTGTGGTTGAAGTAGCAGGTAAGATTGTTGAGCAATCTGTTTCTATTTTGATTGACCCTGGTTCTACGCATAGTTACATTACTCCTAGAGTAGTGGAGATTTGTGCTTTAAAGAAAGTAAAACATAGGAAGTCTTGGTTAGTTCAGCTAGCCACTGTAACTAAGAGAAAGGTTAGTGAAGTGGTAGAGAAATGTCCACTGGTCATGAATGGATTAGTCACTTGTGTAGATCTGAATGTTCTACTGCTTGGTTCCTATGATGTTCTCATTGGAATGGATTGGTTAGAAACTCATAGGGTGAAGCTTGATTGCTACAATAAGACTTTTGAATGCATGGATGAAGAAGGGAACCTAGTAGTTGTGAAAGGTATTCCAAAGTTGATTTCAGTAAGGCAGGTTTCAGCAATGCAATTAAAGAAGTTCTGTAGGAAGGGTTGCCAGTTGTATGCAGCTCATATTTTGGAGGGAACGAGAGATGAAACTCCTAGGTTGGAGGACTATCAGGTGTTACAGGAATTCAGGGATGTGTTTTTTGATGAGATTCCAGGGCTTTGTCCAAAGAGGGACATTGATTTCACAATTGAACTTGTGCCAGGAGCAGCACCAGTGTCCAAAGCACCCTATAGGATGAGTATCCCGTAGATGCTAGAGTTGAAGATGCAACTGCAAGAGTTGTTGGAAACGAAGTATATCCGGCCGAGTGTATCTCCTTGGGGAGCACCGGTTCTGTTTGTAAAGAAGAAAGATGGTACACTCAGGTTATGTATTGATTACATACAATTGAACAAGGTTACTGTAAAGAATAAATATCCTTTGCCTAGGATTGATGACCTCTTCGATCAAATGAGAGGAGCAAAGGTATTTTCCAAGATTGAATTGAGGTCTGGTTACCATCAGGTGAGAATCAAGGATGAAGACATTCATAAGACAACGTTCAGGACAAGGTATGGGCATTACGAGTTTGTGGTGGTACCATTTGGCCTTACAAATGCACCAGCTACATTTATGTGCCTTATGAATAGTGTCTTCAGCAGGTATTTGGATAAGTTTGTTATTGTTTTCCTTGATGACATTCTCGTTTACTCTAAGAATCAGGAAGAACATGAAGAGCATTTGAGATTGACATTGCAATTGCTCAGGGAGCATCAGTTGTATGTGAAACTAAGCAAGTGTGACTTCTATAGAGATAGAATCCAGTATTTGGGTCACATTATCTCAGAGGAAGGTATATCTGTGGACCCTGAAAAGATAGAAGCCATTATGAATTGGCCTACTCCAAGAAATGTGACAGATGTAATATCTTTTATGGGATTTGCAGGATACTATAGGAGATTCATTAAGGGATTCTCCAAAGTTGCACATGCAATCACTTCTTTGCAAAAGAAGGGGATGAAGTTCGGATGGACATCGAGGTGTGAAGAAAGCTTCCAGTAGTTGAAGAATCTTCTCACCAGTGCACCAGTATTGAAGATTACAGATCCAGAGAAAGATTTTGTGGTGTGTACCGATGCATGCGGACAAGGGCTTGGAGGATTCCTTATGCAAGACAACCACGTGATATGTTATGAGTCAAGAAAGATGAAGGAACATGAGAAGAACTACGCCACTCATGATCTAGATCTTGCAACCATAGTACATGCTCTCAAGATGTGGAGACATTACTTGATGGGCAGGAGATTTGAGCTCAGGACAGATCATTGTGGACTGAAGTACCTATTTGATCAGCCTACTCTGAACGCTAGGCAAGCAATATGGATGGAGTTTTTATGTGAGTTTGATTTTGAAATCAAGCACATAAAAGGGAAGGAAAATAAGGTAGCTGATGCACTCAGCAGGAAGATGCAAGAAATGCATGTGGCATCTCTTAGTATTTTCCAATCAGATTTGAGGCAGCAGATTGTTGATCATGCTGCTGGAGATGAATTGTATGAGCAAGTAAAAGACAAATTGCAGCAGCAAAGTCTTGAGAAGAGGTATGAGGGATATAAATTGGAAGAAGGTGGACTTCTCACTTATAAAGGCAGAATTTATATTCCGAATGTAGCATATTTGAGGAGAGTTGTTATGGATGAGATCCATCAAGCTCCGTATTTTGGTCACCCAGGATATCAAAAAACAATCGCTACAGCTAGGAAGCAGTACTTTTGGCCAGGAATGAAAAGGGATATGGCTGAGTACATTTCAAGATGTATGAAATGTCAACAGGTAAAGGTTGGGCATCAACATCCAGCAGGTTTGTTGCATCCTTTGCCAGTTCCGGAATGGAAATGGGAAGTTATTTCCATGGATTTTATTACAGGATTGCCGATGAATTGGAGACAACATGATTCCATCATGGTTGTGGTAGACAAGTTGACTAAGGAAGCACATTTTATACCAGTGAAGTCTATGCATACGACGGATGACGTTGCAAAGATCTTCATGAAGGAGATTTTCAAATTGCATGGATTGCCTAAGGCAATAGTCTCTGACCGAGATGTCAAGTTCACTTCCAACTTTTGGGAAGATTACTTACACTTGGTAGAGTTTGCTTATAAAAATGGACATCAGGCATCCTTGGGGATGAGTCCATATGAAGCTTTGTATGGAAGAAGGTGTAGGACACCGGTGACTTGGAATAATCCAGTGAAATGGATTGTGCTTGGACCAGAATTGTTCAAGGAAATGGAGCAAGAGGTTGTAAAGATCAGACAGAAGCTAAAAGTAGCACAGGACAGACAGAAAAGCTATGCAGATAAGCATAGGGTGAACAGGGAGTTCAGTGTTGGGGATCATGTTTACCTCAGAGTGAGGGAAAGGAATAGTTCCTTGAAGCTTGGAAGTTGTGCCAAGTTGTCACCAAGATATTGTGGGCTGTTTGAAGTGATTGAAAAGATAGGGCCAGTTGCATATAGGCTTGCATTGCCTGCTAGCACTAGAGCTCATAATGTTTTTCATGTTTCTTTGCTTAAGAGATATGTACATGATCTTAACCATGTGATAAATTGGGATGTGATTCAGGTGGAACTCGAGGGAGAGTTCCGAATCGAGCCAATGCGCATCCTCAACAGGAAGGTCACCATGCTCCAGAACCGAGCCATAGGGTAGGTAAAGGTGCAATGGGAGCACTTCGGACCTGAAGAGGCTACATGGGAGCTGGAGGATTCCATGCGATTGGCACATCCATTTTTGTTCGATTTTGCGGAACACTGAGGCGATACCAGTGTAGCATTTTGTTCCAATTTTGTAAAGCACTGAGGACAGTGCTATTGAAGGGGGAGGGGAATGTAATGCCCTGGTTTTGACCCTGTTGCATTAGATGTACATGATGTATATATTAAATGATCAGGGTGCAGAGTTAAAGGCCAAGGCCCCACCATTGATCGATTATGTTATGTTTTGGATTTAAATTTGTCACCGATTGTATATCGGGGCATGCGACATATATTATGTTGGTCATCATGTAAATATGCATCTATAATTAATTAAATGAACCCAACCAGCTATGATCGCGGCAACTAAAATGAGAAAGGGGCATGATTTTCACAAGGATAAGGGTGTGGGGGAAATTAGTCAAACCTTGGCCAATGAGAGAAAAATACCCATGTGTATTCTTTTCCTTGCTTTACCTAACCACCTCCATTGAAGAATTGATGCTAGTGGTTGAGGCAGTTAATTGTTTTGGGGAGTGGGGTGGCAGGACTATTAGTCCTCACCCACATGCACACTCCACCATGGTTGAATTCACTATGGCTGGGAAAAACGACTGCCATCATTCACACAGGGATTTTTCCACTCTCCCCACGACTGTGCAAAAATTCTCACGCACTTGCAATTCGTGTTCCCTCCATTGTTGTTCATTCTCACACAGAGGGATTCTTTCCCGTTTTTCGTCTTCACGCATAGGATTTTGCTGGATTTAACCACGCAGTAGTTTTCCTTTGCGAATTGGAGAATGGTGTGGCTCCGTCCTTTACTCATGGGTTGATTTGTGGGTTCTGCATTGTGGCTGTATATGCACCGGTCGGGATACTGTAAATTCGTTCCCAAGTGTGGTCTGCATACGTTTTTCCTCAGCGGCCTCGACTGTGAAAACGGACTGCTATTTTCCCCGTGTATGCAGGTAATGTATGCTAATTACATTCCAGAACTGTTCTTTCCCCATGTCCACTGATACGTTTGGGACTGTATGATTCGCTTGGGATTCGTTTCCCTGTTTAAGCTGTGATAGCTAAATTAATTGCCTGAGTGCAATGGTTGGTCTTCGGACTGTGCAAGGAGCAGGGATGTTGGCTTGGTTTGCTTGATAAATCTAGTGCTAGAATCCACACAGACAGAGCTAGAGGGTTGGCCTTCTTCTCCATCACCCCTGAATAGCACTGGAAGGGAATGCAGGGCCTGAGGGACTGTGTAGCAGAGAAGGGACTGATTCTTTGTGTTGGGTGTGTTTGGGTGTCTTAGAGGTCAGGCTAGTTCTGGTGTAGGTGTTCTTGGCTCTGCAATGAGCTCACCAGCTTAGCATTTAGCCTTTCCTCAACTCCTTGATGGCCTGATAAACCCAACTTTGTTGGCTTGGCTGTGTGTTCAGTCTATCCCTGGCTATGTGTAATCCTGCTAGTTCCCTTATTCCTTGGAGAATCATGCGCAGCTTAGGGGTGGCAGCGCTGCTGAGAGATTAAGGAGCACGCTGGCCTATGGTTGGGTGGAATGTTGCAGCGACGTATTTGCGGGACGAATTCACCTTAATATAAGTCATCTTGTCCATTTTAATTCTGTAATCTTAATTTATGTTAATGTAATTGATAAACATGTTAAATGAATGCTTGCTTAAATGTAGGATTTTTCCGCTGTGTTTGATAGATGACTGTAGCTGTGCATGTTAAATGTTCTTGTGTGTATGACAAACAATTACATTAGTGCATGTTCTATTGCATTGCATTTTATTCCAGCATTTTGTTTCAGCAATTTTGTGCATGCACATGTTCATGGGGCTCTTAGCCCGCATGGTTAACGCCATGGTGATCGCGTCCTCTTCACCGGTCGGAGGCATGGGGACGTGACAGAGACCTAAATACAAATATCAATGGACACCCTCATAAATCTATGCATGGTTCTTTGAGGCATTGTCTATGATTCCTCATTGGTTTATTTAGGGAAAAATGCATGTTATTCTTCTCTAAATCATCATTCCCGAGGTGCTAAGGCACCTACATACTTCTCAAAAACACATAATGGTGTTAGTATCCTCAATCATATGACAATGACATCCTCAAGAGCGCATCTGTGGTTGGTTGAGGTGATATTTATAGCTTTGTATGGTTATAAGATTCCTTTAGGGCCATACATTGAAGTCTCCTCTCTTAACCATGTCCAAAGGCCCCAAGGCCCCAAGACATGGATACATAGTAGCAAAGACATCCATGCAAGGTCATGCATGGTGCTATAGGAATTTCATCACTCTAAATTCCCCAATTGTTTCTTTAGGGCCAAATATATGCATGTTTTCCCTAAAACATCATTCCTAATGCCCTGAGACATGTAGATACTCCTCAAACCACATAGTGGAAATGACACATTCAATCATAGGCCAATGATACCCTCAAGAGGCCATGTGCTTTTAGTGGAGGAAGTATTCTTCTCTTTAGATCGATAGAAGAATAATTTAGAGCTCGAGATTGAGTTTTCCTCCACTAATCATGTGTAAGGCCCCAAGGAAACAATACCTATATAGATAGTGTCATATATAACCCTTTGAAGCAATCACTGGTGCATTTAGGTAGTGTCATGGCTCTAGATGCCTCAATGGTTTATTTAAGGCCCAAAACATGGTCTTCTTCCATGGAACACAGTTCCCAATGGATTAATACATGTACATACTACTTAACACCATACAACGGTAACAAAATCCTCAATCAAAAGTCAATTATACAAACTAGTATGTTCTGTGTAATTGGTGGAGGAAAAATTCTTACCCCTAGATGGCTACAATATTTATTTAGAGGAAAAGGTTTAGGTATCTTCCACTTACAATGTCGAAGGTGCTAAGGTCACAAGGGTTAGATACATAGTACAATGGAAACCACAAAACATCCATGCATGGTTCTTTGAGGAATCATGACTCATGGATTATAACCATGCCCATGTAAAAGGCCCTAGTGCCCATACCTAGTGTCACTTGCCCCAATTTGCAAAAACAATTTTATATTATTTGAGGAACATTGTGTTAAATTTTATGCTAAGTTGTAATTGATGACCCAGTGGGGTCAAGATTATTTAATGTAAATTCATAATATTTTATTTATAAATAAATAAATGAGGAGACAACAGCTTAGGAGAGTTGTTAAAAGAGTGTTTACTGGTCAATTGGTGGAGAAGACTCAGTGGACAGCAAACTGACATGTGGCAGCATCCTCAAACCACTTCCAACTTTTGTAGGTGGCAACTTCCCTATATTTGTGGTCATGATTCCCCAAGAAAGTGGAATCAGAGCAAGTGGCTCATTTAATGAAAACTGACCTAGAAGACCTAGGCATCTCTATAAAATTTCCCATTGAAGAGATCTGAGGCTGCTCATTCTCGAGAAGTGATAATTCAGGGTGAATGAATTTACTCAAGAGAAATTCAATGGAGGGGAGTCTGGAATGTGTTTGAGGGAATACTGCTGAGAATTATCTAGTTGCAACTTTTGAGCTGAAGATCATACTGCTGAGAGCATATTGTTATTACTGAGGTAATTGACCCAATCAGGTGACATCAGTTCTTACAGTTGCATTCTCCACCCAGTTCTTAGGCAAGAAGACCAGGAACAGGCTCGAGGGTCCTGAGGAAGCGTTCAATTGAGCGCTCTCCAAGAGATTGGTAGGGAAGAATGGCCTCCTTAAGCTGATGTCATCTTGTTCTCAACAGGTTATATTTTATTTTATTTTGTCTTAGTTAAGTAAATCTTAGTTTATCTATTACATGCATGTTAAATGTTTAGGGTTTATGAATGAAAGGTAACTGTGAAATGTTGGATTCAGTAAAATTATAGATTATAGCAGAAATGGGAATGAGTATGTATTTACTGAAGCAAATAGAAATTAAATTTCCAGGCGATGTTTTTCCACACCTAAACTTAGGTCGTACTCTAGCACAGTTGGCTTTCTTAGATAAATGAAATGATTCTTTTATTTGAAATATGAACAGTAGATAGAATTTACTTCAAAGTTTATAATTTATACTAAATATCGGTGTTATGTATTGACTGCTTTAATTTATTTAAACTAACTAAATAAAAATAAATACGTATAAAAGAAGCAGTAAATATTATAAATATTTCAATATTAGTTAACTGATAAAAATATAAATATCATAGTTAATAGAAGTAAGGTAAGAAACTAATATTTAAGAAAGTATATAAAAAAAAGAACTAGTAAAACTCTTTATAAAAATTACTATTACAGACTAGTGTGTTACAACCAGAATCAAAGGATTCTTTTATAATCATTGTATATTAATTACTGACAGTCAACGAAAACCCTAAGTGTTTCTTAACTATAATTTAGAGGTAAGAGACTGTAAAAATTATGCAGGAATTTCTATTTTGTTTTCTTAAAAGTAGTATCAAAACTTTAACTGTGAGTTTATCTCATCATTCTTATTTTTCTATTTGAAAAACAGAGTTAAAAACACTATAAGTAGAAACAGGAATTTCATAACACTGTAGGATTATATTTTTAAAATTTTCATATTCTAATCTAGATCATTAGTATTTCATTTCGATTTCATAACAAAAGCATATAAACAGGATCACTGAAAGATAGACAAGCACAACCATACAAAAGGAACACAAATATTTATCCCGGGAAAACCGTAAAGGGAAAAACCCAGCAAAAGATTCCTCAACATAGATGCCCCAAAAGATAAAATATAAAACCAACAAGGAGATCAAAGCCTAATCCTCCTCCTTCTCTAGCTACTCTTCACTTCTCCACTAATGCACTGCACAAGTTAGAGTGTGTGTGTCAAATGAGGAGCACTACACCTCTATTTATATTCATCCGTTCACTTCAATTAAGTCATCCGACATGTAGGCTCAAGTTACACATGTAGGCTCAAGTAACCACACTGGGGTGCTAATGACCCACCTTTACAATTAGAGGGGACAACCTCATGACTCTTATTAGTTCTTTCGATTAGAAGCATCGGGGTACAAGATAATACAAGTGGTTCTCTTGGTAGGACCAACGGGAACCACAAAACATACATATAGAATATTCTTCGAAGTTACAATATTTCAACAGTCCCCCTTAACGAGAAGGGTATTCTACAACAACATCAACAACAACAATAGTAGGAGAGAGATAGAGGACATCATCAGCATCATCAGGGTAACACATCTATAAATCATTGGAAGCTTTTCAACATCATATAGTCTTCGTCTTCAATTTTCAACGACAGGAACTCTTTGATCAGCATCAACATATTTTGACCTTTTTGATCAGCAACATCTTCAACACTTTGACCTTTCGATCAGCAACATCTTCAGCACTTTGACCTTTCGATCAGCAACATCTTTATCATTTTGACCTTTCGATCAGCAACAATATATTCAGCATTTTGATCAGCAACATCTTCAGCACTTTGATCTTTCGATCAGCAACAACATCTTCAACATTTCAATCAGCAACATCTTCAGTACTTTGATCTTTCGATCAGCAACAACTTCTTCAGCATTTTGTTCTTTCTATCAGCAACATCATCATATCTTTATCAATAACATAGTGATCAACACCATCATCATACTTCAATTCTCAAACATCATCATCATCATCATATTCTGATCTTTTGATCAATACGTCATCATCATCATATACTGATCATTTGATCAGTATGTCATCATCATCATACTCTGATCTTTCGATTAGTACATCATCATCATCATACACTGATCTTTCGGTTAGTACATCATCATCATCATACACCGATCTTTCGATTAGTACATCATCATCGTCATACTCTGATCTTTCGATCAATTCATCATCATCATCATACTCTTGATCTTTTGATCAGTACATCGTCATCATCACACTCCGATGTCTCGATCAGTACGTCATCATCATCACACTTTGATCTTTTGATTAGAAACATCATCATCATACTCTGATATTTTGATCAGTACGTCATCATACTTTAATCATTTGATCAGTACATCATCATCATACTCTGATGTTTTGATCAGTAGGTCATCATCATCATACTCTGATCTTTTGATTAGTACGTCGTCATCATCATACTCTGATCTTTCGATCAGTACATCATCATCATATTCTGATCTTTCGATCAATACGTCATCATCAACGTACTATGATATTTCGATCGGTACGGCATCATCATCATCAGCTACAACTTGCAATCCACAACTCAAAGACAAAAATTCTTTGGATCACTTTTGGACTTAAAGTCCAGGGATGATGCAATCCCACCACATTCTAGACAATCGAAGTTACTAGATTTATTACGGGAGAATCAGTCCCTATCACTTTAGGACTAAGTCCAAGGACAATGCAATCCTACCACATTCTCGAGGACCAAAGACACCGGATTGATTATGGGAGAATCAGTCCCTATCACTTTAGGACTAAGTCCAAGGACGATGCAATCCTACCACATTCTCGAGGAACGAAGTCACTGGATTGATTACGGTAGAATCAGTCCCTATCACTTTGGGACTATGTCCAAGGATGATGCAATCCTACCACATTCTTGAGGACCGAAGTCACCATATTGATTACGGGAGAATCAGTCCCTATCACTTTAGGACTATGTCCAAGGATGATGCAATCCTACCACATTCTTGAGGACCGAAGCCACTGGATTGATTACGGGAGAATCAGTCCCTATCACTTTAGGACTAATTCCAAAGATGATGCAATCCTACCACATTCTCGAGGACCGAGGTCACCGAATCTATTATGGACAGATGTCCCGGGATGATACAATCCCTCTTCATTCTCGAAGACCGAGGTCTCCGGATCACTTTAGGTCAAGTGCCCAGGGATGATACAATCCCACCATGTTCTTGAGGACCAAGGTCACTAGATTTATTATGGACAGATGTCCCAGGATGATACAATCCCTCTTCATTCTCGAAGACCGAGGTCTCTGGATCACTTTAGGGAAAGTTCCCAGGGATGATACAATCCCACTACAACATCACTACTCCCCCTTTCAGGGAAGGTCTTTCCGAACCACACCAAGCTTGTCTCGAAAGTGTTCAAACTTTACTCGGGATAGAGGCTTCATCAACACATCATCATCTAAACCATCATCATCTACATCTTCAGTATGTGAATACTGAACTATCACTATCTGTATCTCCAATATGTGAATACTGAAAGAATCATCATCTATATCTTCAGTATAGAAATACTGAAAGCATCATCACCTCTATATTCAGTATAGAAATACAAAATTACCATCATCTGCATCTATAGTATGTAAATACTGAAACATCATTTATATCTTCAGTATGGGAATACTGAAACATTATCGTCTGCATCTTATCTCATATGTAGAAATACTGGATTTCTATGTGTTACGACGGAACATAGGGTTCTCTGTCATCACAACTCTGGTTATCACATGGAATCATGGTAATGTCCAACTCTAGGTTGAATAATCCTAACATCAACTTTCGAATCCATATGGATTCACAACTTGCAGAGCAAGCTGCTATATATTCTACTTCGGTTTTGCTTAGAGCAACACTAGACTGCTTTCTACTAAACCATGAAATCATAGCAGATCCTAGACTATAACATCCACCTGGTGTGCTTTTTATATCTGAGATACTTCCAACCCAATTTCCATCTATGTAGCCATACAATCTATACTCATGGCTACCATCATAGTATAGACCAAGGTCTATAGTTCGTTACAGATATCTCATCACATGTTTTGCAGCTAGTAGGTGAACCCGTCTTGGTTGAACAAGATATTGACTTAAGGTGTTCATAGCAAAACAAATGTTTGGTCTGGTATTTGTTAAGTACATCAATGACCCAATGATCTGTCTGTAATGAGTCACATCCACTAACTCTGATTAGTCATCAGCTAACAGCTTCAGGTTGGAGTCCATGGGTGTGGCCATGGCTTTGCATTCCAACATATTGAATCTCTTCAATATCTCTACCGCATACTTTCCCTGAATGAGAAAGATTCCTTCTGAACTTTGACATACTTCCAGACCTAGGAAATAATGCATTAACCCAAGCTCTTTCATCTCAAATTCTTCTGCTAGTTTCTTCTTGCTTTCCATGATCTGTTTCTAATTCCCTGTCAAGAATAAGTCATCCACATATAATAACAGGATGATAGGTTCATCTTCTACAACCTTGAGATAAAGGCTAGGATCAGCTTTACTCTTGGTAAAGCCCATAATTGATAGGAAACTGTCTATCCTTCCATACCAAGCTCCGGGAGCTTGCTTCATGCCATAGAGGGCCTTCTTCAACTTACATATATGAGTCCATATTTCTTCAACTTCAAATCCTTGTGACTATTCGATGTAAAACTCTTCCCCAATCATACCATTAAGGAAGGCTTGTCTTTACTTCATCATGGAAGAAACTACCATCATAGTTCTAAAGGAAGTGTACTTTGCTTCCTGGAGTAAGTGTCTCTTCAGAACTAATTCCCTCTTTCTTATAGAAACCTCAAGCCACAAGTATTTCCTTACTTCTATCAGCAACATATTTTATCTTGCAAATCCATTTGTAAGATAGCACATTCTTTATTTCTAGTTTGAGTACTAGATCCCAAACATCATTCTAGTATTCTTTCATCATAACATCTTCCATGAGTTTGTCTTGTCAGATCATCAACATATCCTAGTCTTCTGCATTCAAATTTGAAGGTTGGAACCCACTTTACTCTTGGTAAAGTCTCGATCCATCGGGAAGTTGTCCATCATGTCGTACCGTGTCGAACTCAGATATCTTCTATAGTCACTCCCCCTGAAGTGGAGTAGTATCTTCCTTCTTCATTCTTGCTTTGTACACTTGTTCTTGTAGATCCATATGGAAGATACTACGTACTTCCATTTATGTCTCAAAATCATATTATATACAGCATTCCCCATGATCAACTATTATTCTTTGATCATAGCTTCTTTCATAGCATTCTTTTCTTCATCTTGAGTTATCTCTCATACCCATGGTGGTTTTCATCCTTCGAGGTGGATCTACTGCTCTCTGAATCTCTTTCTTTTGTCATGGTGTCTCTGACCCTGGGAGCTTCATATTCATGTTTATTGAATTGTCATCACTTGTTCTTCAGAACAAGTCTCATCCTTACTTTTTTGTAGGAGGTTGTACATGACCTTTCCTACAATTCAAATGCACCAGTTGCATGGCTAGAACTATTTCATAAAACATATGCATAATGACAAATTCTTATGCATCATGCAACTGTTTATCCAATACAACATTCATTCATATCTCACAGAAACTTTCTAGATTACTTACCCATCACATGCATATTAGTAGTATATAGTCATTAATGCAAACAATCTATCATGCATAACACATCAACTGAATATAATCAAATGTATAACAAAAAAATATCATGAAATGACAATTGAATACTTATATTTTATTTGTTTCATGGGTAGACTCCATCTTGATCATTCTGCTTTATCATCTTCTACATTCATGAAATCATCATTTCTTATCCAAATGATAAGATGAATAAGAGGTTCTTCAAGAATTGAGTTCTTCATATTCCTCATCGCTTGAGGGATCTTCTTTGAATGGTGAGAGCTTGATATTCAATTGCTCCCATCTTCTTCTTCTCCTCTTATGAGTCGAGCTAAAAGTAATCACTTTCTTCTAGCATACATTCTTCGCATGAATGGATCCCACGATCCCGAGAGGCCATTCAAGGTGGCTATCACCACTTCTGCATTCTTCACTTCTTCTTTTACCTCTTCAATTTGTTTCTTAGGGTCATCTTCCGATGTATGTTCTTTCCTTCAAACAGCTTGGTCAAGGAATCAAACATCTCTTTTGGTGTCTTTAGGGAAGACACTTGTGGTACAAGTTGATCCGTGACTGAATCAACAATGATCTTCTTGGCCTTGACCAAGTTCTTCTGGTGTAAGGCTTTTAGCCTCATCTCCCTCTAGAACTGGAACCTCTCTACTCATGTAGGTGTCCAATTCATTTTCTTCAGAGAGATAAAATACTTCCATGCTTGGAAGTTGTCAACTTCACCAAGCTTATCATCAAGCTGATGTGATAGATCACTTTGAAAAGAGAACCTCAAATGCAAATAGTAAAAGATTAGATCTTACCGATTTGAGGTGTCCGTCTTGCTTCTAGAGCTGGCTGATGTAGGGTTTTTCAGAGAAACCATAATTTTCAAAATTTGGAATATTTTAGATCTGATTGGATATAAAGATATATCTCTTCAAATGGATCTGTCCAATGTACTCCTTTTCTGAAAACAGTGGAGGGAAGCTCCCGGAACAGGAAGCCCTAGTTTTCCAATTTCTTCTGCAAAAATGCCTGTCACTGTTTCTATGATATATATGAAATTACTACTCCTCTATGTCCAAAATGTCGTACTTAGGTAACCTCACATGTCCCTGATCCAAAACCATAGGTTTCAGCAGAATTGGTTTCACCAATTGGGATTTATGATCCTTTTCCCAAGGTGACCTGTTACAGAACTGTTCAGAACAACGAAGTTGTACGGACTTCCATGTGTCACTGTTTCATCTTCTGGTTCTGAAATTTGGACCACATAAATTATAGTATGTGCTATTTTTGGAACATCTTTAGGAATTCCATTTGTACCTCTGTATCCCACGCTATATCAATTCTCCCTAGGTGTCCTGTTTAGGGATGAATTCTAGAAGAGGCTGGAACCCTAAATTGGAGGGATCATATCTCCCAGAATATAGAGAATATGAGGCTGAATCATGGAAACAGTGTACATCTAGATTTTATATTCATCCTTTGCAATTTTCATCTCCTTATACTTCTCCTATCGCGGAATATAGCGAAAGTACAAAAACTTGGCAGTTTTAGTATTTAGGGTTTTTCTAGCTCAGGGTCAAACTAGGGTTTTACTTTCCTGTAGTTTCACCCAACCAAAAATATTGATCCAGGTCTCTAAAAATCTATTTTGAAAAGGAGATAAATCCTATGCCAGGCTCACTCAAAAATTCTTCTTGTGCAAGAAGCCCTAATTTCCCGCACCGAAAACTGAAAATGCTCAGAATTGAATTCCGCTTTGACAGAAAGATGCGCCCTTCAAAGTAGAGTTAGCCTAGCCTTCTTTTGCTGATAGATTGTGGAGAGAGAATACAAAATTAATAAGCCCTAACTTCTGTAGCTGCACAATGTCTTCTTTCAGGGTGGCTCTGATACCATGTTAAATTTTCTTATGCTAAGCTAGATCATTAGTATTTCATTTCGATTTCATAACAAAAGCATATAAACAGGATCACTAAAAGATAGACAAGCACAACCATACAAAAGAAACACAAAGATTTATCCTGGGAAAACCCTAAAGGGAAAAACCCAGCAAAAGCTTCCTCAATATAGATGCCCCAAAAGATAAAATATAAAACCAACAAAGAGATCAAAACCTGATCCTCCTCCTTCTCCAGCTACTCTTCTCTTCTCCACTAATGTGCTACACAAGTGAGAGTGTGTGTGTCAAATGAGGAGAATTACACCTCTATTTATATTCATCCATTCACTTCAATTAACTCATCCGACATGTAAGCTCAAGTTAATCATGTAGGCTCAAGTTACACATGTAGGCTCAAGTAACCACACTGGGGTGCTAATGAACCACCTTTACAATTAGAGGGGACAACCTCATGACTCTTATTAGTTCTTCCTATTAGAAGCATCAGGGTACAATATAATACAAGTGGTTCTCCCAGTAGGACCATCGGGGACCACAAAAGATACATATAGAATATTCTTCAAAGTTACAATATTATTTCCTTTAACCGAGTTCTAGAAATTACCATTATCTTCTAAAAAAGAGCTCAAAATAATTTATAATTTACAAAGTAGTAATAAATAAAATGTATATGTATATAACAAACAAAGTAAACCAAGAATAATAACCATGTGCATTATAAATCTCAAATCGAGGTAGGATTTTAGCCTGTAAGAATTCAAGGGTCGAAACCCTTTCTATTTTAATAAAACCAATTACACAAAAGTATTTGCATTTAAACTATAACTAATTTACATTACAGATTGTGAAAGTAAAAATCCCACAAACTTTACCAACTACACTGTTTCACAGTCCTTTCTTTTCTTAAATTAAATATACAAAAATATTTTATATTAACTGAATTTCGTTATTGACATGTTAGGGAAACCCCAATTTCACAGTTTCAATCTTCTTAGAATTCGAATAGAAGAACCAAAGCAAACGAGATAGAGATCACATAACCTTAAGCAAAGATTAGTTTTATAAACTTAACACAGTATTACATCTGTAGGCCGTAAGGCTAAACAATTTTCACCAAAACAACACTTACATCACAGCTTTAAAAGCTTGTGCAACCCAACAATGTATCGACAAGGTTTAAAAACAAGAACAGGGTTTATAAACAACAAAGTAAATATCATAACTAGGATAAAGTTCACAGCTAGGCTTCCAACCACAGGAACTTTCAACCAACCCATTTCGCAAGTAGGGAGAAACCACGACGAGACCGGGGCTTACCGGTTTGAAAGCCCACAAAGGTAACCGAAGGACTAGCCTGCCTTCCATTCAATCTGGACTTGTTAGCGTAGCCTACAAGTTTGAAACCAAATAAGCTTTAAAACTAATATTAATAATTATTAAACCCTAACTTCATAAATCATGAACAAAAAGGATTACGAGTTAAACAGCATTGTATACCTGTGCTGTGAACAAGAAGAGTTCGAAACCAGGAAGTTACGACCACCTATCTTGTCTGAACCAACCAAGGGAAACTTCAAGTAAACCCTGTGACAGAGGCAGCAAGGTTACAACACTCAGACTCCACGATGCCGAGGCAAGGAATAAGCAATGACAGGGTTAAACCATGTATAGGATTTGAGCCAAGCAGGGAAGTAAAGACCACTCCCACAGTAAATATTTACTCCTAAGAGAAATAGAGACTACCAGTCTTGATACCAAAACCACTCTACAATGTAAAACAACGTACAGAGCTAGCAAGTAGAGAAGGAACATGCCTCTCATGGACACACAGAACCTCTCAGTGCAGCCGACAGAAAAAAAACCCTCAGAGCCAAATGCAAAGGAGTAGGGTTTCGCTTCTTTATAGGTCACCAATGCATAGAGGAGGATAGACCACGTGCCTTCCAAATTTGTTAACCAAGCGTGGGTCATTTTCAATAGTAAAACACTACACATCGAAAATGAATTATATTATTGCCAATTATTTCTAATCTTGTCATCGACTATAGTAGAAAGGTGCATAACCTTTACCGGTAATACAATCACGAAGAGTCGACCATAGTATAATGTTTCCTAATATTGTTTCTCATGTCAACTTTGCCAACGAATTTTTGGATAGTTCATATGATTGCTTACCAAGACAATCATGTTATTGTTTATGCTTTGCTTAGAGCTAGTATAATATAGGAACATCACTTATAATGTCTCTACTTTTAGTTCGGCCTTAGGATAGAAGTTTTTAGGTAGTGAAACTACCTTATGTTACACATAGTAATTTGTTATAGCCTTTTATTATAAACTATAACTCAGTATAGTATGGTAACATTACAATAACAATTGCATTATGGTTGAAAACCAAATACTATATACATAGCTTGTCCACTAGCTGTGTAAGAAGATAATCACTTTTGTATATAAATCAAACATGTTGGTATTGTTCATGACAAGTAAGAGAGAATTAGAATAGGGATATGTTGTGATTACAATATCTTTCATAAACTAATAGTTCTAAACTTTTCACATAAAACTCGATGCTGATAATGAAAGACTCTTCAAGGTGACTGAAGACAAATTATTTGCAAAAGTTTCTCTTAATAAAACTAATAACCCAATGTAAACTTTACTTTTGAAAAACATAGGATTATGTTCATGTATGAAAAGCAGTTATTTTGAATATTAAACAAGATAATAGCAATAAGATAATGATACAATAAAAGTATTTATATGTCAAGATCATGAGCCCTATCCTCACTGAAAGAATCTATAATTGACTAGGTATTATAATATTTACAACAGAAAGAAACCTTGGCAGAACTCATTCAAGTAAATGGCACTAAGTTTGATGAGAATAATAATCTTTATGGCTTAAGTATAAATACTTTCATAGATCCAAAATAGAGAAGGAAATAACCTTACCTCATCGGAGCCTTGCATATTAATAATCAATTTACACTCTAACATCTTATCATGCTAAAGAAGTACTTCTTGACTTAATGAAAAAGTAAAACTCCTACTTGTTGAAACGCTTACCTGCTGAACCTGTAAGAACCAATAGTCCATTGAGATAGCAGAATGCTAAGTAAGCCTCGATTTCAAACATGGTTTCTCACCTACTTGAAAAAAGTAAATCCTTAGTACAGCTAGTGGCAATCTAAATGCAAGTCATTTTTATATAACTTATAAAAATTAAAGTTGTATTAGTTTTCTGTATTTTGAAACTAATCATTACAAATTGTTAACTGTTTCATTTTCCGCTAGCCGCTAGCAGTTACTAAACTGCGATTTCAGACATTTTATGTTACTTTAAAAAATTTAAACTTTTATGAAATTTTCGAGTGCTGACATGTGGTATCAGAGCACAAGGTTCAAACACTAGTCCTTGATGAATCTCAACTTGCTTATATGGAACAGTGAATTTAAATTGTTTTGCTAATGTTGTTTTCTTTTAATGTTATCAATAGAGAAATTTGTTTCTGAGTTTAACAGCAGGTATGGAAATATTGGAGGAATATGCGGAAGAGGAATCTCCCTATACTGAAAAAGATAATTTACAAAGAGAACCAATACAAGAAGACATAACCACTAATTCCTTAGAACTTTTAAAAACAGTAAAATAATTAAAATCTGAAATGGAATCTGTTAAAAAGGAAAATGAGAGGATTCTGAGAGCTCAGGAGGAGCTGAATCTGATCCTAATAGAAAGATTTCATATTGAGGGAAGGGGTAAAAGAGATGATTCAGAAGATATAAGTTACCAACATAAGTATAAAAGGACTAAATAGATTAAAAATGAAAGTAGCTCATCGTCCGAAGTATTTGGTGATCAACGTAATTCTCAGTATACTAGTGACAATAGTGAGGATAACCACAATACTAGGAAAAGACAATATAGACCTTATGAAGAAATTTCTGGAGAGTTTAAGAAGATCAAGCCGCCAACATTTCATGGAGAAACTGAAAAAGGGGGAGGAAGCGGAATCCTGTTTATCCAAGATGAAGAAGTACTTCCATATTTATAACTATTCTAACCAATTAAAGGCTAGAATGGGTATTTATAATCTTACAGGGAAAGCTGATCTATGGTGGCAAGATTTAAAGAGAGTGAAAGGTATAAGAGAGAAGAACATGAATTGGAGCACATTCAAGAAGTACTTTAAAAAGACATTTTTTTTCTGAACAGTACTATGAAGAAAGGGCTAAAGAATTCTATGAGCTAAAACTAGGTACAATGACTATGAAAGATTTGAACTGTAAGTTTTTAAGTCTGCTTAGGTATGTGCCATACCTTGTGGATGAAAAACTGAAGGTACAATGATTTCTCAGTTGTTTACCTTATCACATAAAGGATAGGATTGAGTATGTCAATCCAAAGACCCTAGAAGAAGCTATGAGGAAAGCAAATTTTTGTTATGAACAGAATTGGAAAAAGGAGAGTATGGCCAACTGGAAGGCCAAAAAGAATAATAATTATGATCAAAAGAAGAAAGAGTTTGTGCCTAATCGGAAGTCTAAAAATAATAATGCTAGAAATTTTTCTAATAAGAATTTCCAGGGGAATAAGAATAATTCACAGAACAATTAGAACAATAAAAAAAATAAAGAGCCTACTAATAATCACAGTAATTACACAAAGAACTTTGAATGAAAAGAACCCGTAAAGTGTTGGGAATGCAATGGTCCACATTATGCCTCATTCTGTCACAATCGGAAAAAGACTGTCAGTAATATCCACACAATACAGGAGGAGATGACTGTTGATGATTTAGTGAGGACTATGCCCAGGATCAATGCAGCTTTGGAGAATCGGCAAGCAGACTATCAAACTTCCATGGTGGAAGTAGAAGGTAAGATAAACCAAACACCCATATCTATTTTAATTGATCCAGGAGCTAGTTTAAGTTATATTTCTCCTAACTTTGTAGAAAAGTGTAAACTGACTGTTGAAAAGTTTGTAAGTTCTTAGTTAGTTCAGTTAGCTACTGGTGCAAAGAGAAAGGTAATTAGTTTTGTAAAGAATTGTGCAGTAACTGTGGATCAATTTGAAACTTTTGTTAAGCTTAATGTATTACCTCTAGGTTCATATGACATACTAATCAGTATGGATTGGTTAGAGCAGCATAGGGTGGTCTTAAATGGCTATGATAAAACCTTTACTTGTATAAATAATGATGGAAAACTAATAAGCATAAAGGGAATCCCTAGGAAAAAAACTGTAAGGCATATTTCTGCTCTACAGCTTAAGAGAGTTGTTAGGAAAGGTTGTAAGGCTTATGCAGTAACAGTAACCGATGAATAAAATCTAAACAGCATAGATAAATTAAAATGGGAGGATATACCAGTTCTAAAGGAATATTCAGATGTATTTCTGGAAGAAATTTCGAGACTGCCTCCGAAGAGGGAATTAGATTTTACCATTGAGCTAGTACCTCATGCAGTGCCTAGCTCAAAGGCCCATTATCGGATGAATATACTTGAACTTAATGAACTTAAGTCACAATTAAAAGAACTTATTGACAAGATTTATATTCGACCCAGTGTGTCTCCCTGGGGGGCACCTGTCATCTTTGTTAAGAAAAAGGATGGAACTTTACGATTATGCATAGATTATCATTAATTAAATAAGATGACTATTAAAAGCAGATACTCGTTAACTCGCATAGATGATTTGTTTGATCAACTACATGGAGCCACGGTATTTTCAAAAATTGATTTACGGTCTGGTTATCACCAAGTTAGAATTAAAGCCAAAGACATCTTTAAAACAACATTTAGAACTCGATATGGACATTACGAGTTTGTCATCATGCCATTCGGGCTTACTAACGCTCCAGCTATTTTTATTTGTCTAATGAATAATGTAATGCATAAATATCTGGATAAATTTGTGGTCGTGTTTATCAACGACATATTAATTTATTCGAAATCTGAAGAAGAACATAAATAACATTTAAAAATCGTCTTGCAAGAGTTGTGAGATCATCAACTCTTTGCAAATTTTAGTAAATGTGACTTCTTTAAAGATAAAATCCAGTATTTAGGTCATGTGGTGACGAAAGAAGGAATTTCAGTGGATCCTGAAAAGATAAAGGAAATCAAATATTGGCCAGTTCCGAAAGACATAACTGATGTCTGATCATTGATGGGGATTACTGGTTATTACCAGAGGTTCATCGAAGGGTTTTCGAGAATCACAAATCCAATAATCTCTTTGCAGAAAAAGGGAAAGAAATTTGATTAAAATCAGAAGTGCGAGGATAGTTTTAAAAAGTTAGAAACCTTATTAACTAGCACACCAATTTTAAGAATAGCTGATCCAAGTAAATATTTTATAGTATGTACTGACACCTGCAATGATGGTTTAGGTGGAGTATTGCCTCAAGAAGGACATGCTATTGCTTATGAGTCTAGGAAATTGAAAATTCATGAAAATAATTATGCAACCTATGACTTAGAATCAGTTGTTGTCATACATGCTTTAAAGTTGTGGCGTCATCATTTAATTGGAAGAAAATTTATTTTAATGAAAGATAATAAGGGATTAAAATATCTGTTAGATCAACCTAACCTAAATGCTAGACAAGCTAGGTGCCTAGCTTTTCTAAGTGAATATGATTTCGAAATTCAACACATTAAAGGGAAATAAAATAAAGTTGTTGATGCATTAAGTAGAAATGCAAAGTTGAATTTTACAGCAGCTATTAGCACTTATACAATAGAATTGGAAGAACATCTTAAATCAAGGATAGAACAAGACGAAAATTACCTAAAGTTACAAGCAAAAGCAAAAGAAAATCCAATAGAAAGTCTAAGTACAGGGTATAGCTTGAATGAAAAAATATTTTTACTGTATAAAGACAGAATATATGTACCTAATGTACCTAAGGTTAAGTTATTAATTCTAGACGAAATCCATAAAACTCCTTACTCAGGCCATCCGGGTTATCAAAAAACTATAACCATGTTAAGAAAAGAATATTTTTGGCCAAACATGAAGATTGAACTGGAAGAATATATTTCTAGATGCTTTGAATGTCAGCAAGTTAAAACTGAACATTAACATCCAACTGGATTACTTCATCCATTGACCATTCCTAGTTGGAAATGGGAGATAATTAGTCTTGATTTTGTTACTGGACTGCCTAAAAATCAGAACTTAAATGACTCCATAATGGTAGTGGTTGACCAATTGAGTAAAGCAGCCCATTTTATACGTGTAAAAACTAATTATAAAGCCGCAAATATAGCTGATATCTTTTTAAAGCAAATTTTCTGACTGCATGGGATACCGAAGGTCATAATTTCAGATAGAGACCCTAAATTCACTGGTAACTTTTAGAGATCTCTGCTTAAAGGATTAAATACTACGTTAAAATTTAGTACCTCGTCCCATCCTCAAACTGATGGGCAGACTGAAAGAGTAAATCGGGTACTGGAAGATTTACTAAGAATGTATGTAAAGGACCAGCCAGGTAAATGGGAAGAATATTTACACCTGGTAGAATTTTCGTATAATAATAATTATCAAGCTTCAAATAGATATAGTCCTTTCGAAATTCTGTATGGAAGGAAATGTAACACTCCGATCTCTTAGAGTAATCCGGTGGATAGGTTAGTATTAGTACCTGAATTATTGAAAGAAATGGAAGAAGTTGTAAAGGAGGTACAAGGTAATCTGAAAATTGTGCAAGATCGACAAAAAAGTCAAGAAGACCTTAAAAGAACTCCAAAAGAGTTCCAGGTAGGTGAACATGTTTTCATTTAGGTGAGACCCAAAAAGAGTTCTCTGAGGTTGGGTAGTTGTGCCAAACTAGCACCTTGTTATTGTGGTCCTTTTGAAATAATGTCCTGGATCAGACAGGTAACCTATCAGTTAGCTTTACCACCGAATCTAACAGTTCACAATGTTTTTCACATTTCTGTGTTAAACAAAGATGTGCATGATGCTACTCATGTTATTAACTAGAATGATGTACAATTGGAACCCGAAGGATATTTTTTGGTGGAACTAGACTGTATCCTCGAGCGGAGGGAGATCACACTTCGGAACCGCAAAATTGGTCAAGTGAAGGTGCAATGGAAGCACCTTAGTCCAAAGCAAGCCAACTGGGAATTGGAAAGTCATATGCGGGATGCATATTCAATTCTATTTCATGGAAAATATGAGGATGAGGAATAAATAACATTGAGGATGATGTTATAATTTAAGGGGGTGTGTATGTTACATGCCCCAATTTGCAAACAAAATTTTATATTATTTGAGGAACATTGTGTTAAATTTTATGCTAAGTTGTAATTGATGACCCAGTGGGGTCAAGAATATTTAATGTAAATTTAGAATATTTTATTAATAAATAAATAAATGAGGAGACAATAGCTTAGGAGAGCTGTTAAAAGAGTGTTTAATGGTCAATTGGTGGAGGAGACTGGGTGGAGAGTAAACTGACATGTGGCAGCATCCTCAAACCACTTCCAACTGTTGTAGGTGGAAACTTCCCTATATTTGTGGTCATGATTCCCCAAGAAAGTGGAATCAGAGTAGGTGGCTCATTTAATGAAAACTAACCCAAAAGACCTAGGCATCTCTATAAAATTTTCCATTGAAGAGAGCTGAGGCAGCTCATTCTAGAGAAGTGATCATTCAAGGCGAATGAATTTACTCAAGAGAAATTCAATGGAGGGGAGTCTGGAATGTGTTTGAGGGGATATTGCTGAGATTGATCTAGTTGCGGCTTTTAAGATGAAGATCGTACTGCTAAGAGTAGATTGTTATTACTGAGTTAATTAAACCAGTGAGGTGACATAGGTTTTTACAGTTGCATTCTCCACCTAGTTCTCATCCAAGAAGACCAAGAACACGCTTGGGGGTCCTAAGAAAGCGTTGTTTGAGTGCTCTCCAGGAGATTGGTAGGGAGGAACGACCTCCTTAAGATGTTGTCATCTTGTTCTCAACACGTTCTATTTTATTTTACCTTCTTAGTTAAGTAAATCTTAGTTTATATATTACATGCATGTTAAATGTTTAGGGTTTATGAATGAAAGGTAACTGTGAAATGTTAGATTCAGTAAAATTATAGATTATGGTAGAAATGGGAATGAGTATGTATTTATTGAAGCAGATAGAAATTAAATTTCCAAGCTGTGTTTTTCCACACCTGAACTCAGGTCGTACTCTAGCACAGTTGGCTTTCTTAGATATATTTTATCATTCTTTTATTTGAATTATGAACAGTAGATAGAATTTACTTCAAAGTTTATAATTTATACTAAATATGAGTGTTATGTATTGACTGCTTTAATTTATTTTAACTAACTAAATAAAAATAAATAGGTATAAAAGAAGCAGTAAATATTATAAATATTTCAATATTAGTTAAGTGATAAAAATATAAATATCATAGTTAACAGAAGTAAGGTAAGAAACTAATATTTAAGAAAGTATATAAAAAAAGAATTAGTAAAACTGTTTATAAACATTACTATTACAGACTAGTGTGTTACAACCAGAATCAAAGGATTCTTTTATAATCATTATATATTAATTACTGGCAGTCAACGAAAACCCTAAGTATTTCTTAACTATAATTTAGAGGTAAGAGACTATAAAAATTATGCAGAATTTTCTATTTTGTTTTCTTAAAAGTAGTATCACAACTTTAACTATGAGTTTATCTCATCATTCTTATTTTTCTATTTGGAAAACAAAGTAAAAAACACTATAAGTAGAAACAAGAATTTCATAACACTGTAGGATTATATTATTTCCTTTAACCGAGTTCTAGAAATTACCATTATCTTCTAAAAAAAAGCTCAAAATAATTTATAATTTACAGAGTAGTAATAAATAAAATGTATATCTATATAACAAACAAAGTAAACCAAGAGTAATAACCATGTGCATTATAAATCTCAAATCCAGGTAGGCATTTAGCCTGTAAGAATTCAAGGGTCAAAACCCTTTCTATTTTAATAAAACCGATTACACAAAAGTATTTGCATTTAAACTATAACTAATTTACATTACAGACCGTGAAAGTAAAAATCCCACAAACTTTACCAGCTAGACTATTTCACAGTCCTTTCTTTTCTTAAATAAAATATACAAAAATATTTTATATTAACTAAAAATTTCATTACTAACACGTTAGAGAAACCCCAATTTCATAGTTTTAATCTTCTTAGAATTTTAATAGAAGAACCAAAGCAAACGAGACAGAGATCACATAACTTTAAGCACATAGGAGTTTTATAAACTTAACGCAGTATTACATCTGTAGGCCGTAAGGCTAAACAGTTTTCACCAAAACAACACTTACATCACAGCTTTAAAATCTTGTGCAACCCAGCAATGTACCGACAAGGTTTAAAAACAAGAACATGGTTTATAAACAATAAATTAAATATCATAACTAGGAGAGAGTTTGTAGCTAGGATTCCAACCATAGGAACTTTCAACCAACCCATTTCGCAAGCAGGGAGAACCCACGATGAGACCGGGGCTTACTGGTTTGAAAGCCCACAAAGGTAACTGAAGGACGAGCCTGCCTTCCATTCAATCTAGAGTTGTCAGTGTACCCTGCAAGTTTGAAACCAAATAATATTTAAAACTAATATTAATAATTATTAAACCCTAACTTCATAAAGCATGGACAAAATGGATTGCGAGTTAAGCAGCATTGTATACCTGTGCTATGAACAAGAAGATTCAAAACCAGGAAGTTACGACCACTTATCTCATCTGAACCAACCAAGGAAAACTTCAAGTCAACCCTTCGATAGAGGCAACAAGGTTACAGCACTGAGACTCCATGATTTCGAGGCAAAAAACAAGTAGTGATAGGGTTAAACCATGTACAGGCTTCGAGCCAAGCAAGGAAGTAAAGACCACTCACACAGTAAATATTTACTCCCAAGAGAAATCGAGACTACCAGTATTGATACCAAAACCACTCTACAATGTAAAATAGCCTATGGAGCTAGCAAGTAGAGAAGGAACAGGCCTCTCAAGGCCACAAAGAACCTCTCAGTGCAGCCAACAAACAAACAAACCCTCGGAGCCAAATGCCAAGGATTAGGGTTTCGCTTCTTTATAAGTTGCCAATGCATGGAGGATGATAGACCACGTGCCTTCCAAATTTGTTAACCAAGCATGGGTCATTTTCAACAGTCAAACACTGCACATTGAAAATGAATTATATTATTGCCAATTATTTCTAATCATTCCATCAACTATAGTAGAAAGGTGCATAACCTTTGCCAGTAATACAATCATGAAGAGTCGACCATAGTATAACGTTTCCTAATATTGTTTCTCATGTCAACTTTGCCAATGACTTTTGGGATAGTTCATATGATTTCTTAACAAGACAATCATGTTATTGTTTATGCTTTGCTTAGAGCTGTATAATATAAGAACATCACTTGTAATGTTTCTACTTTTAGTTCGACCTTATGATAGACGTTTTTAGGTAGTGAAACTACCTTATGTTACACATAGTATTTTTTATAGCCTTTTATTATAAACTATAACTCAGTATAGTGTGGTAACATTACAATAACAATTGCATTATGGTTGAAAACCAAATACTATGTAAACAGCTTGTCTACTAGTTGTGTAAGAAGATAATCACTTTTGTAAATAAATGAAACATGTTGGTATTGTTCACGACAAGTAAGAGAGAATTAGAACAGGGATATGTTGTAATTACAATATCTTTCATAAACTAATAGTTCTAAAATTTTGACATAAAACTCGATGTTGATATCGAAAGAGTCTTCAAGGTGACCGAAGACAAATGATTTGCAAGAGTTTCTCTTAATAAAACTAATAACCCATTGTAAACTTTACCTTTGAAAAACATAGGATTATGTTCATGTATGAAAAGTAGTACTTCTGAATATTAAACATGACAATAGCAATAAGATCATGAAAAGTAGTACTTCTTTACAATAGAAAGAAACCTTGGCAGAACTAATTCGGGTAAATGGCACTAAGTTTGATGAGAATAATAATCTTTATGGCTCAAGTATAAATATTGTCATAGATCTAAAACAACGAAGGAAATAACCTTACCTCATCAGAGCCTTGCATTTTAATAATCAATTTACACTCTAGCATCTTATCATGCTAAAGAAGTACTTCTCGACTTAATGCAAAAGTAAAACTCCTACTTGGTCAAATGCTTACTTGTTGAACCTGTAAGAACCAGCAGTCCATTGAGTTAGTAGAATGCTAAGTAAGCCCCGATTTCAAACATGGTTTCTCACCTACTTGACAAAAGTAAATCCTTAGTACAACTAGCAACAATCTAAATGCAAGTCATTTTTATATAACTTATAAAAATTAAAGCTGTATTAGTTTTTCTGTATTTTGAAACTAATCATTACAAATTGTTAATTGTTTCATTTTCTGCTAACCGCTAGCAGTTACTAAACTGCGATTTCAGACATTTTATGTTACTTTAAAAATTTTAAATTTTTATGAAATTTTGGGGTATTGACACCTAGTGTTAAGGAACTCTTAATGGCACACATATCTCAATTTGAGGGAAATCATATCATCCAAAGGTATACATTGAGACATTGGTATTAACCTTGTAGGACTAGAGATTCCTTTAGGGGCTAAATATTGGGTTTCCTCTTTTACAATTTTTAGGCTCCTAAACTCATGTCTAATTCTCAAAACGTCCTAAAGGTGATGGCATCCTCACTTTGAGGCCACTTATATACTAGGACACCGATGTGTGTTTCTTTAAAATATTGTTCATGGCTCTAGATACCTCAAAGCTTCCTTTAAGGCATAAGGCTTTTGATTCCTTCTGTAACACCTCAGTTTCGACCCTGTTGCATTTAAATAAATGATGTAAATAATCATGGTGTGGAGCTTGGAAAAAGACCCACCATCGATTTAGTATTTATGTTTCGGAAATTAAGGTGTGGCCGATGGTATTTTTCTTTATGCTAGTTGAACATTAACAACTAAACATTATGTTAAAATTGCAAATTTTAATTAAAAACCACAGCCGGCTATGTCAACGCAACTAAATGGGATGGGGGCATGATTTTTCAAAAGGATGATGGGGTGAGGGATTGGAAGAGTGGGGAAATTCGAATTGGGCAGAGCCCCACTTTGGGAAAAACATTTTTTGAATTTCTTGGGCAAGAAAACACCAAAAACGTCCATTCTTCTCTCATACGGCAATGTTTCGCCTTCCCTCACGATTTGGATGGAACAAAACGTTTTTTGAAAATTCGAATTGGACATTCACACAGCAGCCAGCAAGCAAAAACTACTTTGAGTCTGAACCATCATGATTTTTTCTTTTGTTTAGTGATTTGTTCCCTTTCATGTTTTGGTTTTTCCTACGTAGATTTGTTCTGTTCATGTTTTCTTCGGTGTGTTAGTTGCTTTCTTGAACATGAATTCCCTGAATCTGATTTTGTGCCTTTGTTTTGAAATACCGACAACATTTTCATTTTGGCATTTTTTTTAGCAATTGGTCTGGCACCAGAAATGTTCAGAAATTTGTAAATTTTTGTCTGTGTATGTAATCCCTGTCATCTATTAGGTTTTGATAAATCCCAAGACGGATATCCCTATGTGTGCATCCATGTTTGGAATTTAATTGATTGAAGGAATGGAAATAGATTCTTGACTTGCTTGATAAACCTGGTGTGTGAAAGAACCTCACAGACCAATATAGAAGGCTTGTTTTCTTCTTTGCATGCCTTGCATAGAACTGGAAGGGAAGGCATGGCCTGAGGGACGATGTAGAAGAGAAGGGAATGCTTGCTTGTGTTGGGTGTGTAAGTATTTAGAAATTAGGATAGATCCGATGTGGGTGTTCATAGCTCTGGAGTTGAGCTCACTAGCTTAGCAGTCAGTCTTTCCACCTCCTTGACAGCCTGATAAACCCAACTGGAAGGATGGCTTGGCTGGTAGCCTGATAAAACCCATATGTTGGCTTGGTTGTGTCTCATGTGAATTTGGCTAAGTGTAAACTAGTGGCTGTGTAATTCTGATAAACCCAACTATGTTGGCTTGACTGAATTTTAATTGTATCCTTGGCTATGGGTGAATCCTGTTAGTGTTCCTTATTCCTTGGGGAAGATCATGCCCAACTCGGGGGTTGCAATGTTGCTGAGATATTAAAAAGCACACTAGCCTATGGTTGGGTGGAATGTTTTAATGACATAGCTGGTTGCGGGACAAGTTCTATTCAAGATAAGTGTTCTTGTCTATGTTATTCTCTACAGTTGTATTCTTGTATTGTAAATTGCTTGATGGAATGTGATGAACATGTCATTGTGTCAAATTGATGCATTGTTCCTTTGAATAACTGCAATTATAGGCATCTATGTATGTTTTCAATTAATGCATTTTGAACTAAGTTGCAAGGTAGATTGCCCAGATCGGTAATGGCCTAAATGATCAGATCGATCCAAGACTTCAGTGAAAAAAAGTTGGGTTTCCCACTAGAAATATCCATTTACACAGCCTGCGGGATGTGGGATGCAGGATGTAGAATGTCGGTTCGGAGATCATGGTTTCCGCAACTTTCAATATGCGGGATGCAGAATCAAGGTGTTGCAATTTCCATAATTACCAGCCTCGCAAGTTCAGATTTCCACACCATCGATCTTCGCGGGATGATTTTCCACTGCTGATATATTCCCCATGCAGAATGCAGGAAGTGAGATTGCCATTTTCGTAACTTTCGACCCCACAACTTGGGCTATCCACACCGTTGATTATTGCGGGTGGATTCTAAACCGTCGATTTGGTTCCAGTATGCAAGACCGTTCGGGATCGTTGATTTTCGTCGCGTTTTCTCTCCGTTGTCCAATCTCCTCTAAAATATTTCCCTGCAAATAATTGAGCTAATCAATGGAAGAAAAGAGTGAGGATGATAGTTTTGGAAATGTCAAGAAGTGGTTCATGACCATGCCCTGTGTTTCGATGAAGAGTAAAATTTCTCGATGAAATTTTTTAATTCCGCATGATAATGGGGTATGGGTACGTGAAACCTTCCTTGATTATTTATAGAACCTCAATACCTTTAAATACTATCCAAAACCATCTAATGACATAGACATCCGTACTGAAATGTTAAATATACTCTCAAGAATCCATGTGTGTTTGTTCAAGTTGTTCTTCTTGGACATGGATTCTTAAAATATTTTTGAATGGTTTAAGGCCCAAGTTTTCTCCCTCAAGCATGTCCACAGAACCCAATAACCATACTAGGTTCTCAAAAAATTATAATGGCATTAATATACCCACTTATATGAATAATATGCTCTTGGTAGGTCATGTGTGGTGGTTGTAGGCATTGTTCTTAGACAAAGATGCCTGAAATTTCCTTTAGGGCCTAATTACCACTCTTTTCCAAGGTTTTGACACCTATAATTAGTCTTAAAATTCTCTATGTGCCACAAAACCCCACTTAGAGGCAAAATATATCATGGAAATGTCTATTGTAGTTGTTCAGCATACCATTCTTGGCTATATATACCTAGAAGTTTCCTTTATGTCCTAAGGTCCAATTTCCATTCCTTAACAATGTCTAGGGCCTCAATACCCATACCTGATGCTCACAAACTTCTTAGCAAGGCCCATATTTCATCTATAAGGACACATATCCTCTCAAGAGTTAGATTTGGTGGTTAGAGACATAATTGTTAGACCTTTAGACCAAAAATTCTCCTATATATCCCAATGCATGAGATTCCTACACCAACCATGGTTAATACTTGAACACCTAAACATAGTGCGCAAAAACTCCTGATGGTTCTCATATACCCACTTGGTGTCTAGGAATACCCTCAAAATATCATGTGTGATGTTTCAACGTGATGTTGTTGGCCTTACCTACCCATATCCCAACTTGGAGGAAAATGATACTATCAGGAGATCGAGTGTGATGGTTCAAGGTGTTGTTCTTGAAGTAGTATAATTAAAATATATTTTTACCTACTATGGCATAAGGCTTTTGATTCCTTCCTTGATTATTTATAGACCCTCAATACCCCTAACTACTATTCAAAACCATCTAATTGATGAATATGGTGTTGTCACTGATGACAACATTAATTACAAAGGTGAAGTGTGATGACATGACATGAAGCCTAAGCAAGCAAGTTGGGGGGGAAAGGCCAAATGACCCATTATGTGGTCATTTGTGACTTGATGAGGTCATGAACTCTTGAAGATGGCCTTAGGGATTGGAAAAGACATGGTACCCACATACATTGTGCATGAGGATTCCATAGGGGTTGACAAAGACATGGTACCCAGATACATTGTGCATAAGGACCTTGAAGATACATGGTACCGACATACATTGTGCATAAGAACCTTGAAGATACCTTGAATCTCTATTATAAAACAAGCCTTGATTATTGGAATGCATGGCACCCATCATGCAAAATTGTAAACCCTTGAAAAAGTATTTTGAATCCTATGCCTCTTGAAAGTCCTTGTTTTAAATAAAGAATTCCTTACTGTGTTGTATGATGATGAATATCATAACAAGTATGGAGCCCATGGTCTCTTCTTGAAGACCAAATAAAAACCATGTGAATTTACAAGTCGACTCCCAAATTTGTGAAAAAATAAAAGATTATTTTAAATAACTTTTGCAATGTCAGCTCAGTAAATTTATTATGGAAAATCACTATAAATAATATATTGACATCTTTAGTTTTAGTGTGAAAAATTTGGGAGTTAAAGAATAGGTCTAAAATTTGTGACTATTTTCTTGTGGAAATTTCGTGGGTATCAGACCATGGAAAACACATGAGCTGTTGCAGTAGTAAGAGGTCTATAGCAGACCTGAATTTGCAGCATTATCTTTTTTATTTCTGGGAAACCAATAGGTGGACTTGGAGTAGATTGCAGTTGTATTTTTCGGAGCGAAGTAACAGAGATATTTTCATATAGTTGTTGTTGTCCCAAAAATTTTAGACATATACGCAAACCAAGCAGCAAAGAGGGAGTTCACTCACAAACAAAGTCTGAATTGATTTATGGGGACACGCACTCAATACGAGTTTATGCTTGGGGTTTTGATCTTCATGAATGTCTATGAATAAGTGACATCCATTGAATTCTAAGTTTGGTGAAGTCATGGTTAGCAGCAAAATACTCCTTGATAGTCCAATCATGCAAGGGAACACACAGTCCTGAGATGATCCAAAGTAACAATTTAAGCATACATTGTTGATATACTAATTACATAGAGTGATATGAAGTGTGATTTCAATGAACAAGAGTAGAATTAGATGATATGAGTATATCTAGTGGAGGAGCATACTTTGTTGGTAAGAAGTGAACAAGATAAGTGTTGATGTAAACAAATGCCATGATATGTGATTAAACAATGTTGGTGAGCAGAGGTCAATGACATAACGATTAGATTGGTGACAAGACTGACAATGATGTATGAGATGTAATGTGACAAATATGTCCTTATGATACAAGATGGGTCTTGTAATTATTTTTCTTAGTAGGATCTAAGAAAAGACCAAGCAAAGTCTTGGATAGAAGTACGTGCTTCTGTATCAATAGTTGTTTATTTACCTCACGGTCACAGCCATTTGAAATAAAAAAAAGATTACAATCATTATATCACATGTCTCTTGTGCAATGTGTTGATGATTATGTGTTTTATTTGATGAATGAATTGATTATTGAAGCATACCCTATTGATGAATATGATGTTGAATTGAATGTGAAATGATGACTTAAGTTTTATCGTTTGAATAAGTTAAAAATGAAGTACGTCCAAGCTCACCGATTCACCCCCCCCTCTGTGAGCCATTGTCTCTAACACTAATGGCATAGAAATTTGTACTGAAATGCTAAATATACTCTCAATAATCCATGTGTGCTTGTTCAAGTTGTTCATCTTGGACATGGATTCTTAAAATATTTTTGAAGGGATTAAGGCCCAAGTATTCTCCCTCACGCATGTCTAGGGAACCCAATACCCATACTAGGTTCTCAAAAAAATATAACAACATTAATATACCCACTGATATGAATAATATGCTCTTTGGGAGGTCACGTGTGGTGGTTGTAGGCATTGTTCTTAGCCAAAGATTCCTGGAATTTCCTTTAGGACCTAATTACCACTCTTTTTCAAGGTTTTAACACCTATAATTAGTCTTAAAATTATCTATGTTCCACAAAACCCCACTTAGAGGCCAGTGATACCATGGAAAGGTCTATTGTAGTTGTTTAACATACCGTTCTTCGCTATAGATACCTAGGAGTTCCCTTTATGTCTTAAGGCCCAATTTCCATTCATTAACAATGTCTGGGGCCTCAATACCCATACCTGATGCTCAAGAAATTCTTAACAGTGCCCATTTTTCGTCTATAAGGACACATATCCTCTCGAGAGTTAGCTTTGGTGGTTAGAGACATGATTGTTAGACCTTTAGGCCAAAAATTCTCCTATATATCCCAATGCATCATATTCCTACACCAACCATGGTTAATATGTGAAGACCTAAACATAGTGCGCAAAAAATCCTAATGGTTCTCATATCTCCACTTGGTTTTCAGGCATACCCTTAGAACATCATGCGTGATGTTTCAACATGATGTTGTTGGCATTACCTACCCATATCCCAACTTGGAGGAAAACGATACTATGAGGAGATCAAGTATGATGGTTCAAGGTGTTGTTCTTGAAGTAGGATGCTTAAAATATTGTTTTACCTACTAAGGCTTAGGTTCCTCTCTTATCCATGTCTATGGTGCCATGACATATCCTTGCTGCTAAAAACCTTCAAATATTGCCATATTATAACTTAGATGCCCAATATCCTACATAGAGGTCGTGTGTGGTAGGTTAATGGTTTATCCATGGCCCTTGAGTTTCAAAGGTTACAATTAGGACTAAGGCTAATGTTTCATCTCTCTATCTTGGTTTAGGCCTCAATACTTACACATAGTTCTCAAAACAGCACATTAGTTCCAATATGCTATATTGAAGGTGAAGGATCTCTTTGACATACCATTTGTGTTTATTCAAGGCATTTTTATTAGCATTGGAAGCACAAATATCCATTTAGGGCCTAAGGATTAGATTTCCTCTGGCCACCATGTTCAAGGGCTTGCGCTAAAAAATTCATAATGGTGTTTACTTCACCATTTTGAGGTAAAATATCCCCTTGATAGGTCATGTGTTTTATCTCAAGGAATCATTCCTGAGACTATATTCCTTTAATATGCATTTAATGGATTAGGATCATGCATTGTGTACCAATTGTGTCAAAGGCCTCAAGACACATACTTGGGCAAAGTATATATGCTCGATGGGTTTATGTGTGGCTGAGGCATTGTTGATGTTTAACCTAAATGCATATAGCTTTACTTTATGGAATAAATCTCAGCTTTCCTTCCTCAATGAGGTTCAAGACATAGAGACTCATACCTAGTATACAAAATGTTAGAATTGAACTTGTATCCCCGCTTGAAGGCGAATATAACATTGATAGGTCTTAGCTAGTGGTGGTTTGAGGTATACTTAATGTACATGAGTACCTATAATATTTATTTGGAGTCATATCCTCAAATTTCTTCCCTAAGACATGTCAAACTCCTTGAAATCCATACCTACTACTCAAAATATTGCAATGGCTCGCTTATCCCCACTAAAAAAAAACGATATCCTTTAGAGGTTCTATGGTGTGGCTTGAGTTGTTTCTTTAAGCCTTAGACAACTAGAAGCTTCCTTTATGGCATAGGGTTTAGGTTTTCTCCCCAAAACTCGCTCTCAGCTCCAAGACCCATATATAATTTTGAACAGCTTCTTAATGTCATTAGCATCGCACTATTAGGTGAAGGTTATCTTTCAGACGTCATTTGTGGTGGGTTTAGTTGTTTTTCTTGGCCTTCTATGCATAAAATTGTTTTTTAGGGTGTAAAGACAACATTTAATTTGTAGACCATGTTCATAATCTTGAGACCCATATCTATTTTCAAATACTTCTAATGTAATCCCCACTAAGAGATGAAATATTTCCTCGATTGGTCATGTGTAGTGATTCAAGCCATTTATATGGGCCTTAGGTGTATATAATGTTCCTTTAGGGCCTAAGGCCTAAGTTTCCTACGTTAACCATGTCAAAGGCATTGAGATCCATTTCTATGGTTGAGTTCCTCCTAATGGAATTGGTATCTCAACTCATATTTTAAGGATACCCTCAAATGGTCTTGTATAGTCAATTGAAGTGTCTTTCTTGACCATAGATTCCTTGATAGTTTCTTTAGGATCTAAAGTTCAAGTTTCCTCCATTTTCCATGTCTAGGGCCCCAAAACCCATACATAGTCCTTAAAACCTTGCAAATTCCAACCATATCCCTATTATAAGGCCAAGGATCCCCTTGAGAAGTCATGCCTTATGGTTGGAGGTGTCTATATCTCTATTAGTCTTGGATCCCTAAAAGCATCATTTAGTGCCTAAAGCTTGATTTCCTCCCTTAACCATGCAAATGACTCCTAGTCCCATATGTACTTATAAAAATTTCATAATAGTATTGACATCCACATACATAGGCTAATAATACCCTCACAAATCCATGTATAGTGGTTTGAGGTGCTTTTATTGGCCATATATGTTTATAATATTCCTACAAGACTTAAGGTAGAAGTTTCCTCCTTCAACCATGTCTAGGACCCCGAGACCCTACATAATTCTCAAATCTTCCTCATTGAACCAATAGCCATCAAACAATTTGATAATTAATTATTACTAATAATAAAAAATTACCATTCAAACCATTAAATTGAATCAAATAAAAAATAAATCATTGAAGACTTGGGTTATTTAGAAAGATAATTACTCGTGAATCTGTTTTATGGTTGGTGCAAACCTTGATAATTAAAATTTATTTGTAAAAGTGTCAATGTGGCAAACCACTTATCACCATCTTATTCTACTTGTCAAAGTATCATATAACACTTCTCTAATTAGCAAATATGATCTGGCATGCCATTTCCAATAAGATTATAATGTAAGTGGTGCTAATATCCCCATATTAACACCATATAATAGAAGTGGGGCTAACTTCTCGTGCTAAAGATGTACTTAAGCTAATGATCAAAAGCTAACAATGATACTTTAATGTCCATCAACAAATTTAATAAGCTCAAAAAAATCAATTGAATAATGAAATTTCCATTTAAATAATTTTTATTGCTATTTTATAATATTAATAATTAAAAAATGGTTATTTTTAATGTTTATCTACTAAGAGTAGAAGTATTTATTGTAAATAGTATTAAATGAATAATTGAATTGAATTTAATCATGTGAATTTATTTGTTTAAATAGTGTAAAAATAAGAGATTGAATTTGTTGGGATTGTGGTGCAAAAACTCTTAATATAGTCTTCAACATTTATTTCAATGAGAAATTGTAAATAATTATTTGTGAAATGGTTGTGGCTATGGGGAAAATCCTCATAAATGTACATGTAGATGTGACAAATGATTATTAGTACCACTTTATTGTTCTTGCCAACATGGTATTTATCTTTATATACATTAGTAAAAATATAAAGAGTAAGGTAAACTCTAGACCATTTGCACCTAAAATAAGTTGAGTTTTGTGGCCAAAATCACCCGGAAATTGTTCAAAGGGTAGTTTCAGTGATTGGAATTGCATAAAGTGGGTGTCCCAAGGGTAATTGAGGGCCCTCAATCCATTTTTGCAATAAAAATCGCAATTTTAAAGGTGGAAATCTTATTTTCAACAAAAAGTCATGTTTGCCCAGCCAAACTTGCTTGGAAAGGTATAATTTCCAATAAGCATTCACACCATTTTAACACCACAAAATATATGTAGTGCCAATATCACCACCTTAACACCACAAAATGTAAGTGGTGCTAATACCATCACCTTAATACCACAAAATTTTAAGTGATGCTAATAACACCACCTTAACACCATAAATTATAAATAGTGCTAACTTGTGGTGTAAAACAATAGATTTTCTTGTTATGAATAATAAAAAAGAATGGTAATCTTATTTAGTCGCTGGTCGAACTTCTTTATTCATCATATTCTTGAGAGTTTATCTACATAGTCTGTTTTGTACTAGAGAGTTTATTCCAAAAGAAAGGAACTGGTGGTTGCTATTTGGAAATGACTATGTTTTAGAGTACTGGCCGTCACCTCTATTCTCCTACGTAGCAGACAGTGCCAGCATGATTGAATGGGGGCAGTAAGGTGGTTAAATTTGAGCCAGATGTGGAACACACCTCCACTCAGAATCCAGATGGGTAATGGCCATTTCCCGATGAAGAATTCTGAAAATCTGGCTTCTTCCGGAATAATCGAATAATCTAACAGCTCCTAAAGGATTAGGTAATTTCACAAAGGAATCCAACTTCTATGATGTCCAGAAAGGCTACAATAGCGTTTGGGGACACAGTTGAAGGTTTTCATAAATTGTCCATATTGGGACATGGTGGAAGGCTACACATTGTCAATATCGAGACATGATCGAAGGCTTCAAAACACTTGACACAATTATCATCGTCTCTAAATGATATATTATATATATTTATATATGTTGTGATCGTATTATGTATTCGTCCAAAATTCTAATTTAAGGGAATATAAGGTAAGCTGTTTGTTACAGTGTAAGGACATCTATCACGTTGGGAGAAAGTAAAATTTGAGATATTAAGATTTATTTCAGTTATTATGATCATTTCTTGAAGGGCAGAGCAATTTATTTTTGCATTTTTACATTTGCTTCCAAAATTTGAATTTAAGAGAATATAAGGTAAGCTGTTTGTTACTGTGTTAGGAGAAAATAAAATTTGAGATATTAAGATTTATTTTAGTTATTATGATCATTTCTTGAAGGGCAGTGCAATTTATTTTTACATTTTTTTGTAATTAAATATATATTTTTAACTACCTAGTTTTATGAAGATAGCCAGTTGTTAAACAAAGAGTAAAATTATATTTATTATTCATACAAGATTGTTACAAAGATAAAACAAATAATAAAAAATAAAAATAAAAACTTATATAAAAAAACAAGCTATATTGCACAGTTGTTACTTTTGGTTAATCTTGTTGATCTTTCAAGCAAATCCAAAATGTCAAATAATTATTAAAAATTTACTTAATAAACTCTAATAACACACACTTACTACTAATTTGCTTACAATTTTTATAGTAAATAAAAGTGTCAAAATTAATATGCAATGATATGACACAAAAGTTTACTCATTATATTAAGCTATACCATTAAAAATATGATGCATTTAAAATTTTAAAATTTCATGTTATAATGCATTTAAAATTTTGAAATTTCATGTTATAATGCATTTAAAATTTTCAAATTTCATTGTAGGTAAAAGTTAGTTAATAATTAGTTATTTTTTCCATTCTTGATATTTTCTAGACTTTTACATTAACAATTTCTAGAACTCAAAACATATTCTAAACAGTATCATAGGGCATTGTGAGTTTGTGGCTTTTATTGGGGTTAAATATGTATTTACAAAATTATTCATCAAATACAATCATATATCATTAAAAAAATGTACTATCGAAACCATTAGAATATAATATCGATGGTATTGGACTCAGTATCCCATAACAGTCATTAGCCCCACATCCGTAGTCCTATAGGTCAAATCATTACCCCCACATCCACCAGGTCAATATTTAACGCTAATATTAACCCATTGACCTGAAATATTGGACAAAATTAATCGAAATTTCCAGGAAATAATTAAATCGGAGCGTCGCGATGTTCATAATTGAACGCACAGATTATAAAGCTGGCTACGGTGTCGTCTCCAACATCGAAGAGCAAATAGAATCCACTTTGCGTATACAAAATCAGATTAGATTAGCTTTGAGGTTGAGCGAAGACATAGTTGCGAAGAGACTGCTGGGCATGGAGGGCGTGGTGATTGGTGGAAAATACCTAGTCGGAAGCATGCTGGGCAGAGGTTCATTTGGCGATGTATACGTTGCAACCGATTCAGAGACAGATGAGCATGTTGCGATTAAAATGGAGAAAGTCGGCGCAAAGGACCAACTGCTGTTTCATGAATATCAAGTGTATAAATGTATTTCCAAGGGCACTGGTATTGCAAAAGTTAGATGGTATGGGAGAGAAAGAGGTCATAAGATTCTAGTTATGGATCTTCTAGGCCCATCCCTGGGATTGTTATTCGAGTCTTGTGGGTATAAATTCTCACTCAAGACTGTCTTAATGTTAGCTGATCAGATGATTCAGAGGATTCAATATCTACATGCAAAAGGATTTTTGCACAGAGACTTGAAACCTGATAATTTTGTTATGGGGATGGGCCAAGCAAAACCACTGGTCCACATGATTGATTTTGGACTTGCAAAGAGTTATCTTCACCCCACAACTTTGTGTCATATTCCGTACAAGGAAAAAAAAGGTTTAACTGGGACTGCACTCTTCGCGAGTATCAATATTCACAATGGCGTTGAGCAAAGCCGAAGGGATGATATGGAGTCCCTTGGGTATATTCTTATCTACTTTTTAAGGGGAAACCTTCCTTGGCAGAGTGTGAGAAAGGGAGCAACTAAGGCTGAAACATATGAAACGTTTCGTTCGGGGAAGATGGCTACTTCTATCGAATCTCTGTGCGATCCCCATCCTAAGGAATTCGCATCCTACTTTCACCATTGCCGGTCTCTGGGCTTTGAGGACAAGCCAGATTATGCATATTTAAGGAGCTCATTCAAGAATTTGTTTGTTCGTAAAGGTTTTCACTATGATAATGAGTTTGATTGGATCTTAAATGCACAATGTTCGAGGGCTACTGGAACACCGAAGTGAAAAGCTTATATTTCTAAAATACCACAGCATTACTGCAGGAAGTAGTGTATCATATGGAATAAAGAGGATCACGTCATTAAGACGATTTTAACATTAATTAAATGTCTAGGCACGCAAATTCAAAAGTTCAATTTAGTGGGGAAGAATCAATGGCCTCAAAACTCTAATTCAATATATATGTCAAAGCAGTAATTACATTTAGAAATCTGTTAAAGTGTATTCATCTTAAGAATGAACTTGAATTTAAAAAATTCTAATTTTTAAACTTGAATTTATCAGTTATTTAAAAAAATTTAATTTTTAATGTATAACTTTGATAAATTCTTGTAATATATATATAAATCTATAAATATTTATAAAAATACTTTAATAAAATCTCCAAAGTATTTTAGTATATTTTAATTTAAATAAATCCATAAAATTTGATAAAATGCTTTAATAAAATATATAATAACCAAAGTTCTATATGGTATTAAAATTTATTAGAATAATGAAAATACCAAATCTAAAATTTTCTTCAACTTTCCAACATATATATAAAATATTTTAACCTGGTCTCAATAGCCATACTTGGATTTGACCATAAAACCCTTTTCTACCTTAAACAACTCTCAACCACTTGACCTAACGAACCCTACTTCCAACATATATATGAAAATTTAATTCCTTACCATAATTTTTAGAATTAAATATTATTTTCCACTACACTAACTTTCAGGAAAAAAAAATCAAAACTTAAGCCATGAATATAATTGAACATATTGTTTTGGTGAGATGTAGAACAACTTGTGGCGAGGTATGGTTCAGACACCCCCTAAGCGGAAAGGTCGTTGGTTCTAATTCCGCGAATACCAAAAATCCAACCATATTAATGCTTGGTGCGATCCAAGTCATGTGTGATCCCTAGGTGATTTTTACAGCTTAGATGCCCCTGGTTCGTGATAACCTAGCCAATTGGAAACCTGCTAGTAACAAAAAAACAAAACTTAACATATTAGATAACGTGTAAACAAGGAAAAGATTGTGATCCCTTATCAACTCACCATCGACCTCTATGAGACAAATGTGTGAGTCCTTAAGGGATTTTATATAGGTGTACCAAAGTTCTCCATCTACATTTTCAAAACCCAAGGACCGAACACCCTTGGTTGCATAGGGAGGTGGATAATGGATATGACATGTGAGATAAATAAAAGATACCCCTCTCTTAGATGAGATTGTTTGGGGATAAAATGTGCTTCTTCTCACTTCCATCCCAAAGGTCCAATTCAATTCTCACTTTTCATCCATTGTAGATACACCAAGCTAGACCATTTCCAATTAAGTAAGGAGATTGAATAACAAATTTCCATATAATAGATATAGTGACCTGAATTTTAAAAGGGGATTAGATCCAATCATCAAGAAAGGTTAGGGTAATACTTATGCTCAACTACAAAAATCCAAAATATTTTGTAGATAGTGTCCTCATAACCTTTTTGACAATCAATGCTTTTAAAAGTGGAAGATTTGTTTGAATAGATATCCTCTCCTACCTAACCCATGACATGAAAAAATGATATTTGTGGATCCAAATAAACCGAAAATACAATGGATAAGATTTTTTTAATATACTTGTTTATATCTAGGAAAAAACATCTAGTATATGGGAATTGTCTCATATAACTAATTTAATCAAAACTAATCTACTTTCCTGAAAAAAGCCATTTGTGACTAGATCGTTTCTCAAGATTTACAATAAACCACTTCGAGTCCTTTTTTTTATAATTGTCATGTTTTTTTTTTCAAACCTCAAATATTATAGGCCGTGATCAAAGCTTAAGAGACCTATAAGAATATTGTGTCGTGAATTAGCTTGATTGTAGCTCAGAAGAACCAATAAGGAACTTGAACGATACTCTATTTTGCTCTCTTGTAGCTTGTGATCCTAGTTCACACTGATGATGTTGGCGATGGTCGAAGAGAGGAGGGCCCCCTCATGTGAGGTCATGTACTATGTTGTAAAATAGTTTATTTGGTTTTATGAAAGTGACGTGTTTAAATTAGAATCTAATTGAATTTGATTTATCAATATCATAGATGGTATTGTTATGTTTTCATGTATTTTCCATGATTACAAATTAGTTCTATTTGCAAGTGTGAATTTATTTGTGAATGTGTTATTCTTAGCTTTTACAAATTAGTTTGTAAATATATATATTTCACAGAGATGGGAAATATTGAACTTGTATTAATCGTGGGTAGATGAGAGTTGGTTCCTCATTTTAAGATTAAGTAATATGCTTTATTTTCAATGTCTGCGTTACCCAAACTTTCATATCCAATTAACAATAGAGACTTGAATTTAACTTTTCCTTAAAGAATAGGAATTGTATTTAATTGATGTGACCGATCCTTGCAATTGATTAAAATTAAAGATCTATGTTGCATCCATTTAGAGGGGTTAAGGAATGGTATTGAGAAAGTGTGTTTGAGTGTAAGTAGCTACTTTTAAATTTGACAGTGTGAGTTTCCTGTATTAGATATAATTTTTTGAAATTCATGTTGAATTAAGCTTTGATACCTTGCAAACAACATCTAAAACAAAATAACTACCATTTTTTATAATTAATGGTTTGATGAAATTGGTGTTTTGAGAAACATTGTCTCTTGGGCATATAAAAAATGCATTAATCGTGGAAGAAAATTAGGTAGTGTAGGTAGTGCCACTCCTACTTCTATATCTCAACAAGGAAGAGGTACCCTCACTGCTAACAATTCTACAAGAAGACAAGGAAGGGGAATATTAGGAAGAGCAATAAACAATCATGAACATGAAATTACTCCATGTGATCCTTCAAGTGAGTTTTCATCATCTTCAATCTCTACATCAACTAAATTTGAAGGTCCTCCTATCACAAAGGTAGTAACATATGAGCTAAACATTGGACATACTGGACACAATGATTTAGAATTTAGAGCTAAACAAAATTCTATCCAAATTCCAAAAGTATCTTCACAAGAATCAAGAGCATGTGAGGACTCTCAATTTTCGGAGGTTTCAGAAAGTTTGGAATACACTATCGGAGATGAGGAAGCCACTAGAACCAATTTTACATTGAGTTACCCATTGCAAATGTGAGAGGTGAAGAACCAATGAAGAATATATTACTTTCATCTCTACCCACTTTTCATGGTTTGGATTATGAGGATACTGACACTTTCCTTTTTTAATTTGATATATTATGTCATAGTAATGATCATTTTTTAGATGCGCAAAAATTCAAGTTATTTCCTACTACATTGCAGAATGTATAACTAAGATGGTTCATGGGACTTGGAGAGAAGAATTTGTTAGAATATTGAGAATATACATTACATACACTAATTGATCCGGATTTATGTGTGGACGAAATGAAAGAAAAGATATAGAATCATAATCACATAAATTTTGCAAAGATAAAAGAGATATAGTAAACACATATTCTATTAATTGGCAGAAATAGAACAGACTGTAATACAATAGCTATATTGGTGGTGGCTATCTTGAGAAGAGATGTGATTTCTATGCTCATTCATGCAAAGATGAATACAGAAAGAGACCAAAGGGGGCCTCTTCATAATAAGGACGAGGGAGAGAACCCAAAAAGTACAAAACATAACCCTAGAAGATGAACTGTCATAAAGTTTGTGGCCCCAAGGTGGTAAGTTGAATAGTCAAATTGCTAGGGTCATAACTTTTGGATTGTTTCACCCAAATCCTCCTACAAATGCCGACAACGGAAAGTGAATCTTCAATGAGCAGCCAGTTTTGTGATGCAAGTCCCTTCAAGGTATAAGTTAACTTTGATATTCATTTATTTGAAGGCCAAATCAATGCAGATGCCCTAGATAATTGGTTGAATGTTCTAGAAAGGTATTTCTCTGTGCAAAATTTCTCTGACAGAAAAATGATCACCTTTTATTTCCTTAAGGTAGTCCCCCATGTTCAAAATTGGTGGGGTACTTATTGGGAGAAAAAATCATCAAAAGATTCTAAAATGTTTGAGACAAATCCCACTTAGGGCTCTTTCGTAGATGCCATCAAGGAACAGTATTACCCTGTGGAAAACTATGATGACCAGTACACCAAAAGGACCATCCTGCATCAATAGAGGGACTAGACAGTGTAAGAGTACACCAACAACTTTCATACCTTGCGCATAAAGCTGGGTATCAAGGACTCCGAGCGACACCTGATATTGAAATATCATAGTGGTATACATTGGTACATCTAAACTGAGATGGAATTCCTTGACATCTCTTCACTTGGATATTCCTATCGGTATGCTGTCAAAATCGAGGAGAAATTTCAGCAAAAAACAAGCAAGACTCTGGGCTTGCGAACCCACCGCAGAAGCAAGGCAAGGGAAACCCTATCCTGCAAAACACATGAAAAGGAAAGGACAAGTAGTCCCCGCCACAAGAAAAGAAGGGGAATGGAAAGACACAGAAGGACACTAGGTAATGGTGTGAATTTCATAAAATCCCTTGGCACAGTACTAATGAATGTCGCTCAAAGAAGTCATTGGTCGAGGATATCAAATATTCAGAATCATATCCTGATTCTGATAACATGATTGGTAACGTTTTGGATAAATAGGATTTTAGAATACATAGTTGGTAACGTTTTGCATAAATAGGTAGCACATCGAGACGGTGGAGCTCACCGCAAGGAATTATTACACACATTTTATTTATTAATGTGATCAACGACTCTTGGATCAGATTGAGCATATTTTCCCTTTTGCGAAGATCGATCTAGTTGTGGGAATAAAGTATCTTGGTTTCAATCTCAAGCCAAACAATTACTTGAGGTGCGACTGGTAGTGGATTGTTAAATATTTTACCCAGAAGATGGAAAGATGGACTTCTGGGTGGCTTTCCTTGGGACATCATCTAACCCTGATCACGTCGGTTCTGCAAAGCCTGCTTGTCTTCTGGTTTTCGCTCTTTAAGTTTTCGTAGGGGGTGCTCAGGATTCTTAGAAGGATCACCTTCAATTTCTTATGGAGAGGCAAGTCCTTAGAAAACAAATTTCATCTGGCTTGTTGGGGGTCTCTTTCTAGGCCAATGTCAAGTCGGGGCTGGGGAATCCAGCACCTGGGCCATTTCAATAGTTCCTTATGCACGAAAAATCTCTAGAGGGTTCTCTCTGATGACGGTCTATGGGGTAGAATTATTAGAATCAATTACTAGAAGAGTATCTCGATGCTCACGTGGCTAATATCGGGTGACTTGCAACAGGATAGAGGGTCATTGATGTGGAGAAGTATTTCAGGTACACTACATCTCATCAGGCCAAATATGATTTGGCTGGTTGGGAATGGCTCCAGTGTCCTCTTGGGCGTAGATCCATTTATTGGTATGGAAAAAAACTTTATTCTCTTAGGTGGCTTGATCAGGTTCCTCCATGGGAGGAATATTACAAAAAATGAACCAAATCTCTCTTCGTTGTGAGGGCCTTTCCCCTTGTTGGACTAACCCCGTGGATCTCGCTTTGCGTGGTGATTGGGCAACTGAGTGGGGTTCCTTTATCAAAATTATTTTCACAACTGGCATTGTCATTGGGGAAGAAAGTGACTTGCTGGTCTGGGACAAAAATAAGGAAATTGTTTGGTGACCACGAATTTGGTGTACAATCTTCTGATCAATAGCCATCGGCCATAGGAATCTAAGGTTCATTCCATTTCTGTATGGACGAGAAACATTCCACTAAAAATCAAATGCTTTGGGTGTCTCTATTTAAATGAAAAATTATTGACCTGGGATGGGCTTCAAAATAGGGGTTTCTCTAGGCCAGGCTGGTGCAGTATTTGCCACTCCGATGTTGAATGAGTCCAGCACATTTTTGACACTTGTTTGTTTATCCAGGAAGTGTGGGAAATATTGGGATCTTAGTTAGGCTTTAAAACTAGCTGGTGCAATCTCTCCATGGAGGAAAACATTAAAAACTTCCTTATGGAGCCTGGATCACAGCTAGATGTTATCCTTGCCATGTTCTGGGTTGTGTGGAGAGCCTGCAATCTTTGTCTATTTCATAACCAACCCGCTGATTTCTCCAGAGCTGGTTTGAAATCCCTCAGTTGGATCCATTCTTATGGTTCCTTGCAAAGGAAGAAGGCTATGAGAGTTATCCTTCCTCCCTTGGCTAAGCAGCAGGGTGCTATTGGGTTCTTCGATGGTGTAGATCAGAATGACAACTGTGGGGACGGAATGGTTCTCAAACTTTCACCTAACCTGTCTTACCGTTTGAAGATGGGGGCTAGAAGAGGCTCCAATTCCAGGGTGGAGCTTTTGGCCCTTTGGGGCTTACTGTACTTTGTTATCAATTTGAACTGCCACTCCATCTCTATCTATGGAGACTCCAAAGTCATTATGGACTGGGCTTCGGGGAAACATCCTTTCACACAATGGCACTTCACCATTGGGCAAGAAGAACAAAGGATCTCCTCGCTCTTTTCCATCAGTTTTCCTTCAATCACATATTCAGAGAGCTAAACTCGGTGGCGGATGGCCTATCAAAACATGCTTTAGGTTGTGAAATGGGATTCATTGTCTGGGAGCAGTTTTTGGATGGATCCAAGTCCGATCATGGGTTGTTACTTATTGACTAACTCTATTAGGCACCCATTGTTTTTTTGTCTCTTGAGTTTACGTAGTTATGTGATAAGTTTAATAGCAGGGTATTTATCCAATCTTTTATGTAAGCTTTGTTTTGCCTGCTCCAATGATAGAAATCTAAAGGATGTTCTCTTTGGAATGAAAGGGTGATATGGCTTACTTACTGAAGTATGGATGTATTGATCTCTTACGTAAAAAAAAAATGTAAACAAGTGTCTTTTAAGATGCAACTTTTCATTTAAATAAAGTTGCATTTTTTTGGCGTGAAAAAAAAAAATCTACAAGTGTATACACCTCAACTGGAAAATTAATAAACATTGAGCTACAAAACATTAAATGTCGATGATAAACACCCAGCTGCATAACATTAATGATGTTGAGTCAAATATGTATAGTTGGTTGGATCTTCAGATCCGATACATATTTAACCTAGAGGCATTTAATTCTCTACCGTTGAGTGGTGGTTTTAAAATAGCATGATCACGCTTCTCTTACGTTAGGTTTATTATTTTTAAATGGTATCCTAGGAAAACCTTTTTGTTCAAATATTTTAAATGGTTAGCCGCAGACCTTGTAACAATATATATATAAAAGAAACTTGTATCTATATTGAAGCTAAGTTATATATAGATATATCTATATATATTTGATAAACACAAATATCTTACTATTCTCTTCTCGTTATTATTATGATCTGGCTTCGCTGCAGGCAACTGGTGAGATTCAGTACTAATTGCTATAACTGCTATTTGTTTCCATAGTTGCTTGAATCAGCGCGCATTGGTAAAATAGTGGTAAAACATAGCATGATTGTCATTTTTAGGTCGGATATTTTAGTATTCAACCTGTAGGCTTATCGTTCTCCAGATCAATGGAGCCAACTATCTCTTCGCTTTTTGGATTCAACCCAGGCCAGAGAAAGTGATGCGGACAACCTGAAAAATAATTCACGAATTCAAACACCGCAGGCTCATTTCAACATACGGAACACTGCCACCCTAACAAGAAGAAACTCGCAGGTGGAGTTCTGGGTGTAATGGTAGTTGGGAATTATCTGTTTGGGATTTCGTATCTACCAGGATCAATTAGGATCTATTTAACCCTATTTAATTGAGTTATTTTATATTTCATATATGCAAGTATCAAAGGAGTTATTTAACTTTGTCATATTTTAAATGCTTGGTCTGGTAAAAAGAAACACCCAGCCTTAAAACTCGGGAAACATTTTGTAGTTAATCCTGGAGCTGGAGACGAAGAATACATGTTCAAATTTCATCTTCCTTGATTTCTTTTTATTTGCTGTCTTTGCTGCATATTCTGGATTTTATTAATGTTTTTGGTGTTTATATAGCAATTGAATGAAAATACACATCTTTTCCTTTTATTATTAGTAGACATAATATTTTTTATTTCTTATTTTCCTTTTGTTATTTCTTATATTTCCTTTTGTTACAAGCCTTACAAATTATGATTCGACAAAGGTTACAAGATATACTTCATACTAGATTAGACAAATGTTACAAGATCTCTCTCATATTATTTTTAGCCGAATTAATATCGTTACAAGATCTCCATCATACAAGATTAAACAAATGTTACAAGATGTCCATCATACAAGATTAGACAAATGTTACAAGATCTCCCTCATATTATTTTTGGCCAACTTAATATGGACAAACATTACAAGATATCCATCATACAAGATTAGACAAATGTTACAAGATCTCCCTCATACTGGGCTATAGAGTGCCTCTCGATGCAATAAATTTCCATCTCTCTTATATAAAGAATGGTTATAAGAGAAATTATTTACATGATGCCTATGGGATAACTCTATTCTATAATATTAGATTTATTTATTCCTTTTAATGATATTTCACCAACAATACCACACAAGTCATCATTACATATTGTAATATACCATTCATATATGGGATGAAATGAGGAAATATTTGCTCCAAAAGCACCAGTACTATTGTAGTTCCTAAGATCTTCAAGAAGAGATATTTAGAATGTCACAAGACGATAACGAGAGTCTAGAGGAGTATGTCGAAATATTTCTATATAAGTTGCAAACATCTAGAAATAGTAGTTTAGAAACTAATCACAAAAGACAATTTTAATTAGAGGCTTAAAGGATGAAAACATTGATATCTTGAATATAATGGGGGAAGGTGACATTTGGAAGACTGGTTTTGATAAAATTTGTGAGATCTGTAGGAAATATTTGAGAGGCAGAACCATGATCATGAAATGTATTTGAAGGTAATTTTTGAAAGTTGGAAGATCAACCAATAGAGGAATTACCCAAGATGATACAGGTAACAAGTTGGATAATTTTAAGACTCATATTTTAAGTTCAATTACATTCTAGATTGACACATATTAGGCTAAGAAAAAAAAAATATATGGAAAAGGATATTGTCACTTACTATCCAAAATGTCAACAAAAAGACCATGTGAAGGAGTTTCCTCTTAATAGTGTTGAAGTTTGTGGAGTATGCGGAAAAAACCATGCAACCAAAAAATGCTCAGCTCTGACTATTTTAAAATAAGTATAAGAAGGAGAGGATGTTGAATCCAGACAATTCTTCTGTGTAAATCAAACAATTCCATGGAAACCTAGGCTCACAATAATGACAAAATACCTCGTTCAATTTTCTTGAATTTATGCATTAATATTTGTTTTACTATTTTCCCCTTTATACAGTAAGATCTGAACTGCATCCAACCTACTTATTTTAAATGGGAAGGTTTTTAAATATGGGAAACTAAGATACATATTAACAACCTCCTCAAGTTGAGTCATTCTATCTAGCAGCTTCCACTTTTTTGAGTTCTTAGAAAATGCAACATCCTTCCCAGTGGTATTCCCCAACACCTTGGCCACAATTTCCATCACAGATAAAAGGAAACAATCCATGGACACAAGGATAGAAAGGATCATAATCAAGAATCCCTCAAAATTCTATACAATCATCTCAATCATTGCAACTATATATTCCTCCAAATAATCCTCCATTACCTCAACTCATAGCAAAACTCACTCCAAATCCTAGCAATAATAAGAAAACTTCGCTAGCTTATGTCACTGATACTCAAGGTTTTCACACCTACTATGTATCGCTCATGGAATTACAAGAAATAAATTTGAGATATAGAAAAGTTTTGGATCAATGGAATTCTCCAACCATCATAGAACATGAAGAGGAGGAGGTCTAACAACTAGAGACACATCAATTTAAACAATAACCATTAGGCCATACATATCCTCCAAAAACTAAGGTATTAGTTTAGCTTGCAATCTGTAAAACCCATCCTTATCATGAAAGGTTGGGTGATCCAGGAGGATATTGGCGGCCACCCACCTATTCCACTTGGACCCCCACCATTGTTTATTTCAGTTTTCTAGTTTCCTTAATTGTAGCACAATTTACTATGTTTGGTAGTTTTCAGGTCCTAAACTTCTGGAGCTGTTTTGAGGCCCTAAACAACGTTTTTTCAACATCGAATGGTCAGAAAAATACAAGTCCATTTCAAAATTGATGTATGATTTTTATGGATGTAGTCCTTGAATAGATATTTGTGATGATGTATCATGTGTGTCAAACGGAAGTAGTATGCCAAAGTTATGACCCCAAGAAATTGATGTACCAAGTTACCCAACAGAGCCCACATTCTGGCGTTTCACCTCCTAGGGTAAGGTTTTTAGATGTGTAGGGTTTCCATTGTTTCTCAATAATATATAGGACTTAGAGCCTCATTATAACATAGATTTCAGAGGAATGTAGCCACCACATCTCTTCTCAGAGATAAGCTACTAGCACTCTAGCTAGTTTATTTCCATTATGTATGTAAACAAGTTTTAGTTATTTGATTAATGAAATGAAGTGTTATTTCTGCTGCATCTTTGTTTCTATGGTTATTTGTGTATTCTGTTGCGTTCTTGCATAAATTTGGATCATTGGGGATGGGAAAAGAGTCTTCATCGCAGCTGGATTTTAATTAGTTAGGACAACTAAGCAATGTATGTACCAAAATTTTGTTATTGCAAGGATGCAATTAGGAACATCCAATTCTATGTGAAAACAATAAGAGAGATTTGTGTTAGGAAACCTAAAGACTCAACCACCATACATGTCGTTGGACATTTGGAAAATATTATGCTTGTAAAAGCATTAACTCCCAAGTACAAAGATCGTGACATACTGGTAATGTATGTCCATATTAGAGGTATCCACCTCCCTAATGTATCGGTGGACCTTGGGCTTGACATCAATATAATGAACATGGAGGTGGTGAACCAACTTGGACTAGTCTGGATGAACTCCTATTGTCTTAGAATTGGTTGATCGTTTTTATAATTCTATTTGTGGGGATCCTTGAATATATAGTCATGTCAATTGATTCTTGGGAATATCCAGTCAAATCCATCGTTTTGTAGCCTAAATATTAATTAGGAGGAAATCTTCTCATACTTTAAGGTACATGGTTGACCACATTTGATTCCTATATCAACTGTAGATTTGGTGATATGACAATATCCCATAGGAATTCCACCAAATATATTGGAATGTATCCTTCTTCCAATACTAGCAAATATTATGAGGAACCCTTATGGATAGTTGAATAGGAATATGGCACACAATATATTGAACCTATTTTTGAATTTTGAGAAAGATTTATCATTTAAAATAAAATTGAGAATGATCTGATAAATACTTCTTTTAGTCACCCAATTTCATCCTTCCACCCAAATTCCGAGTTCCTAGAAAATATCATGCAACCTTCTACTGGAGAACAATATGTGGGGGAATTACCTACAAACTCACTAGATTCAATTATCTACCATGAAACTAAACATACTAGTATATTGGAAGAGATTGAGTCAGGAAAATTCTTAAATATTAATCCACAATATTCTAGTGAGAAAAAGTATCAATTGATTTCTCTTTTGAAAGAACAAAAATAATCATTCACTAGGGAATTTGCAAGCATGAAGGGTATAACCCTCAATTTATGCACCCATCACATTTTATGTGCCCATCACATTTACATTCGGCTAGAGGGTCAACCAGTTAGGTAACACCATCACCAGATGAATCTATCATAAGAGATATAGTTAAAGAGGAACTACAAAAACCCTTTAACATAAATTTTATCTACCATGTATCTAACATCAATTGGATCTCATGCCTAGTAATTTTCGCTAAGAAAAATGGAAAATGGAGAATTTGTGTCTATTATAGGGAATCAAAGAAAGATCCTGTTAGCACTATGTTTAGTTTTTCAAGTTATGGGCTTGGAAGGATTCAAAAGGGATCCTATTCAGTGACGAATTATACAAACACCTCTCAAGTTATCAAATCGACAGCTTCCATCAGCTAAGACCGTCAGATGGATAAGGGATCTCGATCTATGGTAGTAGATCCTTCCAAAGGTCAAGACATGCAGCATCGAAAAATGAGATAAAGGGACATCGTAGATCAATGATCCAGATTAACAACAGAGAAGATCAATGATGGATCACGGTTCCACAGTCTGAAGATTCGAGGAAATATTTAAATTTGGTCTTCGCGAGGCCTATTAAAGAGGATTCATGATGAAAGGTCGAGATCAAGATGAAGCTCAATCGACGGCCTGAGGTGATTCTATTGGGAAAACATGTGTGGAAGAAGGAGTTTTCACAAATCGTGAAATGGATTAAAATATAGAGATATCTAATGGAGGAGATGAGAGTAGGTGTAGATCCATGGTTGTGGATAATTTCGTAGTCCGAACTAGCGCAGATAAAGTTGTGTTTCCAAATCGCGAAAAGGGGTATTGGCTACAGAGATCAACGGTCACAACGAAGGGTCAGTACTAATCAACGGATGTGGGGGATTTCGTGACTTGAAAGTTCTCACTCAATTAGACGAGGGAATATGGGAAAAATAATAATGTAACCACAATCGAAAAATCCAGAGGAAAGTAGGTTGTGGATCGAGGGTCTGTATCAGTTCCACTGAGGAAAATTGTGCAGATGTTAACCTTGGGTCCTGATGTTAAAATCCCGCACATGGAAGGCTCATATCTGGAGAAGAAGTTGATCTACGACGCATAAAATAGGAGAATATCGATGGTTAAAAGTTGTAAGGGATTGTAAAAGAGAGCTACGTGGATCCAAAGGAATCGTTGTTTTGAGTCTGGAGATTGGTGGACTGCCTGACTACATGAGGAACACCAATGTAGGCAGAATCTCCTGGTGAACCTAGTGTAGAGAATAAATCCTCACGCATGAGATGACCATTAATCATGCCCCTCGAGACGGTTTGTGAGATGCTTGAGGTGAATATCAAGTCCAATGTCACCAGCCTTCCCGACTCCAGAGATCTGGCACGTGGCTAGCATAAAAAAACAACGGGGAATCATGAAGTTCATAGTTTTGAAGTAACGACTCTAGCCTCTACATGAAGCAAAGAGACGCAGCAAGGTGAATCCTCTTAGACACCACCATCACTATAAGCAAAAGGGAAAGAAAGGTTAGATCCAAATTCCTTCAACCATCTTAGCAACCATGGACAATAAGATAATTGGACATCAAGGGAGATGACTCGACTAAATTTTTCGTAAGAGGTGAAGATCCTCTCCCATGTGTCACACAGTTTATTGTTATGATGACTAGGGTTCAAGTGTACAGTCATGTTCATGAGCTATCTCCAGGTCAATCTAGATCTCCCTATATAACACCGCCCTATGGAGGGATTGAATCGTGGGAATGAGTAAAAACTGAGAGAAATACCAGCAAGGTTGAATTATGTGAAGTTTGGAGTTTTTTCACAAAGAGAAATGGCTGTGTGGTTCGAGAAGCTAGTTTTTCAGGAGGTACTGATGGTTGGAGAACATAAAAATATGTTCCTTTGTTTTCCTAGTTATCTATACCAGGAAATCACCAACCATCGAGGCATAGATGTTAAGCAGTTAGAGAGATTCACCTGCTTTCAGATAGACATACCTTCGGCTGCACTGTGTGTGGTTTTTTACATCCCAAGGACATCCCTCTAGTATCTCCAGTTGCAGTCACGACCTCCAAAGTCCCAGCATGCAATGGTGGCTACTCTGTTGAAGAGAATGCTTGGGCTGGGACGATATAGGTCTGAAGCCTCCATCAACACCCCTGTAATTCCCACTTACCAACTTTACTAGGGGCGATGAGGGGATCAAACGCACACTCAGTTGCGTGGCCTACAAGAGAACCCTCCTCATGAGAGGTAGAGAGCAACACAAGAATGATAATTGAATCTGGAGGCTTATCATAACCAAATGCATGGCCATCCTTTTTCCAGTCCCCTCCTATAATAGTGTTACCTGACAAAAGGGGAGATGGGAAAATGGCAGAGCACTAGAGCGCAGGTTTTCTTGTCAACCTTTGAGCACCATGGTTTGAGGAAGGTGAGTAGGTCAAAGGAGGCATAAATACACAACAACAGCAGTATGAGTTAGCAAACATACCACTAGTAAGTAGTATAAACGGTCGTTTTCATACCAAGATACCTGAATGGAGAAATCTATGCACTGTCAGTTCAACTACCAGGCACAACAGCTCCATAATGTCTATTTAATACTTGTAAATTGTGGAAATTACTAATTCTTGCACATGATCTAGGAACTAAGAAGAAATCTCATGAAAGAATAATCAACAAATACTCATGAAATGGTGTTAATCAGGACCAAAATGGTTTCCTCTCTGTATATTTAATAAACAATGAATGGTTACAATGCCAATGTCGAGCAATAGCTTAACTCCATGAAGAATTCAAATACCTAAAGAGACAATTCGAATTCAGTGAGTGAGTCTAGCTTAACTGACTCTCAACCATTGGTTCACACTCAGTTAACCACTTGACCAAAACCCTAATTGACTCACCAAACCCTAACTGAAGTTGGAGTGCAATAAATGATTGAATCTGAACTCAAGGATATCAAACATATGTCATAGCAAGACAACCATCAAGTGCTAGTGCTCCATGACTTCAATGAACCCCGATGAGGTTAACTGAAGCTGAACTGACCATCAAAAGTTGGTGGAGGTGCCTTGTTGACTCTAGATCATTAAATAATAATAAATAATCATTTAATAATATATTTAATGAGAGGAGGCACCCTAACTGACTGGTTGAACTGATTGTAACCACCAGTTAGCAATTAGGTGCATTAATATCACTCAGATCACCCCTGGAGTGCTCCAGTTAGCCTCCTTGACTATAGGAGAAGGATAAGATAGCCTCCTTGACTATAGGTAGGTGTGGGTGTGACTGGATGATGGAAATTAATGCTCCACTAATGTCAATTTAACTTAGGATAGTGGTTTAACTAGGCCAATTTGACCAAAAGAGTGTGTATGATGGTAAATGTCTCCAACACCCCCCATTAAGCTATACTCAGGAAGAGTTAGAAAACATAGATGTATAAAATTCTAGGGCCCCAGAAACAAATTCCATAGGTCACCCTGTACAATAAAGTAACTGCTTAATATAACCAAGGAAACGAGGAAAACCTCATGGGAAGAATACCCCCCCTCAAACTAAGCAGTAAATCAAGAATTGGTTCTTCTATGCAGTAGCATCCTGAGGCTGTGCATGTGAAACTCTAAATCCAAACTAAATGAATATGTCTAGAGGAATCTTCCACTTTGTAAGAAGAACAATGCACTCAACTGAATCAGAAATATAAGCAGTTGCACGGTGAAAATTGGACCCATGTAGAGTAGCTGAAATCATCTGAAGAGAGAGCAAAGGTTCTTGAGGATTCGAACCATGTGTGGAATAATCAAGAAACTGATATGTTGCAGCCTTGAACAGAAAACCATGAGTGGTAAAATCAGCCCCAATGTTTAGGAGCAAGTGTCCAAGCAGATGCATAATGTCTTCCTCTTTACTAGTTCTGTGAGGAGATGAGCTTGTGACCAAGGTAGAGAATCCCTGGGACTCTGGAGAGTGAATTATTGAGCTCCATAATCTGATATAGCTTCATAAATATATAATTATTCACAAAATAAAATATAAGCAACCTCATAAGAGGAAAATAACACCAAATCCCCAGCAGCAAAATTGAAGAAGAACTGCAGTACTTGATTTTTCACACCGGAATCGGTGAGAGCAACTACAAGCATAATTGAAAGCTCTTGAATTTTAAAATATGAAAAAAATAATATCAGATCAGAATTTAAATCAGATCTAAATAAGTTCACAACAGATCCAAAACTCTGAAATGAAATCAAATCCCCAGGAGTAGTTTTGTAGGAGACTTGCGGTACTTGTTTCTTCACACCGTTGATGAGAACAGCTACAAGCAGTAATGAAGATCTATGAACCTGAAATTTTGAACCAAGAAATATCAGATCATATCCAAATAAGATCATATCAGATCCAATAAGGTTCATATCAAATCCAAAATTATGGTCAACCGAGACGGTAGATGCACAGTTTTCTTCTTCTTCAAAATTCTGAATTTTGGTGCATGCAATCCTACAGGATTTTGCTGGAAGATCTAGATCATGGGGAGCGAATGTGTCACTCTTATAATATGATATTTATTCAAAAATATCCATGTTTTTACATATTTTCACACCATCAGCAACATCAGAGGGAGAAAAATAAAATTTCTCTTCACTTTCGGAAGCAATTACTGGTAAATTTTGCACAGAATTCAAAGGAAAATCACTGGTGAATGTTTGCATGGAAGTGCAGCAGTATTTTTCTTCAATATCAGAGATTCGAATGTCTTCTTATATTTCATAAATATGAGAAGATGATATATCAGAGATCTAATGAACTTCCGGAGCATCAGAAGAAGGAGTCACTGCATGGAGACTTTATTCAATTCGAATTGACTGTGTAGAAGATTCTGCTTCATATTCATCTTGAACAACTTCATCAGAGAGAGTAGAGGCTGATAATTTTGAGTGAAGAACTCTTGTGGTGCTGGTTGTGATCTACAAAGTACTATTATGATCCTCATTGTGCTTGCCAAAGGTTTTGTCTAATATTGTCTAGACTTCATTTGGGTGTTCAACAGAACCAAGAATAAGGTAGTACAAGCTAGGAGAAAGGGCCAGACATATTGCTCCAATAGCTTTATCAACGTCATTTATCCAGTCATTCTCATTCTCATAAGACTCGTTTCCAAGTCCAATAGACACCTCATAGAGACCTCGTCTCTTCAGAGATGCAATCATCTTCAACTTCCATTCTGAATAGCTTGTGAATGGGGTGAGAAGAGGGATTGATGAGTCCATTCGAAGTTGTACCTGTTAAGACCTGCAAATCAAAACAAAAAGGGGCACCATAAGGTCGAACAGCCTGCACATTCTAGGCTTTCATCACACCCAACATAGTCAATCAAGCAAGCTTGATCAACAAGTTCTTTACTTGGGATATTGAGTGGTAAGCCTTGGCTTCTGGTGCAGTGCTAGATTTTTGAGCTATTGCTCAAATTTCATGGAGAAATCTATCAAAAGATTGTTTTTGAGAGATAGATCTTCGTCCCGTCGTATGCTTTGATACCATATTAATTCTTGCACATGATCTAGGAACTAAGAAGCAATCTCATGAAAGAATAATCAATAAATACTCATGAAATGGTGTTAATCGGGACCAAAATGGTTTCCTCTCTATATATTTAATAAATAATGAATGGCTACAATGCCAATGTCGAGCAATAGCTTAACTCCATGAAGAATTTGAATACCTAAGGAGACAATTCGAATTCAGTGAGTGAGTCTAGCTTAACTGACTCTCAACCATTGGTTCACACTCAGTTAACCACTTGACCAAAACCCTAATTGACTCACCAAACCCTAAAATAAGTCAGAGTGCAATAAATGATTGAATCTCAACTCAAGGAGATCAAACATATGTCATAGCAAGCGAACCATCAAGTGCTAGTGCTCCATGACTTCAATGAACCTTGCTGAGGTTAACTGAAGTTGAACTGACCATTAGAAGTTGGTGGAGGCGCCTTGTTGACTCTAGATCATTAAATAATAATAAATAATCATTAAATAATATATTTAATGAGAGGAGGCACCCTAACTGACTGGTTGAACTGATTGTAACCACCAGTTAGCAATTAGGTGCATTAATATCACTCAAATCACCCATGGAGTGCTCCAGTTAGCCTCCTTGACTATAGGAGAAGGCTAAGTTAGCCTCCTTGACTGTAGGTAGGCATGGGTGTGACTGGATGATGGCAATTAATGCTCCAATGATGTCAATTAAACTTAGGATAGTGGTTTAACTAGGCCAATTTGACCAAAAGAGTGTGTATGATGGTAAATGTCTCCAACAAAAATAGTACCAGACACTAAACCGTTAGTATCTGACTATGAATGAAAACAATTTCTAGGCCTTGTTTTGTGGATTGGCCTCAGGTCTAAGATAGTATAAATGTAATCTTGGTAGAGGAAGAAAGGGTTGGAATCGATGTAATTTTGGAGTGTATGCTTTCAAGAGTTCCTTAATTAACAATTGCAGAGTCAAAGCTGTTGTTTTTTGAGAGATTCATGCATTGTTTTATGTTGCAGTCTATTACTTTCTTTCCCATGTGCATGTTTTCCAGTTTATCTTCCCCATTATGTTTTTTTTTATCTCTGAAATAAGTTTATAGCAGTTTGGAATTCATATATGTTATTCTTTGTCTGTTGTTTTCAGACATCCACTAAAACTTTCTTCTAAAGTTAACATAGAATTTATTCTCTAATTCTCTGTGTTAATGGTATGTCCATGTTCCTTTGTTCCACTAGACAATTATGATTTGACTATGCTTGAATAGCTATCTTGCATTTGTGTTAAAATCACCGTGCAAAATTTCTATCATCTACATTCCACATGTTACTTCCATCGCCCAATGTTTCGATGTTCTGTTTCGACCAATGTTACAAACAATTTATATTTTCACTTGTACATATCTAGCATTATTAATATTTGCTAAGAGATCCCTCTCAGAAGAGAAGAAATCTAGTTCTCTGTTCAAAATTGGTTCTGTTATTACCTGGGAACAAGCTTTCACAACATTTGGTTCATTTCCAGTGCTAACAAATTGGCATCGTTGCCAGGGAAGAGATTGAAGATAATCCTTGGGTATGAATGACATAATTTCAGATTTGGTTGTTGATGGTGAACAAAAATCAGAGATCAATAAGGTTGTTCACTTTTCATTTGGATACTCCACTCTCAAATGATCTATACTTTAGCGACTCCACTGGTGGTATGACCCAGAAATCAAGTTTTCATAAAAGAATGGGCAGACTCTGCTGGGAGAATGGAATCGTCCTGAAACTTGAAAATGCATGGCGAAAAGATAAGATACTCGAGTTTTTGTTTCTTCCAATCCTTGTTAGTTTTTTCCTATCTTTTCCTAAACTTATCAAAAAATTCCTCCATGGTTCAGTTCGCTCGAAACAGAACTATGAATTTATTCCTGTATATTCTTATTTACGAACTAAAAGCATTGGATCGTCTTGTACATTTGATTCTGGCCAAGTTATTTCATCCAAACTCATGAAATTAAAGGTCACCCCTGTGAACCTCATGAAACCACAGTTGGTAACATATCTATTTCACCTAACCCGGTCTCTCCCAGTGTTCCAAGCTGATACAAGCCACTCCGCTTGCCTCCTATTCTCCATGATTTCCTACGAAGCATTACAAGTACCTCCCCAAATTTGATGGAGAATCCAAGGACCTCACTGCTAAGAAACATTTCTTTGACCTTTTTGAAATAGAACATGATGATGTTTGCATGAGGGATTTTTCCTAGTCCTTGCAAGGAGATGTTAAAGAATGGTTTAAACATCTGCAACCTAAATCCATCAGTACATGGGAAGAGTTTTCTTGTACCCTTTTAAAAAATTTGGGTAGGAGAAGGCCACTAGACCAAATACTTTCAGATTTCTATTCCTTGAAGAGGCTGGAGGGTGAAGCCATATCTAGTTTTAACAGAATATTTGCAAGATTTTATTATAACATGCCAAACAAAGTCCAACCTCTTGAAAACGCTACTAAAATCTATTATGCAACTGCCTTTCCTCCTAAGCTGTCATTGCTTCTTTTGGAAAGAAATTCAGCCACTCTGCAGCATATGTTTGTTGATTGTTTAGAAGTTGAAGAAAACCTTAAGATGTCCAAAAAATTGTTAGGTCCAGACAGTGGTGGTGAAATAAAGGATAAACTAAAATTGGTTGGGCCACATAAATGAAAGGGGATAGTCCCTATTCATCTAAATATTTCCCTTACTAAATAAGAGGAGGGTCAGCATAATGATATGGAAGCAGGTGATTCTACTATTTTGTTCTCTGAAGGCTGCAATATGCTTAATACCAAGTTTGTTAAGGATGATTTTAAAAAGGATTTCGGTATACCCATGTACGATGAGTATGAGGAGGAATACCTGGAGGGTATACCAAAAGAGCCAGCTATAGAACCATGGTCTGCTAGTGGAGAAAATGAAGCTACAATCCAAAGTCAAAGGGATGAGATGGGAAAAGATAATAAGTGTACTGAAGGTGACACTCTTCCTTTGTGTTATTCTTCATTTGAACAAATAAGAAACAGAATTAAGGCCTCTAAGCAGAAACAAAAGTTGGAGGATATGGTACATTTCATAGACTTGTTTGGAACAAAAGATGATAAGGATGAACGGTCATGCGGTCCCCCTCAGCTTATAGAGACATCAGAAGTTCACGATGAGACATTGGGTCATGAAGAGGAAAGTAAGGGTTCTCAAAAAAATGTCTCTTTTGACCTTTCACATTCAGAAATACCACCCCATAAAAAAGGGTTGTGTTTGCTTGATTCTATTGAAGAAGAGGATGATCTCTATGCTGAAGCACATGAGGAAAGTGAGGTTTTAGCTTCAGAAATTTTGAAGGAAAGGATGGATATTTCATGTGAAAAAATTCATACGAATCCATTTCAAAGATATTTCAAATATCAGTCTGATAGCTTGCTAGAGGAGTGGAGTTTGGGATAGCTTTTCCATGGTAAACAAAGGATAGAATATGCTGGAAGTTGTCGTGCTTTCTATGACCCCGTAGTAGAATACATGGAGAGGTTGGGTAAGGATAATGACTGGTTATATCTCTACTATAAGGATCAATTTATCTGTTATAACCTTTTTCCACTATGCCTCTCATCTCTGTTTTTAATCAAGCATGAAAAGGAAACAAAATTACTGGATAAGTTGCTTGATTAGCTTCATTGGAAGTCAGAGTTCACTTGATTAGGCATGTATACTCGGTTAGGTAGATTAGGTAGGTACAAATAAGCTTGATATCTATCGAGCACTTCCTTCAGTGTTGTTCAGTTTGTTTTCATTTTTAGTTGTAAGTACAAATTTGCAGTCGCAGCTGTTTTCAGTTTTAGAGTGTGATTAGGAGGCATAGTTTGCAGGTCGACATAAATGTGTTACAGTAGTGTTTTGGATTATGGTTCATCTTAGAGCGAGTTGAGAGTTTAAGGAAAGATGGAGGCATCCCAATGGATTTGGAACATGGTGTATGGGGTTCTTTGTGACCTCACTAGGAGGATAGCATCACTCATGGAGCCAACTGTTAGCACTATGTTTAATTTTTTGAGTTATGGGCTTGGAAGGATTCGAAAGGGATCCTGTTCAGTGAAGAATTATACAAACGCCTCTCATATTATCAAATTGACAGTTTTCATCGGCTAAGAACGTCAGATGGAGAATGGATCTTGATCTATGGTGGTAGATCCTTCCAAAGGTCAAGACATGCGACATCAAAAATGAGATAAAGGGGCTTCATGGATCAACAATCCAAATTCACAACGGAGAAGATCAATGATGGAGCATGGTTCCATACACCAAAGATGTGAGGAAATATTTAAATTTGTTATTCGCGAGGACTATTAAAGAGGATATGCGATGAAAGGACGAGATCAAGACGAATCCCGATCGAGGGCTTAAGGCGACTCCTCTGGGAAAACATGCGCGGAAGAAGGAGTTTTCCTGAATCGTGAAATGGATTAAAAAATGGAGATATCTGACGACGGAGATGAGAGTAGGTGTAGATCCACAGTTGAATATAATTTCACAGTCCGAACTAGTGTGAATAAATTCGCGATTCCAAATTGTGAAGAGGGGTATTGGCTATAGAGATCAACGGTCATGACGAAGAGTCAGGACTAATCAACGGACGTGGGGGATTCTATGACTTGAAAGTTCTCACTCAATTAGACGAGGGAATATGGGAGAAATATTAACATACCCATAGTCGGGAGATCTAGAGAAAATCAGGTTGTGGATCAAGGGTATGTATCATTTCCACTGAGGAAAATTGTGCAGATGTTAACCTTGGGTCTCGATGTTAAAATCATGTGCATGGAAGGATTAGATCTAGAGACGAATTTGATATACGACACATAAAATAGGAGAATATCGATGATTGAAAGTTGTAAGGGATTATAAAAGAGAGCTACATGGAGCTAGAGGAATTTTTTTTCTGAGTCTCAAGACCGGTGGACTGCCTGAATCCATGAGGAACGCCAGCATAGGATGAATCTCCTAGTGAACCTGGTGTAGAGAAAAAATCCTCATGTGCGAGATGACAATTAATCATGCTCGTTGACGTCGTCTGTGAGATGCTTAAGGTGAAGATCAATTCCAATGTCACTATCCTTCCTAACTCGAAATATCCAACACGTGGCTTGCATAGAAAAACATTAGGGAATCATGAAGTTAAGAGTTTTGAAGTGATGAATCTGGCTTCTACATGAAGCAAAGAGATGCAACAAGATGAATCTGCTCAAACACCACCATCAGTGTAAACGAAAGGGCAAGAAAGGTCAGATCCAAATGACTTGAACCATCTGGGAAGCCATGCGGGAGAATGCTTAAATTCTTATCCATGGACGATAAGATAATTAGACATCAGGGGAGATGACTCGACTGGATTTCTGGCAAGAGGTGAATATCCTCACCTATGTGTCACACATGTTGTTGTTATGAGGACTAGGGTTCACGTGTACAACCATGTTGGTGAGCGATCTTTAGGTCGATCTAGATCGCCTTATATAACGCCTCCCTCTGGAGTGATTGAAGCATGGGAATGTGAAAACACTGAGAGAAATACTAGCAAGGTTGAATTATGTGAAGTTTTGAGTTTTCTCGCAGAAAACAATGGTTGTGTGGTTCAGGAAGCTAGTTTGTCAGGGGGTATTGATGGTTGGCGAACATAAAATTACATTCCTTACTCGTCCTGGTTATATGTAGCAAGAAATCTCCAACCATTGGGGAACATATGTTAAGCACTTAGAGAGATTCACTTGCTTTCAGACAACCATACCTTCAGTTGCATTATGCATAGGTTTTTACATCACAGGGAAGTCTCTCTGGTACCTTCAGTTGTAGTCACGACCTCCAAATCCCAAGCATGCAATGGTGGCTGCTCTATTGGAGCGAATTATTGGGCTGGGACTATATAGGTTTGAAGCCGCATCACTACCCCTGTAATTCCCACTTACCAAATTTATCAAGGGCAATGAGGGGATGAAATGCACACCCAATTGTGTGGCCTGCAAGAGAACCCTCCTCATGAGAGATAGAGAGCAGTACAAGAATGATAAGCCACTCCGGAGTCTTATCATCACCAAATGCATGGCCACCCTTTTTCCAGTCACCTCCTATAACAGTGTTAGCTGACAAAAGGAGAGATGGGAAAATGGTGGAGTACCGAAGCACGGGTTTTCTTGTCAACCTTTGAGCACCATGGTTTGAGGAAGGAGGGTAGGTCAAAGGAGGAAGAAAGACATGACAAAAACAGTCTTAGTTAGCAAATAGACCACTAGCAAGTAGCATTAACGGTCGTTTTCATACCAAGTTACCTGAATGAAGAAAGATCTGCGCTTTCAGTTCAACTACCATGCACAACAGCTCCATAATGTCTGTTTAATACTTGTAAATCATGGAAATAGTACCACACACTACATCATTAGTATCTGACTATGACTGAAAACAGTTTCCAGGCCTTGTTTCGTAGATTAGCCTTAGGTCTGAGATAGTATAAATGTACTCCCGGTAGAGGGAGAAAGGGTTGGAACCGATGTAATTTTGGAGTGTATTCTTTCAAGAGTTCCTTAAATAACAATTGCAGACCTGAAGCTGGTGGTTTTTCATAGATTCATGTGTTGTTTTATGTTGCTGTTTGTTACTTTCTTTCCCGTGTGCATGTTTTCCATTTTATCTTCCCCATTATGTTTTCTTTCATGTCTAAAATAAGTGTACAACAGTTTGGAATTCATATATCTTATGCTTTGTCTATTATTTTCAGACATCCACTAAAATTTCTTCTAAATTTAATATAGATCTCATTCTCTAATGCTCTATGGTAATGGTATTTCCATGTTCCTTTGTTCCACCAGACAATTATGATTTGACTGCGATTGAATAGATATCTTGCCTCTGTGTTGAAATCACTCTGCAAACGTTCTATCATCTACATTTCACATCTTGACTCCATCGCCCAATGGCTCTATGTTCTGTTTCAACCAATCTTACAAACAATTTATATTTTCACTTGTACATATCTGACATTGTTAATATTTGGTGAGAGATCCCTCTTGGAAGAGTAGAAATCTAGTTCTCTCTTTAAAAGTGGTTTTTTTGTTACCTGGGAACGAGCCTTCACAACCTTTGGTTCATTTATAGTGCTAATAGATCCTAAAAAACATCACTTCCCTTTACCATTTATAGATCAATTCCTCAATACATTACCAGGGAAAAAGTAATTTTCCTTCCTTGACGGTTTCAGTGGATGTTTGGAAAATTATATAACATAATTTGTATTATTTACTTGTCAATATGGGCTAGTAAGTTGATGAGACACTATTCAGAATATATGCATAAATAATATATCAAATTTCTTATATAAATATCTAAGCAAAATTTCAAACTCCAACCTCTATCCTAATAGTATTAAGGTTGCAATTATAAAGAGGTGACACTATCCCACATGACTGGTAAGCAACGAAAAAATCCCTCTATCAATATTTTCTTATGGATTCCAATATCAAAGAAATATTAAAGAGAAATATCCCACACAGTAATACCAATTACTTCTAGGATTGTCATTATACAATATGGTCATGTAGGCAAGGTGCTAGACCTTCTATGTACCTTTGTATTGCTGATGCTAATCGTTAGCATTGATTATATTAAAACAAAATTGTAAATACACCTTCAACAATTAAATCTAGGGCCCATTTAAAATAAATGCACACTGTTGCAAATTAATTACACTAAACTTAATTAATAGAATCCTTTCATAACACAACACTTTCCAACATATCCATTACAACAAAATGCTAGACTTCTTGTTATTGATGTTTGAGCAATGTTGAATATATTTGACCTTTAAAATTTTTCTCAATGAATTATTGAACACATGTAACAATGAAAAATTCAATCACACAAATTATTCATGCAAAACAAAAGCTGTACCCTAAGGAAAATCCTCAAAATAGAGATGATGAAAAACCCTAGCAATTATTCATAGTATAATAGATAGATTCTAGATAATGGCTCTTACCACATAAGAAGATTGTAAGATAAGAGAGAATATATAGAAATAGAGAAGAGAGATCAATTGTAACCACTATAATGAAATTTCCATGTGCCTAAAAAATTAATAACAAGCCAAATACACTTCCATGCAAACCCTAGTGAATGGTTCCATGAGAATTATCCACCCATGCATTAAAATTTTGAATTTTCCTTCAAAGGTGCCAAGTCGAATCATTGGATTCCTCATCATGCATAAGACATGCACCATACCTTCCATCAAGAACATTAACTAATAGTTAATTGATATCAGAGTGAAATCAATCTCCAACTGAATATTGATCACTTAGTTAACATGCTAACTTAAGTGTCATAGTTCTTCAACTTAAGAAGTGATGTCCATGCAAAACATTTTATTTAATATTATTAACTTTGGATGCACTACTGTAAGTTTCTTATTTACTTAACTGAATGCATACATTAATAATCCAACTGATGCTTTAATTGAATCACTGATTGAGGAATTCATATTTAACTAAAGCATTATAACTACAACTTTATAACTTGAGTTCGTATAGTCTTCTCGATGGGAAATTTGAATGATCTTTTCTCAATATCCTTGTATTGCTTATCTCTTTATATTTACTTCATGGTATATGTGTTAACATTAATCATATATCATATCATACTATAATCAAAAGAATTTTCACATGGTGTGATCATATTATATTACTCATGGGCCCTGTAGTCATGTGCTAATGTAATTCATTCTATAGGTGATCATTTTATGGAGGAGACTTAAGAGATTTATACATCTTGAATGATCATGGTTACTATTACATCACATAATATTTTATGCTTCAACATGAAAATCACTTCACCTTTATGACTGGAGATGCACCTCTAAGAGTATCCATTCTCCGGAGGACCCATTTGAATCATTTGACTTGATATCGACCACAAGTCTTACATGATATAAACCACAAGTCTTCAGTATTGATATCATCCAAAATACTTTATAATACAACATCACCATCCTTATTCATATGAGGATATAGATATGACTTGATATAAACCACATGTCCCGACTTGATATAAATCACAAGTCCAGAGAATGACTCTTGATGTTTTACATTCAACACTCCCTCTCAGCGAGGGAGGCATTCTTTTCTATACAAGGAATTATATTACATACTGAGCATTGTATGCCATACTAGGAATTTTATGTCATACTTATATTGTCTCCAAAGTAACCATACTTTGTTACATACATGGTTTTTTATCACATCTATATTCTTGCAATCCGCCCTTCAGTAGAAATCTACTGAAGTCTTACCTCATAGGACCATGACTCCGATGAAGCAAAACTTCATCTTAATGTGCTTGAAGTAAACATGAAACATTGGATTTTTATATACCTTGGCTCTAACACCTGATAATTGTAGCTACACTACTCCTTGATAAGTAGTATTATCTGCAATACACTTTTCTTATGTAGTACTCTCTGAGATAAACCTTGTTTCTATAGTAATAACCACAATGCACTTAGCTTCTGTAGTACTAAATGAAATACACATAGTTAATCCCAAAATATATAATATTTTCTTCATAATAGTTCTACTATGCATGAAAAATAAAGAACCTATTCTAATGTACCTCAAAGGTACTCTAACATATGCTTAGTAATAAGAATAAAATACAATAGGTCTACTAATTACATTAAGATACCAACAAGCTACTTATTCATTGTAGCATCTTCTGAATACGATCCAGAATAAAGTTTCCCTAAACTAGAAGCTATGGATTTACAATCCATCATATATAAAAAATTATGACACATTAAATGTGTCATATTCAATTAGGAAATAAATCTCATCTTTCCTTTCAATATTCAACATTTGTTGACTTCTAGTAGCTTCTACTATCTAGATACTTTATTTGATGGATTGGCATTGTTATCGGAAATTCTCAATCAACGTGGACAAAGCTTGTTTTCCTATTCTACATGGGGCAGATCTAGAACAAAAGACTCGCAATAATGCATCCTCTCCCTAGATTATCAAATCACTTGAATAGAAATATTTCTTACCTCAAAATGGATATGATCCTTTTCTTTTAAATTCTCTTACGATCAGTTGTACTTGCAAAATAATGTAAAGAACAAGATACAAAAGTTAAAGAAACAAGCTAATTCAACACTCTATGCTAATGATCAAGGAGAAAATAAATGAATAAATCATATCAAACAGAAATTATTCATTAGAAAGGGTAACATATTTGTATTAATAACAATATAGAAGAAAACTACAACGAAATCCTGTATGTTGAAGCTTTGTCCTCACAATGCTCTTTTTGACTCACAATCACAAGCTCTACAAACTCTACAAATATCACTCACAAGACCATACTCTTTTTCTCCTATACCAATAATTATTCCAATGGCATAAATGTGCTCTCTTGATCCTCTCCCATCATGATCCATGAAGCTTGTATATATAAGCCAAAGAGGGGCCAAAGGGGTTGAGATGATTTGTGAGGAAGGTGAGGGATCATCCCTAGAGGCTAGGGGTACAAATTCCACCTACTCCAGACAGTTGGGATAATCCTCGATGACTCTCCTTTCCCAATAGAATAAGGCATCAAATAGGGTAAACACATCTTGTTCATAGGAAGAAAGTGTCAACATCACTTCTTCATTGGGAGAAATGCATCGAGAAGGGATAACACTCTATGTTAGAAGACAAACTGTGCCCAGGCTCCTAGAATTGAGCAAAAAGCTCCTCCGAAAGATGCTTTAGCCATGGAACTTTAGGGGATTGAGCAAGGTGGCATATTTTATGTGTAGCACAATAGCCCCCATAGTATGAATCTAGAGGTAAATGATAAGTGAAATACTTTACTAGACATGATATGGAATCATAGGAAAAAGAGTGGTGAGTGAAGACTTGACATAGTACCAATTACAAACTATCTTACTCAAACCATGGTTGTTGACTAATGCACTACAAGTCCATGGATAATTACCAAGTTTTGTATACCAATAATACATTATAGATTCACTATCAAAAAGAATCAAATACAGAAATAGATACGGAACATACACTGTAGATATATGTCATTCTGACTCAAACTTGATCATATCCACCATACATACAAGGTGGATCCATGAAAAAATATTCCATCACAACCCGAGCATAGGAACATATTCAAGTGAATACCTAACCATTCAAGGGATTAATTCCAATCCAAAACGGTTTTATTCGATCCATGTGAATAGATGTCCAGATGTCGAACATGGTAGAACCCACTTGATTACTAGTCATTGATGTATACAATTCACAAGCACGCGGGAAATCACCATTAAAGTTAGTAATTCCAAAGGTACACTAGTACATTCTTCCGAATGTGTATAAATGATTTGAATTCAAAAAATTGATAGAATATTTCAATCATATGCCAATGATGAAATCCGACTATTGAAAACGAGGAAACCTACCATTGAGGCATGTAGGATTTAAGGTATTTAACAAGTTTCTAAGACCAGTTCTCTGATAATTTGTTGACGTTGATGTGAATAGACTTGTTGAAGGAGGGCTATGATTATTCCCCCATAATCAACATGAAACTTGGAAAAAAGTAATTTTGAAGTGATTTTCATAATGGAACGACCATGAGTCTGTCTTAGATATGACTGAATTGAAGGAAGGAAAGGTAACTACATAGGTATATTATCATAAAGACTCCCCTTGAACATTGAAAGACAGAACAAGTGACTTGGAAGCATTGATTGAACGAGGAAAATACTAGACATAATGCAAATGAAGGAGGATGGATTCTTTTGATTGACTCAAAGGAGGGAAATGACTCATGAAACTGGATCGACTTGATGAAAAATTGAATGCCCAATTGTTTGAATGAAATGCAGACAGGTGCCAAATTTAAGGGTGACTATCAGCTTCCATTAATACAAATGAAAAATGTCTCCCCATTCCCTTAATTTCCCCATCACGATGGATGAATACCTCTTTTCTTTTTAATGATCTTGGAAAGGGTAGCGAATGCTTGATATAACTCATCAAGTGATGAGTCCAACCTCATATGTTTTATGAAACTAATAAAGGAGGGGTTCATTCCAAGAAAATAGTCCTTCATTGCTTAGTTTTATGAGTTCAAAGAAGATAAAATCCATCATCGTTTCACATTTAAAGAGTCTGAAATGACTAAGAAGAATTCAAAGTGGAATTTTTTGTAAATTTAGTCCCTAAGGTTTGAAAAAGTATAAACCAATACCTAGGATAGCTCTTCCTATCATAATGAACTAGAGCGTACTTTTTTTGTAAATGAGTCTGAAGGGTCCAAAAAAGGAGTAAACTATCGTCGGATAGACGACCTTTCAAATACTTTGACAAGCATAAAAGAATCAATTTCGTTTGGTGATATTTTCCTATTTAGATGTAATGTCCCCGACCCTCCGATCGGTGAAGAGAATGCTACAGTGTCATTAAACATCCGAGAAACTAGCCCCATGAACACGAAGATACATAAAACCAAAATGATTGAACATAAAACTTGCTAAGATGCATAATCATTTACATACATAGCGGAAGCAAGCATACATTCACTCAAGCATTCAACATGTTCATCATCATTCATTAAACAATAAATATAAATGCAGAGACGAAATAGTCAAGAATACTTATCTTATAAAGGATTCGTCCCACAACCAGGTACGCCACTGCAACGTTCCACCCAACCATAGGCCAGCGTGCTCCTTAATCTCTCAGTAACGCTACCACCCTTGAGCTAGGAATGATTCCACAAGGAATAAGGAACAAGTAGGATTACATATATCCAAGGATTCACAAAACATAACCAAGAAAACACAGTTGGGTTTATCAGGCCATCAACAAACCAGCCAAGCCAACAAGGTCAGGTTTATCAGGCCATCAAGGAGCTCAGAAAGGTTGATTTCTAAGTTGGTGAGCTTATAGAAGAGCTATGGACACCTACAATAGAACTAGCCTAGATTCTAGAATACCCACACACACCAACATAAGGAAATCAGTCCCTTCTTTGCTACACAGTCCCTCAGGACCTGACCTCCCTTCCAATGCTATTCAGGGGTTGTGGAGAAGAAATCCAACCCTCTAGCTTTGTCTATGTGGCTCCCAAACACACCAAGTTTAGCAAGAAAACCAATCCCTCATTCCCACTCCAACACAGTTCGAAGACCAACCACTGCATACATGAATCCAAACAAGTTATTCATAGCTTGGACAGGGGAAAGCAACTCCTAAGTCATTCTTGGCCCTATCATGGCCAAAACAACTCCATAACAACCTACAACAGCTCAAAATGTAACAGCAAACACAACCAGCAAACCATGGGGGGAACAACAGTCCGTTCTCAACAATGAAGCCATGAGAAACTTACATAGTCCGAGAATGGGAAATTAAACAAAATATCAGCCCATGCTTGAGAAAGAACATACACACAGGCCACAATCGGTAGGGAAATTACATGCCCCCAATCTAGAATGTCAATGGCCAAATCGGCACCCCCAGATATCTGAGTGAGGAACCATCGTGAGTGGGAAAGTGCCCATGCAGTCATGGGGAGAATGGAATAATGGGTGTCATGGTTTTTCCTTCCAGCGTGAGGGTCAACCTACTGGTGGAGTCTGCATGTGGGAAAGGACTGACAGTCCTCCCACACTCCACTCCCCAACAATAAATGCCCCAACTAACAACCGAAATTTTAATAAGGTAGTTGGATGAAAAAAGGGAAGGTGAGAAAATCAAAAGGGTGGTGACACATGGATTTTCCCCTATGGGCTCAAGGTTTAACAATTCCCCCTCCCCATCCTTAGGAATATCATGCCCTTTTCAATTTGGTTGCAGTGACATAGCTAGTTGGGGTTTATTTAATTAAAATGCACAATTACATGATGCCAAACTAATATGTGTCATATATCACGATATACTATCAGCAACAATTCCAAACACCGAAACATAACACAACCAAATTGATGGTGGGGTTTTGCCTTTAGCTCCACACCATGATTCATTACAATATATACATCATGTACATTTAATGCAATGGGGTCAAAATTGGGGTGTTACATTCCCCTCCCCCTTCAATATCACTATCCTCAGTGCTTTACAAAATTTGAACAAAATTCTACACTGGTACTGCCTCAGTGTTCCGCAGAATTGAACAAAAATGGATGTGCCAATCGCATGGCATCCTCCAGCTCCCACGTATCCTCTTTAGGGCCGTAGTGCTCCCATTGCACCTTTAGCTTCCCTATGGCTTGGTTCTGGAGCATTGTGACCTTCCTGTCGGGGATGTGCATTGGCTTGATTTGGAACTCTCCCTCGGGTTCCACTTGAATCACATCCCAATTTATCACATGGTTAGGATCATGTACATATTTCTTAAGCAAAGAAACATGAAAAAAATTATGAGCTCTAGTGCTAGCAGGAAATGCAAGTCTATATGCAACTGGTCCTATTCTTTCAAGCACTTCAAACGACCCATAATATCTTGGTGATAGCTTGGCACAACTTCCAAGCTTCAAGGAACTCTTCATTTACCTCACTCTGAGGTAAACATGATCCCCAACACTGAACTCCTTGTTCACCCTATGCTTATCTGCATAGCTTTTTTGTCTGTCTTGTGCTGCTTTCAGATTTTGCATGATATTTACAAGCTCGTGCTCCATTTCCTTGAGCAATTATGGTCTAGGCACAACCCTGTTCACTGGATTATCCTGAGTCACTGGTGTCCTACACCTTCTTCCATACAAAGCTTCATACAGACTCATCCCCAAGGATTCCTGCTGTCCATTGTTATAAGCAAACTCTACCAAGTGTAAGTAATCTTCCCACTTGGTTGGTTTGTCCATCACGTACATGTGAAGCATATCTTCAAGCACTTGATTAACTCTCTCTGTCTTCCCATCTGTCTGAGGATGGTATGCAGTGCTGAAGTTTAGCTTTGTACCCAAATATGCAAACAACCCCTTCCAAAAATTGGAAGTGAACTTGACATCTCTGTCAGAGACTATTGCCTTAGGCAATCCATGCAATTTGAAAATATCCTTCATGAAGATCTTTGCAATGTCATTAGTCTTATGGGTAGAGTTAACCGGTATAAAATGTGTTTCCTTAGTCAACTTGTCCACCACAACCATGATGGAATCATGTTGTCTCCAAGTCATCGACAATCCTGTAATAAAATCCATGGAAATAACTTCCCATTTCTATTCTGGAATTGGCAAAGGCTACAACAAACCTGTAGGGTGTTGACACTCAACCTTTACCTACTGATATTTCATGCAACTCAAAATGTATTCATCCATGTCCTTTTTCATTCTTGTCCAAAAGTACTATTTCCTGGTGGTAGCAATTGTATTCTAATATCTTGGGTGACCAGAATATGGAGTTTGATGGATTTCATCCATGACAACTCTCATCAAATCTGCTACATTTGGAATATAAATTATACCTTTATAAGTAAGAAGTCCATCTTCTTCCAATTTATATCCCTCATACCTCTTCTCAATACTTTGCTGCTGCAATTTGTCTTTTACCAGCTCATACACTTCATCTTCGGCAGTACGATTAGCAATCTGCTACCTCAAATCTGATTGGAAAATACTAAGAGATGCCACATGCATTTCCTGCACCTTTCTACTGAGTGCATTAGCTACCTTATTCTCTTTTCCCTTTATGTGATTGATTTCAAAATTGAACTCACATAAAAACTCTAGCCATCTTGCTTTCCTAGAATTTAGAGTAGGCTGATCAAATAGATATTTCAGACCACAATGGTCCGTCCTCAGTTCAAATATTCTACCCATCAAGTAATGCTTCCACATCTTGAGTGCATGTACTATGGCCGCAATCTATAGATCATGAGTGGCATAGTTTTTCTCATGCTCCTTCATCTTTCTCGACTCATAACATACCACATGGTTGTCCTGCATAAGGACTCCTCCAAGCCCTTGTCCGCATGCATTGGTACATACCACACAATATTTCTCTGGATCTGCAACTTTCAATACTGGTGCACTGGTGAGAATATTATTTAACTGCTTGAAGCTTTCTTCAAACCTCGATGTCCATTCATACTTTATCCCCTTCTTTTGCAACGAAGTGATGGCATGTGCAACCTTGGAGAATCCTTTAATGAATCTCCTGTAGTATCCTACAAGTCCCATAAAAGATCTTAAATCTGTCACATTTCTTGGAGTATGCCAATTCATAATCACCTCAATCTTTTTAGGGTCCACAGATAAACCCTCCTCTGAGATAATGTGACCCAAATACTGAATTCTATCTCTATAGAAGCCACACTTGCTCAGCTTTGCATACAGCTAATGCTCCCTAAGAAATCACAATGTCAGTCTCAAATGATCTTCATGTTCTTCCTCATTCTTAGAATAAACAATAATGTCATCAAGGAAGACAAGAACAAACTTGTCCAAATACCCATTGAAGACACTGTTCATAAGGCACATGAATGTAGCTGGTGCATTTGTGAGACCAAATGGTACCACTACAAACTCATAATCTCCATACCTTGTTCTGAAGGTTGTCTTATCAATGTCTTCATCCTTGATTCTCACCTGATGGTAAGCAGACCTCAAGTGAATCTTGGAAAATACCTTTGCTCCCCTCATTTGATCAAAGAGGTCATCAATCCTAGGCAAAGGATATTTGTTCTTCATAGTAACCTTGTTCAACTGTCTGTAATCAATACATAACCTGAGTGTACCATCTTTCTTCTTTGCAAACAGAACTGGTGCTCTCCAAGGAGACACACTCGGCCGGATATACTTCTTTTCCAACAACTCTTGTAGTTCCATGTTCAACTCTAGCATCTCTGGTGTACTCATCCTGTATGGTGCTTTGGACACTGGTGCTACTCCTGGCACAAGTTCAATTGTGAAATCAATTTCCCTCTTGGAGGAAGCCCTGGAATCTCATCAGGAAACACATCCTTGAATTCCTGTAACACCTGATAGTCCTCCAACCTAGGAGTTTCGTCTCCTGTTGGCTCCAAAATATGAGTTCCATACAACTAGCAACCTTTCCTACAGAACTTCTTCAACTGCATTGCTGAAACCCGCCTTACTAAAATCACCTTTGGAATACCCTTCACAACTACTAGGCTTCCTTCTTCATCCATGCATTCGAAAGTCTTGTTATAACAGATAATATTTACCCTATGAGCTTCTAACCAATCCATTCCAATGAGAACATCATAGGAACCAAGTGGTAGAACATTCATATCTACAGAAGTGATCAATCCATTCATAACCAATGGACATTTCACTACCACTTCACTAACTTTTCTCTTAGTTCCAATGGCTAGCTGAACTAACCAATATTTTCTATGCTTTAGTTTCTTAAAAGCACAAATCTCCACTACTCTAGGGGTAATGTAACTATGAGTAGAACCAAGGTCAATCAAAATAGAAACAGACTGCTCAACAATCTTACCTGCAACTTCAACCACAGTTGACTGGTGATCTTCCTGGTGATCCTCCAGTGCTGCATACATCCTAGGGACTGCCCTTGCTACTTGACCCATTGTTTCTTCTTCTTGAATGTTGTAAGTTGGCCTTGCATTCTCATTCCCAAGTGGGCAATCTCTACGCATGTGGGGTCCTTTACATATCCAACATTGAAGTTGTCCTCTACTTTGTTGTGGATCTTCAGGCTTTTCTCCTGTTACTCCAACTAGATTGCTCGTAGCTTGGGATGGATGCTTCAGCCGATTCCTGAAGTTAGAAGGTTTGAAACATTTCTTTCTTTGGTCAAACTTCTCATTATTCTTGTCCTTCCATGCCTTATGGTAATCAGGTTTACCTTTTATTTGTTCATAGCAATACTTAGCCTTCCTTATTTCTTCTTCAAGAGTTCTAGGTTCATAAAATTCAATTCTTTCTTTGTAAGACTGAGGCAATCCACTCAGAAACCGTTGGACCTTCACTTTTTCATCTCTGATGTACTGGGCATACCTCAACAGCTCCAAAAACTTATTTGCATACTCTTCCATGGTATGCTGTCCCAATCTCTGCTCATAGAACTCCTTAATCTTGTCATCATAGTACCTGTCAGAGAGGTATTTCTGCTTGAAATACTTCTTGAATTGTTTCCACTTAAGTCTCCTTTCACTGATCCTCTTTACTTGCTTGAAGTGTTCCCACCAAATGGATGCCCTTCCATTCATATTGAATATGGAAATTCTTGCCTTCATGTTTCCCGAATAATCCTGAACTTGAAAGTACTTCTTTATCCCAAGAAGCCAAGATTTAGCCTCTTGTCCAGTCTTTAATTCACCATCAAATGTAGGAGGTTTAGCCTTCTTAAATTCATCCCGAGAGAGATCCCTATGGTGCCTCCTTCTTTTTCTTTTATAAGAATATGAGCTTGAATCCCCACTAGATTCTTCAGAGTCAGATGATCCAATAGAAGTCCTTCTCTTCTCCTAGTACTACTCTTACTTCCTTCTGGTCTTGTTGTATGCTGCCAGGAGTCTATCTTTCTTTGTAAGTCCATCAAACTCGGCAACATAGCAGCATTCAACTGATGCTACTCTTCCTGGGCTTTAATTAAGCTTCTCATGGTGGCTGCAACATCTGACTGTGTCTCTTGGATTCTTCTTCCATTAGACTCTATGTCATCATTTCCATTACAAACATTTTCTCCCATGGCATCTCTCGCATGCTCATAAGAATCCTGAGCATCATATCCGTCATGGGTCCTCATAACTAAGCTACCACTTACTTACCCAACTACACCACCTAGAATACTGCCCTTGAAGGTGTTTATGATTCTGCAAACGTGTTAGTAACACAACTATTAGATGCATAATATTGATATAAATCAGATCTACATACCTCCTTCTCTTGGAAAAATAATAAAATACAAATTTTCCCAAACACAAAATCTTCTTCTTTTTCAGCCCTATAATCCACTGACAATCTGCTGAAAAAGGTCACTGAAAACCAGTTGAAACTCGCTGAGAATTCCCACTTGAAAAACTCAAAATTTCCTTTGTAAAATCGGGCCTCATCCCAACTAAAATTATGACACTTCAGCGACCCAATCAACAAATTTCCTCCGGTGCTCATCAGTGACCCTATCACTAAAATTTTCTGATGTATCAGATCCTTGGTCATCTAATTTTTCGGACTGCTATCACCGATGCCAAGGAATATTGTAGATCGGTGATTGGAATTGTTATCCACTATGACATCGACGAGGAGACTATCTCCCATAACATTGTATTAGCGATCGGAAGCACTCTGCATCGGGTGGATAGTTCTTTAGGTAGCCGCAATGGCAACAACCAAACCAACTGTGGGTTCCACGGACCATAAAACCTGTCGACGGTCAGAACCACAAAGCACTATGTCTTGGTGGTGCAAAACTAAAGGCTTCCGCTGCGTCGGCAACCCATACAACTAAAATTTTCTGATGCCCATCGGTGGACCAAACCACTAACTTCTCCCACGGTGTCGACGACCCAATCCACTAGCCTTCTTCGACGTATCGGTGATCCAAACAACTAAATTTTGTCGACGTCTTCCGATGCATCGATCACTTCATCATCTAATTTTCACCGAGAGTTCGAAAAAAATTCCTTCTTTTTCCATCGCCGTGTTGGCTGCGCCATCAAGTAAATTTTGCCGATGACATCGGCAGTCCAAACAACTAATTTCTTCTGATGCTTTCAACACTTAAGTGAATTTTTGGAAAAAATTTCTTTCTCTTCTGCGTCGACGCTCTCATCCACTAATTTTTGTAGAAACTTCCTTTATCTTCCGCCAACGTATCAACACTTACAACATCTAAATTTTGGTGATCTGTAACTTAAACTGAGTCAATGTATCGGTGTTTTCCTTGTCTTTCCTCCATCTCTATGTTGGCCATCCCATCAGCTAATTTTCGCCAATGTATTGGCTCAGACTTCTTCTAAATTTCGTCGATCAAATCAACTAAATTTCACCACTTTCGGGGTTTGTATCGGACGGCCCTTAGACTAATCTATCTGCTGCATTGGAAGGGATTCCCACTAAGTCTTCCGATGAGCCAACGGTCTGATACGTGGAAAAATTTCTGAAATCCTTTCCACCTACCCCTCGTCGGGTGGCATTCCGACTATGCTTTCCACTATATCAGAGGAACTTCCCTCTTACTCCTCCGATGGCCCGATGAGCTTGGCACTTAGAATTTTTTTCAACAAAATTTTCTATCATTCACAAATTTCTTCCTGCTGCGCTTTGGCAACCTACCTTTGTTAATGGTTCTCATGGCCCATTTAGGCCCATGCTGCATCCTTTGCTCTGATACCACTCTGTAATTTCCTCGACCCTCTGACTGGCGAAGAGGATGCTACGGTGTCATTAAACATCCAGGAAACTAGCCCCATGAACATGAAGATACATAAAACCGAAATGCTTGAACATAAAACGTGCTAAGATGCATAATCATTTACATACATAGTGGAAGAAAACATACATTCATTCAAGAATTCAACATGTTCATCATCATTCATTAAACAATAAATATAAATGCGGAGATGAAATGGTCAAGAATACTTATCTTATAAAAGGATTCATCCCACAACTAGCTATGTCGTTGCAACTTTCTAGCCAACCATAGGCCAACGTGCTCCTTAATCTCTCAGCAACACTACCACCCCTAAGCTGGGCATAATTCCCCAAGGAATAAGGAACAAGCAGGCTTACACATAGCCAAGGATTCGCAAAACACAGCCAAGCCAACACAATTGGGTTTATCAAGCCATTAACAAACCAACCAAGCCAACACGGTCGGGTTTATCAGACCATCAAGGAGTTGGGAAAGGCCGAATGCTAAGCTAGTGAGCTCATAGAAGAGCTAAGGACACCTACACTAGAGCTAGCCTGGCTTCTAGAACACCCACACACACCCAACACAAGGAAATCAGTCCCTTCTCTGCTACACAGTCCCTCAGGCCCTGAACTCCCTTCCAGTGCTATTCAAAGGTTGTGGAGAAGAAATCCAACCCTCTAGCTCTGTCTGTGTGGCTCCCAAACACACCAATTTTATCAAGCAAACCAAGCCCTCATCCCCACTCAACCACATTCCAAAGACCAACCAATGCATACACGCAGCCAAACAAGCTATTCATAGCTTGGACAGGGGAAAGCAACTCATGAGTCATTCTTGGCCCTATCATGGCCAAAAAGACTCCATAACAACCTACAAGAACCCAAAATGTAACAGCAAACACAACCAACAAAACATGGGGGAAACAACAGTCTGTTCTCAACAATGAAGCCACGGGAAACTTACACAGTCCGAGAATGGGAAAGTAAACAAACTCTCATCCCATGCCTGCAAAAGAACATACACACAGGCATCAATTGATAGGGAAATTACACGCCCCCAACCTATAATGTCAATGGCCAAATCAGCACCCCCAGCTCTCCACGTAAGGAACCATCGTGAGTGGGATAGTGCCCATGCAGTCGTGGGGAGAATGGAATAATGGGTGTCATGGTTTTTCCTACCAGTGTGGTGGTCAACCTGCTGGTGGAGTGTGCATGTGGGCAAGGACTGATAGTCCTACCACACTCCACTCCCCAGCAATAACTACCCCAACTAACAGTAGAACTTTTAATGAGGTATTTGGATGAGACAAGGGAAGGTGAGCAAATAAAAAGGGTGGTGACACATGGATTTTCCCCTATGGGCTCAAGGTTTAACAATTCCCCCTCCCTATCCTTAGGAATATCATGCCATTTTCAATGTGGTTGCAGTGACATAGCTAGTTGGGGTTTATTTAATTAAAATGCACAATTACATGATGCCAAACTAATATGTGTCATATATCATGATATACTATCAGCAACAATTCCAAACGCCGAAACATAACACAACCAAATCAATGGTGGGGCTTTTGGCTTTAGTTCCACACAACGATTCATTGCAATATATACATTATGTACATTTAATGCAACGGGGTCGAAACCGGGGTGTTACATTAGAGAGTTTGAAAAGGGATTAAATATGAGTCCAACTGGGTTTCCATTTTCGTATAAGGTTTTACGAGTCCAAAAAATCAATAAAACTATACTCGATACCTTTTTTTATATTTTTAACGAGCACAATTAGGGTATAAAATGTGCTCGAAACCTTTTTCATGTTTGAATCCATAGCATGAAAAATCAATAAACTAATCTCAAAACCACTTTTCATGTTTTAACTAGAGTACAAAAGATGAAAAGTAAGTTGAATGCCATCTTACTTTTTTTAACGAGCTCAAAGATCGGTTGAAATAATGCTCAAGGCATTTGCTTCATTTTTTAAAAATATTGAAATAGAATAAGAAGTATGCTCAATATGACGTTCCATGGTTTAGGGACCTCAAAACTAAAAACAAAGTATGCTTAAAATGAGTCCCATTGAAGGATTGTTTCCCAACATAATTCACAGTGGTCAGTACTTTCCCCTAGTATAACTATGAATTATATTAACTCCAACATAATATAAAGAGGTTGGAGACATTCCCCCAAGCTTCATTTTGTCTTCTTACTATTTTCTTCATCCAACTAAATTATGGGTTACTCCTAGGAAAAGGTTCACCAAAGATAGAGGAAAAAAGAGGATCAAGTGATACAATCAGATGAAATGAAGGTTCAAGTATTCAGTGTGCTAAAAGAATTGACACAATGGAAAACTATGTTTAATTTTTAACGATATTGACAAAAAGAGGGAACTCTTCTCATAATGACCTTTTTTATTTTTACACAAGATTGAAACAAATATTTACTATGCTTCTGGGGACTTGTTTCATTTTTACTCAATATTGAAAGAAAAAATAACTATGCTTGAGGGCACCTGTTTCATTTTTACACAAGATTGAAATAGAAAATAACTATGCTTGAGGTAGCCCATTTAATTTTTAATGAGCTTGAAAGGGAATGAAACCATGCTCAAAGACATATGTTTCATTTTTTAACGAGCTTGACATAGAATGTGAATTATGCTCACAGTTAGTTCTTACCCAACATGATGACTAGAGTTTGGTAGTGGATTAACTCAAGTATGATCTCTAGAGACTGGAGACATGCCCCCCAAAAATTCCCATTATGGGAAGAATCTATCAGTTTACAAATGAATGAACTTTTGCATGATGTCCAGATTCGAGAGACATGGCCGACAAAGTGGAGGGAACCAGAAGAACATGGAGGACATCCATGGAAGTTTGATGACTAAGAGTTATATAGTGATCATGTTTAATAAAGGAAAGTTTATATATGGTCACAGTATTTCCATCATCGGGGAAAATGCATCACTCGAAAGAGTGTGGACACTACAAATTTCATGGCATAAACATAATCTCGTACAAGTAGCATATTAAAATCTAAGGGACCTTGGACTACCATAACATAAATGCAGACGATTTTCCTTCCTAGGATAATAGGAAAATGGGAAAGGGTCACTAAATGTGTAGTAGGTATTCTATTAAAATCGAGTATTTGATCGGTGGCTAGCACAAGATGAGGAGAAATTATATCTTTCCAAGCAATTGAGGATAGAATACTAACAGAAGCCCCTTCATCAACAATAGTGTGAAGTATTCTCTTAGCGGTAACTCACACAGATATCTGGAAAGGAACGCTTGAATGAAGATAATATTATGTTAGATTACTCCAATCAAAGGAAATAACCTTAGTACTTGGAGAGCGTTCTGTTAAAACATGCAAAATTTCTCCTTGCCTAGAATAATCTGAATTGACTACAAAAAATTCAGCGGGTTTAAGATCACTTTCTACTAGAAAGTGAGATGAATATTGTGTCAATTGACTACTTCAGGCTTAACACTCTCGAGTGAAAGAATGGGATCACGTGGAGATGACATAGAATCGACGACTTTAACTTGACTCTTCAAAGTAAGAGTGGGAAGAACTACACGTTATTCACTCTCTAAAGAAAGATTGGGATCGATCGAGGATCGAACTAGATCAATCACTTTATCAACCAATGGTAGGTCAAGGAACAACTTACGATAAATTGTTGGAATCCATTACTAAGGAACAATAATGTATTCCAAAAAATTTGTAGCTTCATCCATGCGAGGACAAAGGTAAGTAAGGTGCATGTCCTTACATAGAAATCAAGGATTTATGACTTTACCTTTTTTACTTTTAACCATAGATTCACTGGTTTATGGGGTATCATCAGTATGCTGAATAGATGTAGATGACATTGGTTATTGGGAATCCTCAGACTACACTTCTAAATATTGGGACATACCATGACAATCCTTAATAATATAGTCACCCTTGCAAAGTGTGCAAGGGAACTTGGGCTTCCGAGGTGTTCTTGTAGGAAAACCAACACTCTCAACACTATGACGAGTAGTTGGTTGATATTTTGTCCCTTGTTTGTCTTTCTTCTTCTGAATATTCCTTGTCTTTTTATTCTTCTTATCCCTCCAATTACTAGTATCAAAAATTTCAATAGGAGAAGAAGGATAAAGGGAAGAAGACACATCTAACAAAGAAGGCGAAATATCAACTTGATGCTGATGATCGTGTGATGGATAGTTGGGATAAATGGACTGCAAAATAACCATACAAATAATCCTATATTGAATTAGGGAATACTATAAGTATCCAAGAAAGGAGGACCAACATTTATAAATGAAGGAATAAAAAAAGGGTCCTCTTCCGAAAGGGTCTTTTGGTTGGTAGGCCTAGAAGGCATAGCCATATCTATGTAACAAAACTATCTCTCTCTCTCTAATACTTTTAACTGTGTAGGAAACAAGTACTACTTAATCTAAAACAACAAGAAAAAAATGTGAAAGGAGTGGATAAAAAGTTAGGATCCTCATATGATTTTCATACCATCACAACTCACTATATATTGTAGGGTTCAACAATAAAATGTGACAAGGAGGATTGGGACCATACCCTTTCTTGAATACCCGACTACCTGGATGGTATGTGCATAGTAATATTCGTGACTATTTTTCTTGGTGTATTGCGATGATGGGATGGCCAAAGGGATTTTTTGAGATGGTTCTAGGATCCCTAATGGTGTCTCTCAATATACACAAGGTACGTGGGATCTCACATATGTAGTAGTATTTTCTAATAAACAACTATATGGAATGGGCCTTCCTATATATTGTTGAGTACATGAAGTACCTTTCTATATACCATAAAAGTACGTGAAAGGTCGTTCGATATACCAACGAGTATGAGAAAGAACCGCATTGTCCCCAAGATGCATTACAAGTAATAAACAACAACTCCTATGCTAAAATACACTAGAACACGACTCTAACCTAACAAACACTTCTTGCTAAAACTTTTTTCCCAACTAGGAATTATTTTTATGTGCAACAATTAAGTAGACATATGGAGTGAAGACAGTTTTAGAAACCATGCAAGGATGAGATGCAAGTCTTTCACTTTTTATTTTAGTGGATTCCCTACTTATGAGAGAGTAAGAGATCATTTTCCCAAATGCAAAAAATGAATAGCATACACCCAAACTTGAAACTAGAGCCTCATTTCCTATGTTTGGAACCGAAGCGAAAAGAAAATCTCTAGGACGAGAAAGTTCTAATTAACATTTCCAATAAAAAACTAAAGAAAATATTCTTTACATATTATGAAACTTGGAGTCTTTTCTTTTTTATTTTATATAAAACTAATATTTAACAAAATAAAAATTCGAAATAAACTAAAACAAGAACTAATTGTTTTTTTAATTTTCAAGTATTTTTCATTCTAATAAAGAATATCAAAGAAAAACTCTCTTTCAACTATTACGGGAACGAAACATCTTTATTACTCTTTGATAGAGATCTAAGGAAACAAACAATGATCCCAAGATAAGAGAACTCAATACAAAATCGGTGACACGCACACAAGAATGAAAGGAAAATTTTCCAATTTCTATGAATACTATCCACAAAAAAGAGCGACAAGTTTCAAGCAATGAAATAAATGTAAAAATCAATTAAAAAAACATAAACTCTTCTTTGAATTCTAAGGGAATATAATTTAAAACGACTGCAGGGGGATTTTTTTTTCAAAAATGCACTTCATTTTGCTTAAAATGAAAGTTAAAAACATCCCATGATTAATCCAAAAGGGTCATTAAATACCTACCGCAACAAAATTCAAAGGACTGAAATAGGGCATCCCTCAGAGGCCGGAGGACTTTGCACACTGCATAATAGTGTTGAAAATGATTTCTATCTCTGGGAAGAAGGCATCGACGACGCTCTATAAAAATAGACAAAAGGTGTCAGAAAGGTGTCTCCGCTCTGTCAAAATAACCCAAGTGCATTTACGGACGTAGATAATAAAAAATAAGAAAAAACCTTCAAAATAGGCAATGACTGTATACAAAAGAATCTACTGAGCATAAATAGTGACCTGAGGAGGAAGATGGAATTGACCTACGATGAATTTCACACTTTAAATCCTTAAATGAGAAAAATGAATCTTTTGATAGCTTGTTATCAAAAGAAAAACAAAAATTCATAGATATGATCAATCCCTAGTATGGTCACTAGTTTTGTTAGTGCAAATTGTCAATCAATGCATACAAATATTGTTTCCATAGTCTACATGGGTCATATCTAGAACAAAAGACTCACAACAATGCATCCTCTCCCTAGATTGTCAAATCACTTGAATACAAAGCTTTATTACCACACAGCGGAGATGATCCTTGTCTTTTGGATTCTCTTATAATCATTTATACCTGCAAAATAATGTAGAGAACAAGATACAAAAGTGAAAGAAACAAGATAATTCAACACTTTATGCTAATGATCAAGAAGAAAAGAAATGAATAAGTCAGATCAAACAAAAATTATTCATGGGAAAGACAAACATATTTGTATTAATATAAATAGAGAAGAAAACTACAACCAAAGCTTTGATGATGAATATTTGTCCTCACAATCCTATTTTTAACGCATAATCACAAGCTCTACGAACTCTACAAATCTCACTCACAAGACCATACTCTTTTTCTCCTATACCAATAATGATTCCAACAACATAATGGTGCTCTCTTGATCCTCTCCCATCATTATCCATGAAGCTTGTATATATAGGCCTAAGAGGGGCCAAATAGGTTGATATTATTTGGGTGGAAGGTGAGGGATCATTCCTAGAGGCTAGGGGTATGAAGTCCAATTAGTCCATATAGTTTGGATAAGACTCCATGAGGACTTTCATCAAGAAGGTTTTCAAAATATCTTATTTTTTCCATTTTAACAGGGTTGACGCTCCTTTCCCAATAACATAAGGCAATGGAGAGGGTCAAATTTCCTTGTTCATATGCAACAAGTTTCAGCAATGCTTCTTGTCAGAGGACAGAGTGCATAAGTCGTCCTAGAATTGAGAAAAATCTCCTCCAAAATATGCTTTGGCAAGGTAACTTTAGGGGATTAATAGAGGTGCCGGTTTTTAGGTGTAACAACCATTCTCTACAATTTCACTAATACTTGATAAATTGGTGGGGAATCTATCTACTATTACCTATCGGGACACATCAAGACTCCCTATTCAACTAGAGAGTCTTTCTACATTACATCAAGCTTGTGCTGGGAAGAATCTTAGAATGGATGCATGCAATTCTACTAATTTTTGGATATGTGCTAAAGTTGTACTACTCCTTTCTGCACCATGTCTCAGATATAACTATCTAGGAACTTCTTAAATATTTTACTTCTTTACAAGATGAACTATCTAGAGTAACATATTTGATGTAATTTTTCTTGATCATTATACTAGTAATAATTCTTATCTTCTTGAGACATGTTTGAATCCACATTCACTCGTACCTAGTAGGTACTACAACACATGCTTTGTTGTAAATTACTTGTGTACTGGCTATAAAGCATACATTCAATCTTGGTTCTAACTAGGTATATATAGTATCTTCTTAACATCTTGTAAGAACTTCAAATATGAATAGGAACCATATTTAAATTCATATGTGCGGTCATAGACTTATAGTCCATTATGCTAAATCCTTTCAGGAATTCTCCTGAACATTTTTCTCAATAGAGTAAAATATTATCTAGTGAATGCTACACCTATAAAATAAAGAATAATCCACGATTCTTAAATATAGATTCCTTTTTAATATGAGAACCATGCACGTATCTATATAGAAAGAGGTTAATGAACCAGTTCAATAGTTTTTTCTGGAGATAGAAAATCTAGGTTTTGTCTCTTAGCATATGGATGTAAGAATCATAAATTGAGTCCTCCATATTTCGAGACTCAGTATCCACTATACATACATGTATGAATGTAAAATATGAAATACCTTCAAGATTCTTATTCATCTAAATTAGGGATTCCTTTTGGATAGAATATTGTTGGAGGTTTCTCCCAATAAAAACATTGTGTCCTCCTAATCTACTGCTAGAAGTTTTCTGCTTTCATAACATCCTGCTTTATTTTAGGGTTTTACATTGGAATGAATGCATGTTATTCTATGATTGTAGACTATATCATATCATATTTCCCTACAAGACATATTTTGTCAAGTTATTAGAAACCTTGGATAATCCAGTCATTTCAATGCAAGGAAAAATATGCCAACATTTTAACCAATGTTTCAGTATAACCATATCTCATGAAATTTAATCACACGAATAGTTTAATATGTTAGCTATGATTTATATGGCTATGTACATATATTAACCAATTTTTTTTATCATAACCCCATTCATATATCATGAAGTTTTATGCAACCCCATATTCATATGAAAATTTCAACCTTATATTCATAAATATCTATGCAACCCTATATATATCGTGAAAATTGCAGCCTTATATCAGTCCTATATTCAAATATCGTGAAAGAAATTAATCCAACCCTTATATATTTAATCATAGCATGTGCTTCATGAGATATACTATTTTCAAATAAAATAAAGACAACAATGTATATGCTCAACATGTTCATACCATAACATAATTCCTAATCCCAGGAATATAGATATCTAAGCAACTGTAATGAAATACATTCAAAACCATTTACATATGATTTATAAAAGAATATAACAATCAAAATACAAAAAAATATATTTTATTGTTTTGTATAGGCCTTCTTTATTATCCACAATAGTTACTCTCATGCAATATGTAGTGGATATCTGCATCACAAATAACGATCCCATTCACACTAGAGAAAAATATTTCTTTCACTAAGGAAAATACTTCTTCTAACGATCAACATCTTCTTCATTGAATGAATTCTCCTAAGGAGGTTCATCTTCTTTAGCAGAAGAACTATGAACCTTACCTTCACCCTTTTTCTTTGCTTTGTACTCCCTTGCATAATGACCCTTCTTTAGACACTTGTAGCACCGAAATTTGAATATGTCAAAATATTCACTCAGCTCATTCTTCTTTGAATGGAATATATTCTTTGGAAATTTCTCCCTTTCTTCATTCTTCCTATGAGGGAAATATTTCCTTCATTTAACTCCTTCTTCTTTAGCTTTCGTAGTTTGTTCTTCAAATCCCTCTTTTGACTTGGGACCTTATTTTCATAAAGATTGGTGCTTGTGTATCAAATAAATTCTGTGTGTTCTTGAATGGAATGATCACAAACAAGAGATTGTCCTTGATTGAATTGTGGATGATCGTCTTAGCTCTTTCTTGGTCTTGCTTGATTCTTCTTGAAGTTAAATCTCCCTTCATTGGTGGTAGTATCCTCTACCACAGTGGATATGTAGCCATATATATCATGATCTACACGAATGTACAATACACTTTCTTTCCAAGAATTGAAGTTTGAAGTGCAGTTAAGATGGTCTTTCAGTCGTATGGAGATCGATGCCATTGATTCAAAACGTTTCTCAACACTTACGATCTACATACACTACAAAAAAAACTGGATTTAGCGTCAAATTTAGCATCAGATTTTATTGTAATTTTTTCTCAATTGTGGTGAACAATCTGGCGCTAAACTCGGCGCTATTGTACATTTTCATAAAATGCCATCTATTGCATCTTTTTTTCCATCCTTTCTAACATCCATTTTTGCGTCCATTTTTTAGCCCAATTTTTTGCATCTTTTGTTACACCATTATTTCCACCCAATTTTGCAACTTCTATTGCATTTTTTTTTTGTCCCTTGTTACATCCTTGTTTGCACCTAGTTTCACACTCAGTTTTGCATCCAATGTTGCGTCTTATTTTTCTCCTAGTTTTTCATCGAGTCTTGCACCCAATTTTGTACCATGTTTTGCATAAAATTATGTGTCCAATTCTGCATCTAATGTTACATCTAGGTTTGCATCCAATTTTCAGCCCAATGTTGCCTCTAGTTTTGCATCCAATTTTACTTATAATGTTGCATCCCCATTTGCATCTAAGTTTGTATCTTGTTTTACTTCTTTTTTTGTATCCATGTTTGTGCCTAATGTTTCATCTTGTTTTACGTCATATTTTGCATCTAGGTTTGCACCTAGTGTTGCATCCCAGTTGATGTCTTTTTTTGTAGATATGTTTGAGCCCAATGTTGCACCCAGTGTTGCGCCTAGTATTGTGCCTAGTTTTTCACCCATGTTTGTATCTAATATTGAATATAGTTTCGTGTCCAATGTTGCATCCCATCTTGCATTCAATATTACATCTAGTTTTACATCCAATGTTTTGTCCCATCTTGCATCCAATATTGTGTCTCATTTTAAGTTTTTGTTTGCGCCAAGTGTTCCTTCCATTTTTGCACCTGGTGTTATGCCTATTTTTATGTCCATCGATACACCATATTTTGTGCTCAATTTAACATCCAATTTTACATCTAGTTAGGAGTGTACTTTTGAATCTACTGTTGCGTCTAGTTTTGGACCTAGTATTGCATCTAGTTTTGAGTCATTAATTGTGTCTAGTGTTGAGTCTCTTTTTGCATCCAATTTTTCATTTAGTATGACATCCATTTTTGTGTATGTATTTGCGACTGACATAAGGTTGACTTTTGCATCCACTTTTGTGTTTAGTGTGACGTCCATTTTTACATCTTGTTTTTCATTTAGTGTTGCGTCTAATATTGCATCCATCTTGCACTACTAAATTTTTACCTTTAGAAATACATTCCAATATCATTAGGGCATGGAGGAATCAAACCACCAACCTCTTGCTTGCAAAGCAGGTGCTCTTCCATTGAGTTAGCACCCTTTAAGAATCGAGAAGAGGAGAAATATTAACACATAGATTTCATCATTTGTAATTCTAATAAAAGATAATAAGATCCAATGACATTCATGCTTAAAATCCAATTTATTTTTTCAACCACACTAATAAGCACAAAAATATACCATGCTCAGGAAACAAAATATCCTAAACAGTTAGGTAATCTATTAAAGTGGTCCACAAAGAGTCTTAGAGAACAACATAATGTATGCATGCATACCTAATAACCTAAACTTGATATGGACAAAGAATCAAGGATGTGTTTAAGAAATAGTTGTAGAACCCAATTGAGGATGTGTGTGTTGCTACATACATGTTATTATTCATTGATGAGGTGATTTTGTTCAGTAATGGGATGGTAAGAGAAGAAATCATGAATGGTTACTAAAAGAAGATGTCTACTATGTGCAGCATATATGATATAATGAATATTTTAACAATTAACACCAACAATGTTGATTTATATTATGTGCATTATTTATAATATAAAAACTAGTAAGATGTCAATAGGAAAATGGATCATACCAATTTCCACAATTGATAAGGCCACAAGGAGGTAGATGAAGTTTAGGGGTTTCTCATCTTACTAACGATTGTTACATCAAGATATCCTAAAGAGGAATTCCATCACTTCACCTTCATGAATCCTGCTAATTTTGGGAGCAGGGGCGGAGAGCAGGGTGCCTCCACGCAACGTAGCTTCATGAATCCATTTAATAATAGCTAACAAAGAGAATATGAAATAAGAACTATAAAAAAAACATAAAAATAAAAAGAGAATAATGGGATTCAGAGTAAAAATTAGTGAAGAGACATGGAGAAGGAATGAATAAAGGAAACTTTACATAGAAAAGAACAAATGTTTGCTTGAATTATTCAAAATTTCAAAAGAGGTTTATCAACAAACAATCTGAAATTGAAATTTATCTCAGGCACATTAATGAACAATTCATGAGTTCCATATTTGTGATGATGAAGACTAATTTGATTTATGGGGTTCTAAATACCAACAGTTTTAATAATGAACAATTTAGTTTCTTTCCCATCAGAATTAGATGTGCCAATTTAAATTCAAAGATCATTGTATAAAGTTGAACCTTAGAGAACGAATGGAGGAGGGGGTTTTGGAGATAGTTCAATTTTTTTCACTTAATATTAAATAATAAAACATTTGACTTTACATTTTGGGATCACATAGGGTTTAGATAGGGGAGGACTAATCTAGATCAAAATCAGAGAATTTTATTGTGCAAGTTCATCGTCTTGCAAAACTGCAAGAATCTGAAATAGAAAAGTTGTGGGCATGAATGGACACAAGAACAAAACATAAAAAATTGCAAGGTCGTAGACACAACAAAGTGGTCAACACAATTTGAGACCTGGCACCCTAAGTTTCCAAAATCAATTTTCCATAAGTGAACATAGTTTTGCAAGAATTAGAATACCTGAAACATAGCTAAAAAAATTAGAGTTCCACAACAATACAAAGGCCACAAGACCACTAGTGGAATATAGAAAAGAATCACAATAGTATTTGAATAAATAATAAATATGTCATGGAATTTAAAAATACAAGTTCTATGTGTTTTGAGATTCTAGATCAACAAAAAAAATTGTTGTGTTTGCATGTATGCAATTATATAAGTGTATGAGTTAGGATAAAGATTAAAATCCTTGCAACTAATGGTCTTCCATATTATAAGCGTCTCTTATACAAAATTTATTTGTATTAATCCATGCAAATATGCATGTGTTCTTTATTCTATGCATTTAATCTAATTCTAGATCTGTAGGCAAAGAAAGACAACAAACTATCCAACATCTGTAAGAAACATCCAACATCCTCTAGATGCACTTTGTATGAGCATAAGTGTTGTAAAATAAAGGGATCAAAATTCTGTGCAACTCTAGACAGATGATCGTAACATGCCCATTAGAAGGAAACTCATGAACCCCAAACATGGGTAGACATGACAAGAACACTAATAATCTAAATAGAAGTAACAGTAAAATATGTATGACATACCATTGATATTTAACATCTTTTTTGTACTTCTCCCAAATGCTTTGTTGTGACTCACTCTTAGGGATGACCTCCACAGTAGTCAATATTTCTCCTTCCATTGCCTTCCTTGTAAGAACAAGCTTCTGCACTTTCGACAGCTGTGAAAAATTGACATCAATTTATTAGATAACACAATATCAAAACAGTCGAAATGAATTCTATTAAACATTATCATCAGTTGGAAATTTTAGGAAACCGTATTCTTAGATAACCATTTGAGTAGTAAAAATGAAAAATATCAAAGTAAAATGTAGTTGTGCTATGCAACCAAAAGGCATGTTCTTTAACAAATAATTCCCTAGCTTATTATAAATAATAATTGTTATCTAGGGGTCCAACATGCCACCTTAAGGCCGAACTTGTTAATGACTAACATGCTATCATCCTAACAACTGACATCAGAAACAATGTAATAGCATTTGAATTGCTTTCTTTCCACCTAACCTTGAAATTTAGAGGATTTAATGCAAATATCCAATCCCATGTAGTGAACTTTTACCCCATGTAGTGTTGTACTTCTTAAAATCAACAAGGTTCACTTTTTTAACTTACCATTCAGTGCTCAAATAACTACACTAAATTTGTTTTAATGGAGTGGTACTAATATTCACATAATCACTTGAGAATAGATGGAAGCATTATAAAAGTTTACCCAACAACAAAGCAAGTAAACAAAAAAAAAGAGGACTCTCACACAAAAAAGAGGTAAATTTCACTATATTTTCATCATTTTAATATTGTAGAGCGGAGAAAGAAAGGCTTACGAATGAGTAGATCATGGAAATAAATGCATGGAATTTATCTTAAAAGTAGGAAAAGTGTTGTTAGAAAACCATTAATACAACTAGTCTCATACTAATATAGGAATTTGAACAACCAACAGAGAATGAAGCTTAATGCCAGAGTTACAAGTTGTTTGCAAGCCGTTTTCAAGCATTTTGTAGAAAACAAACTTTGAGGAGTAGGGTGGCTATCCAAGACCAATAATATTCGATTGTAGACATCCAAATAGTGTTGGAATTGTCCATTGGAAGTTTCCTTTGGGTCATTAGTTGAAAATGTATGTATTGTAAGTGGATCCCTCCACATCTATTTAAGATTGTATTGTAGTATAAAAATGAAAACTTATTCAACCTCTCACCAAAATATCTAGATACATCCAACTGACTAAATAGTGCTACAAACTAAAGATAAACTTACGGAATATTTCTTAAATCTTCCAAGAAGTACATATACCTCCGTCATACCTACCATCTACAAAATATGTACCTACTACAACTTCAAAACCAACCACTATCTATAGAATAGAGACAACACATTCACATCCCAACTAGAATAGATCATACCTTAGACATGGCCTGTTAGGAGAGGGTATACACATTCAAAAATAAGGTTTATCAACCCCAGAGGAATGATTCCCAAGTTAACAGTCCAAGAGCAGCCCAGAGAAATGAACACGGTTTACTTTATCAGCAGCAAAATGGAATTATCATGCATTCTTCATGTGCTAACAAATGGAATTCAATTCAAAGGAAATTGTGAAATTGTTAGTGAGTCCAATATGACTACAACAATAATCCTATTCAAATGATGGAGAAAACCCATTTCTTAGCTAGATGCAAGGTCCTTGATGGACTTGGAGTAATGTTGGTGGTAGCAATTTGATTGAAGACTGAGCCAAATATGTGTTGGATTTATTGCTTGAATGTATATTTAATGGGGAGATATAGTTGAGCCACAACCAAATCCTGTGATTATGCCTTACAATACACAATGTGTGATGTAATTGACCTAGAAATAGAGCATTAAAAATAGAACCAAACCCTTCCATATATACTACCCACTTATGCACAAGGAGACTTTGACCTCAGCTTTGACAAATTGAATGTCCCATTGCAGAGAGTGCATTGGCATTGGTGATTATCATTGATTTTTAATTTCAACAGCTTGAAACCTAATATAAAGTAGTGAACCAATATAGAACATAATCCTTGGAATCAACTCTGAAAACAGAGAACCCTGCATTATTCTAAGAGTAGAGACCAAATTTCAATTATGCAGAAAAGTTGTATTGGTGAGTCCTGAGGGCTATAAGTCCCATATTTACAGATCATGTCTACATTGATGTTATTGTTGCAAGACTTTCCCATGAAGAAAAAAACATAAAATATCACTCCATGTCTGTTTGAGTTCTAGGTGATCATGAACATTTATCACATACCCAATCATCCAACTAAAAGAAATAGAACACTACCCCCTTGTTTGGAATTTTACTTTTACTTTCATCAAACCCTTCCACTTCTCTAGACAAAACCCATCTCTATTGAAGCAATGATCTCTCCTAGACATCTACATCAGTGATTAGGTGTCTACTATCAAAAAATAGAATTGGGGGTAGACTAGATTTTATCAAAAACACATCTTATCAAAATGCATATTACAATCTCTTTACCGAGATTTTGTAAAGATTGCTTCTAATTTTGGGACAGGAAACTTGGTATCTCATATTCTTAAGTAACCGGAATTTGTTTTTTCTTTGGAGATTCTGGGGTATGCATTGGCTTGTTCCTAGTGAGAGTTAAATTTCATGATTTGTGGTTAAAGTGACGAGAGAAATTTTTACTATTCAAACCACGCAAAAATGTTGTTCAACTAAAGTGTGAATAAATATCCGATAGTTGAGCCACACTCCTAGCTCAAACAAGAAAGTGCCCACCATCAAAGATGTACCTTGGACAGTCTTGGTATTTTCCTGACAACAGTATTCCTTACTTTAAGCCTCAAGTGCTTTAGAGCTTCCATACTTTACTCTATTCACCAAAATTTAAAACTAGTCTTTCCTTGAGCTACAAATCCCTAGGTGAAATGGAATTTAACACATCTTCCAAACAATATCAGTGCATATTTACAAGACAATTAAGCATCACTCTAAACATTTATAATGCCATTTAATTACTAAGGAATTATTTCTGGTTGAATGAAAGATTAGCTACTTTTCCACATAGAAGACAAAAAATCGAATCCATGCATATTAAAGACCACTCACATGACAACAAAATGGGAATATCCACTACAAGAAGAGGATTTCAAAATGCAAGTTCATTAATCCAAATATCTAAAATCAGGCATACACAAACAAAGATACATAGTTATGCAAACAGACTCACGGCTCTGGAAGAGAGAAAACGCTGATAAAATCGCTTGCTCTGCATTTGCACATTTATCTTCTGACCTTCACAGAAGTCACAAACCACCCATCCTTTCCCCTTGCAAGGATCACAGAGGATTCCAACACCCATTACTTCATAGAATGTAAATCATGGTTCATAAAATGGTTAAAAATGAATAAACTTATATGCATTCTAAATACCAATCAAGAAACAAATTCAAGTATATACTATAGTTACATCCAAAGCTCACAAGTACAGTAAACAACACAAGCGTGTGTGTGTATATATATGAAACACATTCAAGTGTATACTATAGTTACAAGCATGTGTGTATATATATATGAATGAAATAAGTGCACGGGCTACAGAAAATACTAGAGAGGGTATACGAAGGACAAAATATTTAAAAAGACTCAGTTTCCCTTGCAAGCACGAAACATTCTTCTGATGAAATTTTGACACGCATATGAATCAAGTGACATCTTAAAGTAAAACTTGTTAGAAAGATAGAGTGTAGTAAATAATAACAATCTTGCAAAAATCCCTATAAAAGATGCATTTCTCTTTCATTTACGACATAAGAATCATATTAATAATTGTTTCAGAATATATACACACCCATTCAACCAAGCTCTCATCTCCTAGAGGCTGTGAGACATCAACAGGTTTCTGCCTAGTAACAAGTACCAATAACACAACCCCAAATGAGAGTACATCAGACCTGGCAGTGAGCTTTCCACTTGATGCATATTCTGGTGCCATATACCTAAAATACTAAAATTGGTTTCAGGAAAATTTACACTTCATAGGAAGCATCCATACCTTCTTAGTAAACCAGTCAATTACAAAAATCAATACTTGGGAATTTATTAAAATGGCAGCATCTACAACTTACCTAAAGGTTCCCATGACACTTTTTATCACATGTGTATTGGTATCTGATGCTAGTTTTGCAAGTCCAAAATCTGACACCTACAAATAAGTAAAACCCATCAGAAACAAGAAACTAACCAACATAAGGGCATATAATAATAAAAATATACAACAAGTATCCATCTGGTTATGATGATAATTCTTGAAGAGGCCATACCTGTGCTTCAAATCAGTCATCCAGAAGAATGTTTGATCCCTTGATATCCCTGTGAATTATTTTGGGATGACCTGTAGAAAGCAATTGGAGAAAGCTCCATCATTCAATGAATTAACATCAGGACAACCAAAAGAAAAAAATATACATGATGAGTGTTATGCACTAGGTCTACAATCTTCATGTAGGTATGTTATTCCACGAGCTACTCCAATAGCAATTCTCATCCTGGTTTCTGAATCCATCATAGGTATTTGTCCCCCTATGCAGATAAGCACTATCATATATCAAATATTTGATAAAAGATACATGATATAAGTCATCTAAATCTTGAAGCAATCTAAAATATTGAATAACATTACACACCCATTAAACCAAGCTCTCATCTCCCAGAGGTTGTGAGACATCAAAAGGCTTCTGCCCAGTAACAAGTACCAATAACACAACCCCAAATGAGAATACATCAGACCTAGCAGTGAGATTTCCACTCGATGCATGTTCTGGTGCCATATACCTGAAATACTCAAATCGGTTTCAAGAAAATTTATACTTCATAGGCAACATCGACCAGACCTTCTTAGTAAACTAGTCAGTTACAAAAATCAATACTTGGGAATTCAGTAAAATAGAAACATATACAACTTACCCAAAGGTTCCCGTGACACTTTTTGTCACATGTGTATTGGTATATGATGCTAGTTTTGCAAGCCGAAAATATGACACCTACAAATAAGTAAAACCCATCAGAAACAAGAATCTAACAAACATAAAGGAATATAATAATAAAAAGTATACAACAAGTATCCATCTAGTTATGATTATAATTCCTAAAGAGGCCATACCTAAGCTTCAAATCTATTATCCAGAATAATGTTTGATACCTTGAAATACCCGTGAATTATTTTGGGATGACCTGTAGAAAGCAATTGGAGAAAACTCCATCATTCAATGAATTAACATCAGGACAACCAAAAGAAAAAAGTATATATGATGAGTGGTATGCAATGGGTCTACAATATTCATTTAGATATGCTATTCCATGAGCTGCTCCAATAGCAATTATCATCCTGGTTTCGCAATCCATCACAGGTCTTTGTCCCCCTATGCAGATAAGCATTATCATATATCAAATATCTAATAAAATATACATGATATAAGTCATCTAAATCTTGAAGCAATCAAAAATATTGAACAGCATTACACACCCATTCAACCAAGCTCTTGTCTCCTAGAGGTTGTGAGACATCAACATGATTATTCCCAATAACAAGTACCAATAGCACGACCCCAAATGAGAATACATCAGACTTGGAAGTAAGCTTTCCACTTGATGCATATTCTGGTGCAATATACCTGAAATACTCAAATCAGTTTTAGGAAAATTTATACTTAATAGGAAGCTTCTAGGCCTTCTTAGTAAACCAGTCAATTACAAAAATCAATACTTGGGAATTTAGTAAAATGGAAACATCTACAACTTACCCAAAGGTTCCCATGACATTTTTTGTCACATGTGTATTGGTATCTGATGCTAGTTTTGCAAGTCCAAAATCTGACACCTGCAAATAAGTAAAACCCATCAGAAACAAGAATCTAACCAACATAAGGGCATATAATAATAAAAAGTATACAACAAGTATCCATCTGGTTATGATTATAATTCCTAAAGAGGCCCTACCTGAGCTTCAAATCTGTCATCCAGAAGAATGTTTGATCGCTTGATATCCCTGTGAATTATTTTGGGATGACCTGAAGAAAGCAATTGGAGAAAACTCCATCATTCAATGAATTAACATTAAGACAACCAAAAGAAAAAAGTATAGATGATGACCGGTATGCAATGGGTCTACAATATTCATATAGATATGCTCTTTCACGAGGTGCTCCAATAGAAATTCTCATGCTGGTTTCCCAATCCATCACAGGTCTTTGTCTCCCTATGCAGATAAGCACTATCTTATATCAAATATATGATAAAAGATACATGATATAATTCATCTAAATCCTGAAGCAATCTAAAATATTGAACAACATTACAAATCATGTATCTTGAGTGATGCAAGAGTATGAAGCAAACATTCACGATACTGTGCCAACAGATGGAGGACTTCAATGAATAAGGAAGGGTGTTCAAGAAGTGGCTGTGAAAAAAATAAACAGTTTAGGAGCTGCAATTCAATGTCCAATAAAGGTTTCCTACCATGAAGATGGTATTCAAGGGTACCATTCGGGACATAGTCGTATAGAAGCAATCATTGAGTGTTAGCAATGTAGTATCCCACTAGAGAAACCAGATGACTATGGTGTACCCTACTAATGATCTCTACCTCATCATAAAATTCTCGTTCTCCTTGCCTACTACCCACCTTGAGTTGTTTAACTGCCACCACTTTCCCATCTAGTAGACATCCTTTGTATACACATCCAAAACCACCCTCCCCGTGAACATTCTGTGGTGAGAATCCATCCGTTGCAGCAACCAGTTCTTAGAAAGTGAACCATGATGAGTTTTTAAGCCTAGGTGTATCCATTGAGCTTGGTGGAACTCCAACAGTAGCAGTTCTTGAAGAACCATGTTTTGGAGTAGGAGGCGATGGATAAACTTTTACAAGATATTGATTTGAAAGGCGTGAAACAGAGCCATACATTCCATCTGCAATGCAACAAAACAAAGTTGTTCCATGGTCTCAAAATGTGATTATATACAAAACATAAGCAATCATATAACATAGATCCTAATTCTTTGTTTCAAAAAATAGGGAATCTCCTAAACCTGCTTCAAAGAAAAGTTCATTGTTTCTTCACATTTTGATGATTTATGCAAAATTTTATCTGTGAATCAGATGATGGAAGTTCTCTACTAAACAAATAGGAACTTGGAAATAATTGAAAGAACATAATCTAGAATAGCACTATCTTATCAGGAAAATGCATAGCAAAGAACTGTTAAGTTCTGAGTGGAGTTTAATTATAGACACCATTATATATTACCTGATTTAGAGGAAATTCCTCCTAGTGAAAGAGGCCCATAGTGATCTCCAAGATATGCCTCTTCTTCTTCCTTATGTACCAAATCAGAACCCCACACAAAGCAAGGAAAACTAACCCAACCACTGCAGCTCCAATTTCTATTGAAGAAGTACTCCCTCCACTAGAACTTGGAGACTCTGAAGATAAAGGAGGTGGGGATGGCGAATGTGAAGGAGTAGATAGGTTGTTTTGAGAAGGTGGAGGACTAGTTGATGGTGTTAGAGATGGAGGTGATCCAGAAATAATAATTTTAGTTGGAGAAGATCCTTTAGTAGATGGAGAATTTGGGGTTGGTGGTGAAGATAAGCTTCCGGGAGTTGAGGTTGAGTTGGGTGGAGATGCAGAAGGGGTTGGAAACTTTCAGGGGGGCGGGGGTGGCAGCGATGGCATTGACAAACGAGGTGAAGAGTGGGAAATTGGAGGGGTGGAATTTGAAGGGGATGATGGTGGTTGTGCAGTGGGAGTAGGGGTCACTTTTACATGAGTGGAAGGATGAGGGGATGGAGATGCAATAAGAGGGGTAGATGATGCAGGTGACGGAGAAGAATGAGTGGGAGTAGGAGGTGGAGATACAATAGGAGGGGTGGGTGATGTAGGTGGTGTAGAAGTGTGAAAGGGAGGTGGAGGAGAATGACCATTTGGCGTAACTACAGGTGGTGCAGAAGAGTTAGAGGGAGGTAAAGGAGGAAGGGAAGTTGCAGGAGGTGGTGAACCAGACACTGGAGACAGGGGACGAGTAGAGACTAGGGAGGGAGAAGCAGTGGGATGAGGGGATGAAACTGATGGAGTTGTGCTAAGGGTTGTCCTATTATTGCTCAGAGAAGGTGTGACACTGGAGGAGAAGGTCTGACAGTACTAGGAGAAGCAAGTGGGGATATTGCTAGTGAATACATGCTATTATGAAAAAAAATTCTTTCAACTCCAAAACCTAATAACCAAAAAATGAAATATCTCCTCTATTGCTATATAGTTACAATACTCAAATCAAACTGATATAACAACAAACCTAAACCTCTCTGCAACCATCAAAACACTGCATTTCTCATGCTCTCCATTGATTTTATTCTATTCCAAATCTCTACTAATCCTGCATTTCTCCAAAACCCAACAAATAGGGCTATGTTCCAGGCTTAATCTGTCATAAAACAACATTCTATCTCCAACCCAGATAGGAAATCCCTATTAATCGAAACCTATATGCTCCCCTCAATCTGTATCTCTGCTAGAAATGCAATCTTGCAAGTACCCTAATCGATTACCACAAGTCAACGCCTATCTGTCTCCGCCATAGCTCCATTTCTCGAATCCCTTGTATCTCAAGACAGCCATCAAGGATTCCCACTTTTCCAGCAGCCAAAAATCAAATCCTACATAAGTGCATCCCCAGAAGACAATTTCCAACAGAAAACTCATCAATGAAAGTTATATAATATATACTATAAAACATATTTGTAAGTTACAAAGATAAATAATATATTCTTTTATTTAATTAAGATATTTTTACATAATCACATTTATAATTTATAAATATACCTTAAGTAAATCAAATTGAAGTACCACAGTCACACAGGTAAAAAATTGATTTAAACATCATTATAATCATTCAAACTAAACAGGAAAAAGAAAATTATATACTAAATTTTAAATTATAAAATAAAAAATAAATTTCAATTTCAAACTATAATCTAATAACATAATTTATTGGTTTTTATATTTTAAAATATAATAGAAATGAGGATTGATTAAATACTAACTTTAGAAACTAAATAGGAAAAAGAAAATTATATACTAAATTTTAAAATTAAAATTATAAAATAAAAAATAAATTTGAATTTCAAACTAAATCTAATAACATAATTTATTGGTTTTTATATTTTTCAAATATAATAAAAATGAGGTTTGGTTAAATACTAACTTAAATACAAACTAGATAGGAAAAAGAAAATTATATACTAAATTTTAAAATTAAAATTATAAAATAAAAAATAAATTTGACTTTCAAACTATAATCTACTAACATAATTGATTGGCTTTTATATTTTCAAATATAATAGAAATGAGGACTGATTAAATACTAACTTTACTTGGGTTTATGTTGTTGTCTAAAGTTTTAAGATGAAACTCTAAAGGAAATGAACATTGATTAAATGCTAGCTTTACTTGGGCTTATGTAGTTGTCTAAAGTTTTAAGATGAAACTCTAAAGAAGGATGTAAGCTCGAATGTCATTCCTTTTTTAGTTGTGATTATGATTATAATTAGGTTAAATTAATTGCAAGTTATATAATATATACTATATGACGAAATATAAACTATGGGTTTTACTCTTTCATGGCTAGGCTGCGACAAGATGTCACGGGTCAGTCTCTGCACAGGGTATGGATACAATACTGTTTTTTGTTTCCTTTATGCGGGATAGAGTACAGGTTTGGACCATTATCTATGATGATAGAACAGTTTTTTTTTTAAACATTTGTTTTGCCTAAATATTGGTGGATAGGTACTGGAAGGAGATCTTACTCTTACAGTATTTTATCCTTTTTGTTTTGTGTACTCACAGTTATCACTTTATAAATATACAGGAATGTATATCTTCACTATGTAATTTTGTTCCTCTCTGGATGAAATAAAATTATGCTTTTTTTCCAAAGAAAAAATAATGATGAAATATAATATAATATATACATATGAATATATATATTCTAATATTAATGTATATAATGAAGTATATATACATTGTATCACTCAAAGATAGGTGTTTTACTAGTGGAAGCAAGGGTGTGACGTGCAGGGTAATTTTTAGTGGTGAAATTTTGCCAATTGGCTATTTTTTGGGGTTTTTTCAAAAAATAAATTCACTATTTGGTGTCTAATATCGCCTATATTTACATAAAATAAGTTTTTTTTATCATAATATTTGCCAAACTTTATACATTTCATTGTTAATTTTATGTTTCATATTTAATATTCGCCTACCTATCTATAAAAATGTTTTTTCAATCCAGAACAATCATCTAGAATACTATACTTAAATATAATATTAGAATCCTTAAAAAATACCCTGGTGACATCCTTGATTAATATACATGTAGGCTACAAAATTATGGCACCTATGGGGTATGTCGATGGGAAGTATTATAATGATGCTAGTCGAAACATCACAATCAATTTGGTTTCTTGCTAGGATGTTGTAGAGGGGATAACAAAAAACTCTAGCATAGGCCACAGGTTAAGGTAAAAATTTGAGAGGTAGAACTATTGATGAGAATAACAAAGAATACGTTGTGAAAACAATGCTATATCCAACTGATGAAACAATGAGGGAATAAAATATTGAATCCATGTCGGGGTCTACAATTTACTAAATTCTAACACTACTAATGGATTCAGAGACCCTTGGTCTCTGAATCCATCTGCAAGGGGATCTCTGAATCCATATGCAGTGTTAGAATTTAGTAAAATGTATCAATTCATTGTCAAATCTGTAATTTTTACCATTGCCGGAGTGACACAACTAAAAATGACCAAATAAATGACCAATTGTAATCTGGTCATTTGTACTCTAGATATCCCATGATCAAATTTGGTTATTTATCTTGGTTGTTTTTAGTTGGTTTTTATCCCATGACCAAAAGTGGTCATTTATCTTGGTCTTTTTTAGTTGTTTTTTATCCCGTGACCAAAAGTGCTCATTTATCTTGGTCATTTTTAGTTAGCTCACTTAGAATTGTCAATTTTCGTCATTTATCGCTTTAAAAAAAATTGTGGTGACCAAAATTTTTGGTCTCTTAGTCACTAATATCTCATTTTCCACTAGTGTGATCAGCATTGCTTTTGAGTTTCAACAGCTCGAAACCTGACCTAAAGAAGTGAACCAATCTAGAACATAATCCTTGGAATTAGCTTTGAAAATAGAGAACCCTGCATTATTCTAAGAGTAGAGACCAAATTTCAATTCTGCAGAAAAGCCGTGTTGGTGAGACCTGAGGGCTATAAGTCCCATATTTACAGATCACATCTACTTTGCTGTTAGTGTTGCAATACTTTCCCATGAAGAAAAAAACATAAAATATGATTCCATGTCTATTTGAGTTCCAGGTGATCATGAACATTTATCGCATACCCAATCATCCAACTAAAAGAAATAGAACACTACCCCCTTGTTTGGAATTTTACTTTTACTTTCATCAACCCCTTCCACTTCTCCAGAGAAAACCCATCTCTATTGAAGCAATGATCTCTCCTACACATATACATCAGTGATTAGGTGTCTTCTATCCAAAAATAGCATTGGGGGTAGACTGAATCTTATCAAAAACACGTCTTATCAAAACGTCTTATCATTTCAGAGAACCCTCGTGCAGCAATCAGATTTTGCAATTATAGGATTAAGAAGAAAATATTGGCACATATTGGAAAATCAAAAAATATTTCCGATAGCCATTGTAATTGGGTGTAGTGGAAATGAAATTGTATGAAAATCTGTAAGCATTCACACAAACCCTTGGACGACAATTGGGTATTAAAAAAGGACACAAGAATCATATAATTTGATGTGGAAAACGAAAAGAACAATAACAACATGCATCACATACATCAAATAAGTGAATACAAATTGGGGATGAAAAATAGACTGGCATACCTTAGCGGGCAATGCCAGAAATCCCTTGACCTTGGTGAGCACAATATCTCCAAGCCTCCATTGTCTGCAGGGAGTAGGAGCCTCCATTGTCTACAATAAGCTTTTTTGCCTCCTTGTCTTTTAGTTGGTGCCATGTCGTAAAACTATGATGGTAACAACAAACATAAACCTTATTATTATTCCTGACTGGTATATTCTCCCAGTCATCCTCATCCACAATTTCCATACCACCATTAATTTCCAGATGCCACAATAGTGTTAATGCCTCTAACAATTGGTTACCCATTAAATTATCGATTAATATTTCACAGTGTAAATATTTTTGTGGCTCCTTGGAAAATGGAGGAATGGGCTCATGATGGAGGATATGTTGGCCATGCCTCCTAGGGATATTCTATGATATGGAAAGGGTCATATAATGTAAATATATTTACTTTATATGAATAAAATATAATTTTTTATTGGTTTTCTTTGATGGGTAGTATTTATTTGGCTTTCACATTATTAAGAGCATCCCATTCCACCCTTTTTTACCCTGTTTTACACCTTTGAATAAAATAAACTACAAGGGTAATTTAATAAGAATTTTTTTGTATAGGTTTCATATTAAAAATTGATCATTTATTTATAAATTTTAGATATGCATGGTTATTATGACAGGTGGCAAGCCAGGTTGGCTTAAATAAATGACCATGTGATGTAAATTTCATAATTTCGTTTTGTATGAGTTCCTAGTAATGAAACTACCTGGTTTTCTTTTTTGAAATTCCCATGAGACATCAACATTGTTAGAGACAGTCTTATGACCAGGCCTAAATTTTTTTTTGAAAACTTCCACACCTTTATTGCAAATACAACAACTTAGTAAATATTGTGGAATCTATACACAAATATCCCAGACCCAATCAAGTCAGATATAGTGCATTTCAATCCCAAAATTTTCGTGGCTCCTTGTAAATGGAGGAATGGGCTCACGATTGAATCAGGTAGCCGTGATCGATAGAATAAATAATGGAACACCAATTGCAAGCGAATATTGCGATGGAGTTTAACAATTTTGACGGTCTACTCAATCTTGACCCAACCTATTTATATCGACCAAACCCATTTATATCTCAATATTTAACATCTCCACCGTCCCATTGATATATAATTTCTTCTTTGGCATGTTTATGTATAGCCAATAGGGAGTTTAATCCCCTCCCTCCCGACCACATAGGATTTCATCTCTTCTTCTTAAAGTTGTATTTTATTTTATTTTTTTAACTAATGAGAAAAAAAGAAAAAGGTAAAAATTTAACAAAACAGATTTAAGAAAATTAGCAAAGAAATCGATTGTTATATGGATGTTTTCACCATAACGTCATGTCTGATGTGTTGTCATGGGCCGTAGTCTATAATGTCATCTCCATGTGGGAAATATTTGTCTTACAAGCAAGAAATAGTCATTTCAAGTTCTGTGTGACCAAGAATAATTATCATTGATTGGGCCATATTATCAATTCAAAACATAACATCTAAGGGTAAGGGGCTCATGGGTCATGTGTGATGCCCTATACCACCTCAAAGGACCTATATACTACATAGATAATATTTAGCCAATGAGTAATATATGTCGGCCATTTTGAGGTTTGACACACCAAGTATGGATTTTAGTCCCTTGGTTATGATTTGATGTGAAAAGAGTTATTGGGCTAAAACATTTTTCCTTAGGGCTCATGAACTATGTGTGGGGCCTTCGGCCACCACAAAGCCCTATAAAGGGAATATTGGCATGTGAGAAAGATATAGTACCTCTTTTATGAATTTTGTTTAACCATGGATATTTTTTGTAACTTAAGCAATGGAAAGGTCAAAAGACATAGACTTAGGCTATAACATTTGCATTTGGCCTATAAGCAAAATATAATCATAGAATATTCTACACAGGGCATAACAGAGAAATAGGAAAATACAACAACGATGGAGAATCCTTTTGATTTGTTCTTAGAAATAACGCTACCTGACATAAAATTATAAAGAAGCCACATGAGTTGATTCAATACCCAATTCTTTCCACCTTCATTATTTTGATTCAATTCCAAATTCTCTCCATCTTCAATGATCCTATTGAAGGAAAATGCACTGATTTCTTTAAGGGAATGTGGAAGCTGGAAGCTTGGAGGTCATCTAGAGGCTCCATGAGAAAGCATTATCATGACTTGTACTTGATTAATAGGTGGTTCGAGAGCCACTTGTTATAAATCCAAAGCTTCACAGTGTTGCGCACCCGATCTGTTAGTCCCTATAACAGAGCAGGCTCACCCAGTTCGTTCTCAGCATCCAATGATCATATGGATTTGGCCCCTTGTCCCCTTAATTTATGTACCCTCGTAGAGTTTGAGGTATGGATACTCAGATTAGGTCTCCTGGCTGGGTCTTATCCTAGATATTCCTAATTAGTCCATCTATGTGAATCTGTCTCATAAAAATAGTTGTAAATGCCAATTTGTAGTAATACAAAATCTAATCACGAGATAGCGATCTAAATTTTGGTGACCTAGCATCAGTATAACCACTAGCATAGGTATATATTATATAGTATCTGAGAGAGAAACATCTAAGACAGAGATAGTAGAGGCATCAACCATGGTAGAGCTCCTAGTTTAGTTTGATCCATCTTGAAAAACCAGGCTTTGAACGGCTTGGCCCGAGAATCAAGACACCCATGTTGCCAACTAGGCACCCTGAGAAGTTCTCATGAGCGGACTAATGTTAAATCCTCTCATGACCGAATTAAATCCTCTCATGGCTAAATTGGGGACAAACCAGATGAACCAAATTGATACTGATAACCCTTAATCCATAGATTGATTTACCAGAAGCCCCTTTGGGAAATGGGTAGTTGTACATAGATCTATATTTGAAAAATCCTTCATGTTTTGCTTCGAATCCCTATAAAACTTGATAGGTTTTAATCTATATTTTAATTTGTATAATGTATAAGTAAATAATATGTGTATATATTTAATTATATTAAACCACATAACATATGAACTATACATATCTATTTATATATTAAATATTTTAACATATAAACTATAGTAACATATTTATATTAATTATATATTATTATTATATTTACATATTTTACCATTATTAAGGTGAAATAAGTTTATATATCTCAAGGGTGTTTATAAAATATTTACCTATTTTATAAATTCAGTTAAGTGTTATATTTACATTTATTAGAAGTATAGTATGGATGGACTATGAATGTATGGATTTTAACATAATTCCCTAAAATGAAGCATGTTTTGTTGGGAGAAATAAAAGTGGAACAATTTCAACATTATGTTTCCCTTGTGGTTTGAATTTTGCACTTTGGTGGGGTGTTTTATGTTGATGTATATGTAACTTCAGAATGTATTTCACTTGTATTTATTATATATTGTAACCCGATGTTTATTCTGGGATGTACTTGAGTTATTTCATGCCTCGATGTTCCTATCGGGAATGTCTATCATGTAAACAAGTGATGTCAAGTCATTGTGGGTAACCCTCCTATTGTCTAAGGGTTAATGTCCCTGCAGTTCCAGGACACTAGGGTTATTAGACTCTCCCGGGTGAGGTTGGCCCTAGTAGGGTTTTTGTCATGTCGGGATTAGTATAAATAGAGAGTTGGACTCTCTATTTATCACACAACTCATACACACTCAAGTGTAGCACATAGTTGAGGAAGGAAAAGACAGTGGGGCTAGACAAGAAGAAGGTTATTGCTGTCAGGAGATCACGTAATAATTTGGGTTCTACTTTTGGTGGTGATTCTATCTCTGAGGAAGTTGCGGGGTTTTCACCATTTATGGTTTCCCCAAGGATAAAAACTGTGTTCATTGTCTCTTGTGTTTGATTGCTGTGCTTGTTATTCTCTCAGTAAAGATCCTAATATAATGCTAGCTTAATGATGAAATTCTAACATGGTATCAGAGCTAACCTAAGAAGAAGACACTGTGCAACTGTGGGAACTAATGATTCCTAGTTTGTGGATATTCGTCCACAAATTTTCAGCAAAAATAAGGTGGAATAACTCTCCTCCTTAGGGCGCATCTTTTTGTCGAAGTAGAACCCAATTCTGAGGTTTTTCAGTTTTGGACCCAACACTACTGCCAAAAATTAGGGCTTTTCACAAAAGAGGAATATTTTAGTAAGCCTAGGCCTAGATTGATCTCCTCCCCAAAATCGAATTTAGGGATAAATCTCAAGGCATTTGGGCGGATAGAACTCCATAAAAACAAAACCCTAATTTGCTACTAAACAAGCACTACAGGATTTCAGATCCAAATCTAGATCCGACATCTTGACCTGTTAAGATCTAAATCTTTTGTATTTCCATTTGAGGTTCTCATTTTAAGATGTCTCATCATACCAAGCTTGATGAAAAGGTTGAGGGAGCTGATAACTTTTGAGCCTGGAAGTATAGGATCTCCCTGGTCCTGGAAGAAAATGAGTTGGACTCCTATATTAATGAGGAGGTTCCAGTTCCAGAGGGAGATGAGGCTAAGGACTTGCATAAGAAGAAGTTGGTTATGGCAAAGAGAATCATTGCTAATTCTATCAAGGATCATCTCATACCACAGGTGTCCTCCCTCAAGACACCTAAAGCTATGTTTGATGCCCTAACCAAATTGTTTGAAGGGAAGAACATAAACATGAAGATGACTCTAAGAAACCAATTGAAGAATGTGAAGATTCAGAATGCTAGGACTATTTAGTCTTACTTTAAAAGGGTTTCTCAGATCAAGGAGTAGCTAGAAGTAGTAAATGAAGAACTGGAAAATGTAGAGATTGTGATGATCACCTTGGATGGTCCCCCTAGATCATGGGACTCTTTCATTCAAGGAATCTGTGCCAGAAAGAAGTTAGTTAAGTTCAGCAGACTGTGGGAAGAATGCTCTCAAGAAGAAGCTCGAATAGCAGCTCTAAAAGAGAAGATGGGAATTGAAGATCAAGCTCTCATAGTTCACTCCAAGAAAAACAGAAGGATCCATTATCACTCCAAAGGTAAGATATCACACTCAAGAAAATATCTAAATACTACTAGATGTTACACATGTGATGAGAAAGGTCACATATCTATATTCTTCCCTAACAAAAGAAACCTAAAGAAGAACGGAAATAAGAGAAGACATCATGCCCATGCTGCAGAGGATGATTAACCTTCCACAAAGAGAATTAAACAAGAAAGTGATGATTCTTCAAGTGAGGAAGAATATGTACTGATCTCCGCTCTCACGGGAACTGTTTCACATGGAAGCAATGATTGGCTCATTGAAAATGGTGCTTCCAAGCACATGACGGGATTCAAAGAATAATTTGTGAAGCTATTTGAACATGAGTCACCTCACAAGGTGAAACTTGGGGATGACTACCAATATCCAATAAAAGGTAGTGGTGAATCCTCCTATAAACTAGACTTAGGAAAGTATTTGAATATGAAGAATGTATTATTTGTTTCAGGACTAAAGAAGAACCTTCTCTCCATATCTGCATTGGATGCAAAATGAATGAGGGTTGCTTTTGTAGATGGCCAAGTTCTTATGTGGCCAAAGGGAAAGACTTTTGACGATGCAATAGTGATTGGAGAACAAGAAGGAGGTCTATACATGTTGAAGGGCCAACCAGATCAAGCTTTGGTTCATGACACAATAGAACCAAATGAACTTTGGCATAAAAGGCTTGCACATGTGCATTACAGAGCACTACCACTTGCAAGCAAAGCTGTTGAAGGTCTTCCAGAAATTCAAGCAAAACATGAAGGGGTGTGCAAAGGATGTGTGAAAGGAAAGAACACAAAGAAGACATTTCGAAGTAGTGGAAGAAAAGAAAAAGGAATCTTGGAAATTATCCACTCCAATATATGTGGACCAATTTCATCAAGCTCACTAAGCGGGTATGTGTACTATGTATCTTTTATTGATGACTTTTCAAGGAAGACATGGATTTACTTCATGAAGAATAAAGATGAAGTGTTCAGCAAGTTCAAGGAATTCAAAGCCTTGATCAAGAACCATACTGAAAAGAAGATCAATACTTTTTGATCAGACAATGTTAGAGAATTCACTTCAAATGAGTTCAAGGAACTATGTAAAGACTCAGGGATTAAGAGGGAGTTGTCTACTCCTTATAATCCACAACAGAATGGGATTGAAAAGAGGAAAAATAGAACTATCATGGAAGCTACAAGAGCTATGCTTGATGATAAATATCTTCCTATGCAGAAGTAGCTAGAATAGCAGTGTATGTACAGAACCATACTCCACATAGAGTACTCGAGAACAAGACTCCTGAAGAAGTCTTCTCCAGCAAGAAACTAGAATTCATCCATCTCAGAATATTCAGCTAGCCTGTGTACATACACATTCCAAAAGAGAAGAGAACAAAATTAGATCCTTCAGGAAAGAAGGGTGTATTTGTGGGATACTCTGAAATCTCGAAGGCTTACAAAATATACTTCCCAGGGTTCAAGAATATTTACATTAGTAGGGATGTAAAATTTGACGAAGATTCAGCCTACATCAAATCCAGAAAGAAACCCGTTGAAGAACCTGAAGAAGCAGAAGCTCCCAGAATTCATGATACAATAATGAACAAAGAAACTCAAGAAGAAGATCGAGAATTTGAAGAACCACAAAGACCTGTAGATCCACCACAGGAGAAGAATCCTCACAAGAGGAAAACTACTTGGGTACGAGAGATTATCCAAGGTGCAGAAAGATATGGAGTTCCAAAAGAGAATATCATAGAAAGAAAGAGAACCAGATCCTATTCCAGTTATGTAGCTTTACTATGTGACTTTATTGATAAAGAACCTTCCGAGTATGAAGAAGCGACAGAATGGAAAGAATGGAAGGATGCGATGATCAAAGAGTATCAATAGATCATGAAGAATGATGTTTGGGATGTTGTCCCTAGACCAAAAGGGAATTCAGTTGTAACTTCCAAGTGGATCTACAAGATCAAGCATGCTGCAGATGGTAGCATTGAAAAGTATAAGGAAATATTTGTGGCTCGAGGTTTATCTCAGAAAAAAGGAATAGACTATGAAGAAACCTTTGCACCTGTAGCCAGATACACTTCCATTAGATCAGTACTTGCTCTGGCTGCAGTGATGAAATGGAAGATACACCAAATGGATGTCAAGACTGCCTTCTTGAATGGTGTAGTAGAAGAGGAAGTGTATGTGGTGCAGCCACTCGGTTTTGAGACATGACAAGGAGTCTCATGTGTGTATATTGAAGAAATCCTTGTACAGTTTGAAACAGGCACCCAAGACATGGTACGGAAGAATTGACAGCTTTCTATCCAGTTTGGGCTTTACCAAGAGTAAAGCAGAGTCCAACCTTTACTACAAGGTGGAAGATGGCAACCCAGTGATGCTTCTACTATATGTAGATGATCTGTTTGTGACAGGTATGGATGGGTTGATTGCTGATACGAAGAGAAAGCTCGTTGTTGAGTTCGAGATGAAGGACTTGGGAATGATGCATTATTTCCTAGGTATGGAGGTGTGGCAGACTACAAATGGAATCTTCCGTGGACAAGGGAAGTACGCGGTAGAGATCCTGAAGATATTTGGGATGATGGACTGCAAGACATTAAACACACCTATGGCATCAAACCTAAAGCTATTGAGTGATGCTTCATCAGAGACAGTTGATGCCACAATGTGTCATCAGATGATTGGGTCCTTGATGTACCTGATGAACACGAGACCAAATATCTGCTTTGTTGTGAACACCTTGAGCCAATACTTGACAGATCCGAGACATGTTCACTTGATTGCTGCAATTCATATTCTGAGGACCCTGAAGGGTACGGTTGATTATAGGCTCAAGTATAAGGCTAATCAAAAGATTAACCTGGAGGGTTATGTTGATTCAGATTGGGAAGATAGTACCATCGATAGGAAGAGCACTTCAGGGTGTTGCTTCAGTATGGGATCAGGTGTGATCTTATGGTTTAGTAGGAAGCAATCCTGTGTGGCACTGAGTACAACTGAAGCAGAGTATGTTGCAGCCTGTTCAGCTAGTTGTGAGGCAGTATGGCTGAGGAAGCTACTGTCTGATTTATTTGATCTCCAGTTAGATGCTACTTGTATATACTATGACAACCAGAGTTGTGTAAAGTTGTCAGAGAATCCAGTATTCCATGAAAAGTCGAAGCATATCGAGATCAAGTATCACTATACCAGGGATATGGTGTAGAGAGGAGCAGTGAATCTCCAGTATGTTGCAACGGATGAATAGATAGCTGATGTGTTGACTAAGCCATTGGCTAGGGTGAAGTTTGAGTACTTCAGGGAGAAGATTGGCGTTCTCTAGATTGAGATTCCTCCCAAGAGGAATTGATGTGTTCGTGCTGAGCATTTCTAACATGGTGAGAGGATTGGTTCCTTCCATGGTCATATATAAGTGCTGTGCCCTTCCTACATGGTGAGAGGATTGGTTCCTTCCGTGGTTAGATGTAAGAGCTGTGACATGGTTAGAGGATTGCTTCGTTCCATTGTTAGGTATATGTGTGAATGCCACATCCAGGATGAAAAAGGGTTGGTTCTATGAAGACACATCTAGTATGAAAAAGGACTAGCTCTATGTAGATGCCACATCCAACATGAAAAAGGGCTGGCTCTGTGAAGACACATCTAGTATAGAAAAGGACTAGCTCTGTGTAGATGGCATATCCAACATGAAAAAGGGTTGGCTCTGTGAAGACTCATCTAGTATGAAAAATGACTAGCTCTGAGTAGTTGCCACATCTAGTATGAAAAAAGACCAGCTTTGTGATGCCTCATCTGGTATGAGAAAGGACCAGCTCTGTGATGCCTCATCTGGTATGAAAAAGGACTAGCTCTGTGAAGAATCATCTAGTATGAAAAAGGACTAGCTCTGAGTAACTGCCACATCTGGTATGAAAAAGGACCAACTCTGTGATGCCTCATCTAGTATGAAAAAGGACCAGCTCTGTGATGCCACATCTAGTATGAAAAAGGACTAGCTTTGTGATGATACATCCAGTATGAAAAAGGACTGGCTCTGTAGAGGTTCCTATGATGAGAAGAATTAAGATATAGCACCTATGATGATGACCCAGTGATGATCTAGATCGAGTGATGATCCAGATCCAGTGATGATGTCTAGTGATGATCCAGATCAAGTGATGATCCAGACTTGAAAATAAAAATGACTTGAAGATAAAGATGACTTGAATATGAAGATGACTTGAAGATGACGAGGACTCGAGGATGATCCAGAAGATACAGAGAAGAAGACTTGTGCTGAAAATTGTGTTGAAAGAATACCTTCCCAGTTAAGAGGGAGTGTTGATGTATATGTAACTTTGGAATGTATTTCACTTGTATTTCTTATATATTGTAACCTGATGTTTATTCTAGGATGTACTTGAGTTATGTCATGCCCCGATGTTCCTATCGGGAAGGTTTATCATGTAAACAAGTCATGTCAAGTCATTGTGGGTAACCCTCCTATTGTCTAAGGGTTAAAGTCTCCGTAGTTTCGGGGCACTAGGGTTATTAGACTCTCCTAGTGAGGTTGGCCCTAATAGGGTTTTTGATCATGTCAAGATTAGTATAAATAGAGAGCTGGACTCTCTATTTATCACACAACTCATACACACTCAAGTGTAACACATAGTTGAGGAAGGAGAAGACATTGGTGCCAGACAAGAAGAAGGTTACTACTGTCAGGAGATCACTTACTGTTTTGGGTTCTACTTTTGGTGCTGATTCTATCTCTAATGAAGTTGTAGGGTTTTCACCATTTATGGTTTCCCGGGGGATAAACACTGTGTTCATTGTCTCTTGTGTTTGTTTGTTGTGCTTGTTATTCTCTCAGTAAACATCCTAATATAATGCTAGCTTAATGATGAAATTCTAACATTTTAGAATGATCCCACTTGTTATGCATGCTTTAAATGGTAAACATATCCCATATGCTTTAAATGATGATGATGATGAACTAGATGACAATGACAGTGATGATGTTTTTTATGATGACGATGATGGAAATGATCATGATCATGATCATCATCGTCATCTTTATCATTGTCATCATGATTATCACAATAGTCATCATCATCGGCATAATCATCATTGTCCTTGACATCATCGTCATCATGATTATTGACATTTTCATCAGTTATTCATCATTACCTTTGCCATAAGAAATAACATCTACCCAAAATATGGGATTAGTGGAAAAGGGTCATGGAGGACACACACGATGTATGCATGACAAATAACAACTTATTTTTTAAGATGATGAACATCATCATTCTCATTATATTCATCATCATTGTCATTATCATCATCACCATCATCATCATTCATTTCATTTCCATCATAATCATCGACATTGTCATCATTTCCATTATCCTCATCATCATCATCATCATCATCATCATCGTCATCATCATCATCATTGTCATTGTTCTCCTCATTATCAACAACATCGTCATCATCATCATAATCATCCTCAATATCATAATCGTTATCCTCATTTTCATCTTCAACATCTGGGTGTAAAACTGGATGCTAAAGTGGATAAAAACATGGATGCAAAAAATGATGCAAACATGGATGCAACAAAAGTAGGCACAAAAGTGGGCGCATAATGGGGTGCACCAAAAATGGATACAAAAGTGGATGCAAAAAATGATGCAATCATGAAAGCAAAACATGATGAAAAAATTGGCAGAAAAGTGGACACAACCATGGATGTAAAATTGGATACAAAATTGGATGCGAAAGTGGATGCAACAAAAGTAGATACAAAAGTAGTCGTAACACCCAATGCAAAACCTGATGCAAAAGTGGATGCAAAAATGGACGCATAAAGAGATGCAATAACTAATGTAAAATTGGATGCAAAAAAATATGCAAATGTGGATGCAAAAGTTGAACCAAAAGTGGGTGTAAAAGTAAGCGCAAAAATGGGTATGAACTGGGACGCGACAAAAGTGGATGCAAAAGTGGATACAATAGTAGATGCAAAAAAAGACCTAAACATGGATGCAAAAAGGGATGAAAATGTGGGTGAAAAATTAGATGAAAAAATGGATGCAAAAGTGGATGCAAAAATGGCTGAAACAAAACGAGATGCAAAAGTAGACTCAAAATAGGATGTAAAATTTGATGCAAAACTTGGCGGATGAAGGGATGCAAAAAAAGAAGAAGAAGTGGATGAAAACATGCGCGTAAAAGTTGAGGCAAACATGGGTGTAAAAGGGGGCGCAACAAGAGTAGATGTATAAACTAGGCACATAATTAGGTGCAAAACTAGGCTCAAAACCTGTCGCAAAACCCGACACAAAACCTGGCGCATAACCAGGTGAAAAACCTAGTGCAAATTACGCAGTAATTTGCGCCATATTTAGAAAAAGGACGCAAAAAAGGCCTAAAATAGCACCAACTCATGAAATTGTGCCATTTTGTCAAAAAAATGAAGAAAAATACACTGAAAGATGGTCTAGACGCAAAAAAGGATGTGAAAAGAGACGCTAAATCTAGTTTTTGTTGTAGTGATAGGATTATAGTTGCTTGCACAATATCATCTCCTTCATGCCATATGCTTTGATACCATTTTAATGTTTGAGAATAATTAAAGATCTTTTAACTTTAAAATTTTTCTTAATGAAGTACTGATCACCTATAAAAATGAATAATAACACAAATAATTCATCCACAACACAAGATGTAACATTGGGAAAATACTAAAAACATAGAGGATGAAAAACCCCAACAATTCTTTAGAGTATAATAGATTTTTGTAGAGAATGGATTTTACAACATAAGGAAATTTCCCAATAAGCTAGAATACAAAGAAATAGAGAAGATAGATCAACTGTAACCTCTGCAATGAACTTTCCATGTTCCTAACATATTAATAATAATAAAAGTACACTTCCATGCAAACCCTAGAGAATGGTTTCATGAGAATTATCCACCCATGCATTACAATTTGTAATTTTCCTTCAAACGTGTCACTTTGGATCATTGTATTCCTCATCATGCACAAACATGCACCATACTTTCTGTCAAAAACATTAATAGATAGTTAACTGATATCGGAGTGAACTCAATCTCTAACTAAATATGGATCACTTTGTCAACTTGCTAAGTTTCATAGTTATTCAACTTAAGTTTATTCCACACAATTTTTTTTATTTACTATTATTAGCTTTGCATGGACTACTGTAAGTTTCTTAAATAATTACCTGAATATATACATTAATATTCCAACTGATGATTTAACTGAAGCACTAATTGAGGCATTCATATTTTACTAAATCTTTATGACAACAACTTTATAACTTGAGTTCATCAAGTCTTCTTGATGGGAATTTTGAATTCTCTTTTCTCATTATCTTTTCATTTCTTATCTCTTTATCTTAACCGTATGGTCTATGTGCTAACATTAATCATATATCATATTATACTCATAATAATTGCCACATGATATGATCACATTATATTACTCTCGGACCATGTAGTCATGTGCTAAAGTAGTTCACTATAGAGGTGACCAGTCTATAGAGGAGACTTAATAGCTTTATCCATATCGAATGACCATGGTTAGTAATATATAACATAATATTTTGTGCTTCAACATGAAAATAACTTCACCTTTATGATTGTAGGCCCACTTGTATGAGTATACATTCCCTGTATGCCCCATGAGAATCGTTTGACTCGATATCAATCAAAAGTCTGGCTTGATATAAACCACAAGTATTCAGTATCAATATCAACCACAAGACTTTACAATAAAACATAACCACCTCAATCATTCGAGGATACAGATGGGACTTGATATAATCCATAATAATAGACTTAATATAAACCACAAGTTCGAAGAATGACTCCTAATGATGTACATTCAACACTTGTACATATTCGAACTATTGATGCTCATTCGAAAACAATGAGAAACCATACTCAACACTTGATAAAATAAACCCGAAGTGGACCAATAACTGCTAAGATAACTACAAACTCATAATAAACTTTAATATTTACTAGGTGCATAGATCAAATTGACTCCCAAAAAAAACATTGCTTTCATACCACAAGATCTAGACACTTTTTTTTGAGATGAAAAGATTCACGGGAAACCCAGCAATAATTCCCCACATTAGTGGATGGTAGAGGTGGTAAACCGCCGGCCATCCTTGCAGAAGGCCTAACCCCAAAGGACTCAAGGCTCGAACCCGTGACCTCTCCCCGTACCGAGAGAGTGTGCGCACGTCTTACCAATTGAGCTAACCCTTGGGGCTTCACAAGATCTAGACACTATGAATATTAAACCGATAACTTTTAATCCTTCAATTTTTTACACAATTAATGATTGCTATAGGAAATGTTGAAAGAAAATTCCATTAATAACTTCAATTCAATCCCAAACTAATTAAAGTAATAGAGATGAGTTTTCTTCTCGTGATAATAAAAAACTACATATTTCTACTAATAATTTAAAATCACGCCAGTAAATAAATCCCACACAGATCAAACTGAAAAATTCACAACACACATAATTGTTCCTAGGAAGGAAGGGGGGACTCCTTCAACGCAGACATTTGGTTAACTTCTGTGATTTAAAATGTGATTGAGTCAGCACATTAGAATGGTTTCTATTATATAAATATGGCAAAAACTGATTTACAATAAAACGTAGCTCAATCACGCAGTAGCTAACCTCCCAAAATATCATACAGACTTTGCTTTTATAGCCCCCCAATATATACATCAATAATGTGTGGTCCGATATTAAACCATGGCTATCAAATCGCCAACAACATAACTATTTTCAATCATTGGATATTACATTTCACAATCGGTTTATGATTGAGAAAATTCCATGGTGATAAC
>LPNX010712825.1:159114-173988 GCA_001517045.1 Pseudotsuga menziesii | reverse complement strand
TATTTTTTATATTTGTTTATTTTGAATTTTGAACTAGTGTCATAGAATCAATTTTCATGGTACACTTGTCTCATCCTTGTTTGTAGATGAAAAAGCATAGGCCATAGTCGACCCCAAATCGACTTAAATATAAACACATATAGGTGTAACTATAATTTTGATAAGACAAAAGGTAAACTAAAAGCTTGGATTACTCTTATAAATGGTTAATAAACTTAGATTTAAGTTGATGCTCACTACTCCATTCAATAGTAAATTAATCCCTTAATGGTATTTCTCCATATTCGGATTTAATGGTGATTGATCTTTATATGACTAAAAAATGAGCTTAATTTCAGATGATGAAAAGAGAGTATGATTTATTGCATTCACAAAGAGGACAAAAAGTGTTAAGTCATTGTATCTTTCACCACAATCTTGTACTATTAATCTCAAGATGTTCCTCATGTCATAGAAGTTGTGTATTCTTTCGATGACAAATAATTACGACTATATATCCTATACTCTATATTTTAATCACTCGTAATTCAAGAAAAAAATCCCATGCGTTGAGATCTCAACTATGATAAGTTTCTGAAGTACTTCAAAAGGAAAGCAAATGAAATGTGTGATGGTTCCTTTGTGCTCCTTAGTTTCAGCAAACTCATTTAAACTATGATTCATTGTCGTATATGAATCAAGATTTTGGTTAGTTGTTGTGCTATTTTTATAGAAACGCTGCAATTAAACTATTTAAACCAATTTTTTAATATAACAATTTTTTTTATAAAATGATAAAAAGAAAAGTACGTGTGGACATGTTCCGTGAAATGGCTGATTGTTGACCTTCTTGTGATCCCTACTAAAAATCACCATAGATTGTGGACGGCCATATAGAAAATGTAGATTGACCTTTCACCATTATTTGTTTAAAATAAAAATACCCAAAGAATAAGAATGTGCATCAATTTAGTTAATGATGTACATGGCAATGATTTAATACTACGGTACTGTGTTCCAGTTTACTTGCTCTAATGAAATATAGATAAAAATATTATATTTCAGACTTAGGCACATAGATACCCATTGTTTTGACTCGCTAGATAATTCAACAACAAATTATTTATTTATTTACAATCTCTTTTATGCAGTGATCTCCACGTGAAACTGAATAATTTGCAGGGTGTGTTGAAGTTGCATAGAGAATCAGATATGTATAAACTCAGGCCTCGTGGGTGAAGAAATATGTTCTTGCTCACCTGTCAGCATCCACACCACTTGGAACATTGAAGGCCGCAACGTTGCAGCTGCTTGTGTGCACAGAAGACCAATTTTAATCACTCTAGCGGCTTCCTCCCACGAATAACTGCCTTGCAACGTGGTATCGATAACTTCTAAAGCTCTCTCTGCTTCATACAGTATCCATGTTTGCTAAAAAAACACTTCAGTTAGTCAGGATCATAATGCTATGAAGATTTTAAAATAAGAATAATTCAACTTCAAGATCATGAGATGATAAGAGCCATACTCCTTCGATGAGAAACTCCATTTCATGAGCCAAACTCCGACACTTTCTTCCGCTAATAATCTCAAGAACAAGTACTCCAAAGCCAAATACATCTACTTTTTCTATCAGCTGTCAGTGTAAGGTGTACTCCGGGGCCATGTAACCTCTACACAATATCATCTACAATTAAATCTCTGGATCTTGACCTTACAGGATCCATACTCTATTGTATGATTTCTATCAACGTTTTTCCCTTTAACTGATGATGGAATCTTTGTTGAAGTTGAGAATGAAATTGATGGAAATAGAAGATTTGATTTATCAGATGAATTTAGCAACCTTTAAACCTCAATCGCATTATAATTATACAATGTATATTCAAGCTCTTCAAACAATTTTACCCTCACATTTAACTGTAGCTGAACGGAAAGGGGGCAAAAAGTTGGAATGCTAGTCTACTGCTATTAAGATATATCGCATCTTGTAATTGGTTTAGGAACTATGAATTATTCAATGAATCACTTGGGAGCCTCACGATATTGAGCTTTAGAGAAAAATCTTACAAATTTCCTGCAACATTAGTGCTGAAGTGGCTCTGATCTTCTGCAAAGAATCTGGCTAACCCAAAGTCTGTGATTTTGGGTCTATATTTATCGTCTAGTAAAATATTGATTGTTTTAATATCTCTGTGGATGATCCAAATCTCAGATTCGTCGTGAAGATAGGACAGTCCACGTGTAGTTCCAACCATGATTTCGAATCTCTCTTTCCAGTCAAGTATGTGATGTTGATTTGTTGTATCTGCAAAGCATCACATAGGAAAAACATTAGAAACCTACATATAGAAGTTAACTCAAAAAAATCCAAAACATATGCAGCGATTATGCAGTTAATGGACTAGAAGAAACCAAATAGAAGAAACCGAAGAGGAGAATCATTTACCTCGACTCCGATTTAGTTGTTGTGGATGAAATTTCCAAGTTAATGCACCCTCGTCTCATGGCCTGAGGTATGAAAAAAACCAGAACAGCTGACTCCGATGGTACCACTTGCTATAACAGATGGCAATGGGATATAATTTTTATTTTTTTAATTTTATTATTATGATGTCATGTTGCCACATGTCAAGTCAAATCTAGATACCAAATTCCAAAGTTTACATCATCTTCTATCCACCAATAAGTTGTTTACAAAATAGTTTTTTAACAAAATTAAAAAAAATATTTTATAAATCCCTAAGTTATACTTTACAAAACAGATTTTAATTTTTTTGATAGAGAGCAACTAATACAAAGTCAAAAGAGTTTGACTTGTAATCGATTACAATATACCTGCTGAGGTAGGTATAAAAAACGTTTTGAATTAACTTCTTGGACCTCTAAAAATGGACTAGAGTTCAATGATCATAAGAATGTTTAGTGGGGATGGTTGATCTAAAGGGAATACATGAAATTAGTTGAATCAAACTATTTTTTTTCTACATGATGAACGTAATCCCTAAAAGCAACAAAATATCTAATCATGTTCTTTATCATAGAAAATGCAGACACTACAAGATTATAATAGTTGCCTCAAGATTGATTATGCTATTGTAGGATTGATTACGTTGTTGTAGGATTAATTACATTACTGCAGGCTAAAAATGTGTGGTTGCAATATCAAACCATGTATCTACAAAAATAACCATACTATTGTGAGACACATCACTTCATCAGTATGCATGAGTCGTAATTTGTTTAAAAGATATGGAAAATGAATGATAATGAGGATAAATGATACATTTTGGGATTGAGATCAAGATCAATAGATGTTTAGATAGAATTGAATGGGAAAAAACACTAAAAAAGAGGTAATGGGAGGTCCAATAATCTATGAAATAGGGTCCTTGAGTGTGACAAAAAGAGTTAAAATTGGGACTCTACATCTTCCCCACACCTGAGGTATTGCATGTCCCCATGTACCAAAATAATCTCAGGGTTCAAAATTGTTGTTTCCAAAACTATGCCTCGCTAATTCATTTCTTGTTTACCATGGCTACATTGACAAGGGTATCTAGTTGAGTAAAATAGTTGTCATTGATGTCAAATATGTTAATGAATGTAAAAGATATGGGGGCAGGATGAAGCCAACATAATAAGAAAGGAATAACCCTGTCGTAGGTTGCAGTTTGAATGACAAACGAATAACCCTGTAGAAAGTTGAACGCCTGAGATTGGTCATCCAAGTAAATTGATGGCTCACAGTGTTCTTGCCAAATGAAATAAGTGCAGAGGTTAAACATGAGTGAAGTGATAAAGTTCCACGAAGGATTATTATAGGATGACAGAGGTTAGTCCTTCCCTAGATCCAACGGCTGAGGATAAGTTCTGCAAAATATAGGAGGAAGGATGAACTTTCACAACAATCAGAGATCGAACGACTTATATTAGTCCCGCATTAGATCCGATAGTTAAGGATTAGTTTTGACAAGTTATATGGAAAATCCGAAGTCCATAAGGTGAAAGGAGGAAGGCCGAGATCAAACGTTTGAAAATTATTCTTCAGGAGACTCTATGGTTCGGAAAATCCAAATTCCGGAAATCAGAAATTGGAAATTGAAAAGTCGAGAAACGACTTCAGTAAATGTTACATTTCACAATCTGAAGTCCATAAGGCAGAAAGAAGAACGCTGAGATCAAACGACTGAGAATCGTTCCGCAAGAGATCTACAGTCCGGAAACGGGAAATAAGAAATTGGAAAGTCGAGAAATGACTTCAGGAAATATTACATTTCCACAATCCGAAATCCGGAAGGTGGAAAGAGAAAGGTCGAGATCAGATGACTAAAAATCGTTCTGCAAGAGATCTATAGTCCATAAATCTAAAGATTGGAAAGTGGAAATCAGAAATGAGAAAGTTGAGAAATGACTTAAGGAAATGTTACATTTTGCATTCCGTGATCCGGTAGATCAACAATCAGGATGAAGCCTGAAGAATATTGACAGTACGGATTCACTGAGGTGGAAAGACAAAATGAGGAAATCAAAAAGTGATGAAAAGTGTGGAAAAATTGGTTCAAATGTTGATTTTCCAATTTCCTCCACCCAAAGATCAATGGTCAGGAAAACAACCAATGAAGATCAATAGTGGGGAATCGTTGATGAAGAAAACTTGGTGCAGAAATACAATTTTGAGGGGGAAATCTATGAGTTAGATCGACTATCCAGAGAGACTTAGAAATAGGATCAATGACTCTGATTAAATATGGAATATGATTTTGCAAAAAGAACATGGAGATTGGAGAAGCACCAGAAAACGATAAACAGGGATGTGGAAATGAATTATGAGATGTGGGAAGAAAGAAATGATGTTTTTTTCTTAAACGTAACGATGAAATGATGCGATTGTTGAATGTGTAAGAGGATGAAAAGTTGTGTCTGTAAGTCAACAGTCATGATCCAAAATGAAGGCGTGCAACTAGGGAGAGATACATTGATAGGAAATAGGTAAAGAGTATTTATTGTATGAATGTGCAAAGAATTAAGGTGTCTCTATTAGTAATCTTGATAGAGTCCAAAGTGGATAGTTTACAATTGTTCTTAAAGATCTGAGAAAGTCAGAATAGGATGGTAGGGTGGTGCTATGGTAGGCCACAGGTCTACAGGGGTTTGAAGCCTCCTTCCAGTCATAGCTGGAGAACATGGTGTTGTAGCATCCTTTTCTATTGAAGCAGAAAGAAAACCATTGGGGTGTTTTATCATCCTTGTATGTAGTTGTAGGAAAAACCTAGGGTGTCTTTACATGCTTTCTGTAGCAGCAGATCATTTTTTTTAAAATTCATCTTATTAATGAATTTGTTTTGGTGGTTTTCTTTTTTGAGGTTTCCACGATAAAATATGTGTCTTAATTGTTTATTTTTGTGTATTTTAAGTAACAAAGGGCCAATACCGATTCAGCTCCCCCCCCCCTTCTCAGTATTGTGGGATAAACCAACAATTGGTATCAAATCAGGGTTCTTTCACAACAATTTAACAACTGGAAGGAAGATCCCATCCAAAAATTACAATGCATCAAGAAGAAGGATTGGCCACTAACAAACCTCCACTATTATAGGAGAAAATTATGCTTACAGGAGTGTAAGAATGAGGTGTCATCTGATGTGCTTGGGATGGAAGGTTTGGGAAGCAACTAAAAATGAGCTTAATATAGGAAATAGATACCCTATAGACACAATTGAACTAGGTGTATATCAAGGTAATTCCAAATCCCTAAATGCAATCTTAACTAGTTTAGCAAACTCGGTATTTACTAAAGTCATGCAATGCACATCTTCCAAACAAGCCTGGGACAAGTTGAAAATTATGTATGAAGGAGAATATAAGATCAAAGAATCCAAACTTCAAACATATAAAGGTGAATTTGAAATTATTAAAATGAAAGAAGAAGAGAATATTGGTGAATACCTTCTTCGTGTAGATGAAGTTGTTAATACAATCAAAGGGCTTGGAGGAAAATTAAAAGAAAAGGAAGAGGTAAGAAAGGTACTAAGAACATTACCAATGATATATGACACAAAGGTATCCACCTTAGAATAACAAGATGAACTTAAAAAGGTTAGAGTTGATGATCTACATGGAATTCTCATTGTGTATGAGATCAGAACAGGACAAAATGGATCTTCAAGAAAAGAAGCAGCATTTAAAGCCTCCTTATAAAATCAACCAGAAAACCCAGATGACGAGGAATCTCTTTTCATTAATAAATTTGAGAGAGGGACTAGAAAATACAAGTGGAAGTTACCTCTAAATTTTTTTAATTGTGGAAGGATTGGACATTTTGTCTCTAAATTCACCTACACTAGACAAGATGAGGATGAATAAAAGGAAACTTCGAAATTTAAAAAGGGTAAAACATGAAATAAGAAAAAACCCTATGAGAAAAAGAAATTTGTTCACACCATGGATGAAAGTGAAGATTCAGATGCAAGTGAAGTTGAAGAAACTGAAGTTTTATTTATGGGTCTAGATACTCAAGCCTCAAATAGTGACTTAGACATGGAAAGAGCTGAACTTGTTAGCGCATTTGAAGAACTTGAGAAATGTAGGAAAAAGAATAGAAATTCAAGTCTTATCATCAATCTGTTGGAATATCAACTTCTAGATTCCAAAAAGGTGCAGGAGGACCTAAACCTATAACTCAAAATAAGAATATAGCAGTCTGAAAAGCTTGCAAAAGATATCATGCAATTCAAGAGAAAAATTGATGAAGGATCTATCAAATCAAAGTTTGAGAATAGATCAAAGATTCCAGATGAAATTTTGAGTAGCCAAAGACCATCAAGTGATAGGTGTGGTTTGGTGTTCATTAAAGAGAAGAAGCCAAAGATATTTGCCATCACCAATCAAGAACGAGGTAAGAAAATCTATGCTGAAGTACTAAATACTCCATCTAAAATTGAGGGAAGCAAGGAAGGAGGCCTAATTTCTCAAGATAAAAACAGAAACAATATAGAACCCAAGAGACCAAATATATATCTACATATTGTTTTAGGTCACTCTTACACTTGTAATAATTTTGGTCATAAAGCCTTAAATTGCAGAACAGAAATAAAGGTTTCTGAATACAAAAACAAGTCATCAAGTAATAAGCCAAACAAAAACAAGAATATTTTTACACTACTCCAAAAATATGATGTTATAAGTGTAATATCCATGGACATATGGAAAGATATTGTAAACTAAAGACTCCTACAAGGAATCATTGTTGCAACCAAATCTCATAACACCAAACAATAGAAGTATTGGAGAGGAAAGGAAGAAAAGGAAAGTTCCATGATTTCTTTATGCGCAACCGAACGCCAAAAATTATGGCACTTGAATAGTGGTTGTTCAAAAGATATGACGAGTGACCTAACCAAATTCATAACACTAAAATATAATAAGGGAAAAATCATTTTTGGAGACAGTCTATCCTCCAAAATAATTGGTAAAGGAACAGTTGTTGTCAACAACAAGATCAAAATAGAAAATGTTTTACTAGTTGAAAACATCAAGCCTAATCTTCTTATTGTAAGTCAAACATGCGACCAAGGACACATTTGTATCTTTGACTCAGAAAAATGTGAAGTCAAGAATAATGAATGAGGAAAGGTCGTTGGCATTTCTATGAGAAATACAAACAACGTATACATCTTGGAAAATGAAAACCAATGTTACATAAGTATGGTAGATGAAAGGGTTTTATGGAACAAAATATTGGTACATTTAGGTTTTGACAACCTTGCCAAAATAATCATGAAGGAAGCTGTAAGATATCTACCTAAAATTATAGTTCCTCTAAACTATGTGTGTAAAAATTGTCAACATGGGAAGCAAACCGGAGCCAGTTTTAAAATAAAAGAACATATGACCTCACACCCTCTAGAAATAATACACACAGAATTTTGTGGACCAACCAAAACTAAAAGCTTGCAAGGATATCACTATTTCATGTTGCTCATTGATGATTACACAAGGATGACCTGCATGGCATTCCTCAAAGAAAAGTCAAAAGCTTTTGAAAATTTAAAATATTCAAAGAAATGGATGAAAATGAGTCAAGTATGAAAATCAAGTGTCTTAGATCCGATAATGGAGGGGAATTTACTTCCAATAATTCAAAGAGTTCTGTTAAGGTCATGGAATTAAGAGATAATTTTCAGCTACAAAAACTCCTCAGAAGAATGGGGTTGTTGAAAGGAAAAATAGAACAATCCAAGAAGCTGCCAGAACAATGCTTAATGAAGAAAATATTTCAGATACATTTTGGAGAGAAGTTGTATACAAAGTTGTTTGCATACTTAACAGAGGGAAACTTAGAGTGAATAAGGATAAGGCCCCCTATGGATTATGGTATGGAAGAAGAGCCACAGTCAAATATTTAGAAGTGTTTCAAAAGAAACGAGGATAACCTTTGATATATTGACTCTAGGACTGATGAGGGGATCTTTTTAGGATATTCATCAACAAAAAACGAATATATTTGTTACAATAAAATGTTACATACAATTGTAGATAGTGCTAATGTTAAATTAGATGATATAAAACCAAGGAAAGGGAAAAATCTTGATAATGTTGAAAATACATGTGATGATGAAATAAAAGACTTGCAAAAGGATGAGAGCATTCATAACGAAGAAGAAGAAAAAGAGAAGGAAGATACATAGGAAGATGAAGAATACTTCCCTACATCTAACACTAAAAATCCATCTAGAAGGATAAAAAAGGATCATCTGGAGTCACAGATCATGGGTGATAAAAATGTTGGAGTCAAAACAAGAATACAACTACTAGGCGATGAACAAGCCCTACTCTCAATAGTAGAAACCAAGAACTTTATAGAAGCCAACAAAAGTGATGAATGGGTCAAAGCCATGAATGAAGAACTGGATTGGATTGTGAAAAATGAGACTTGGGAACTTGTCCCAATACCTAAAGATAAGAACATTGTAGGAACCAGATAGATTTTCAAAAACAAGTTCAATCAAGATGGAAAAGTAATAAGGAACAAAGCAAGATTGGTTTTTAAGGGGTATTCCCAAGTGGAAGGTATTGACTTTGAAGAAATGCCACGTACCCATCCCTCAGACTGGTGAAGAGGACGCGACGAACACCACATACAACCAGGAAAACAACCCCATGAACATAATCAAAAGAGATCAATGCTGAAATTGGAAGCTTAAACAGGCATCATAACAGGATTGCCAAACATACAAGAATGCACAGATGCATAATCCTTTAATTATACAGCAGAAACAAACAAACATTCCAGCATTAATCATGTTCATTATAACTCATTTGTCATCAACATAATTTGCAGAGATGAAGTAACCAGTAGCACTTATCTTTTGATGAAGAATCCCGCAACCAGCTACGTCGCTGCAACATTCCACCCAACCATAGGCCAGCGTGCTCATCAATCTCTCAGCAACGCTACCACCCCCGAGCTGGGCATGATTCCTCAAGGACTAAGGGAACAACGCAGGCTTACACATAGCCAAGGGACACAATAAGCAAACCAAGGTAGCTGGGTTTAACAGGCCTTCAACAGATTGGCCAAGCCAGCACATTCCAAGGGAACAACCACTGCATACTTGCAGCAAAACAATTTCATTCACAGCTCTGTGATGCAGGAAAAGACCACCAGGGATAGCCCCAAACAAAATATGAGCATAGCTCAAGCCCACAAGACAGCACGGAGTTGTTCTTGGCCCTATCGTGGCCAAAACAACTCAGCTGCAACCCAAACCAGGGTAAAACAGCAGCCCAAACTCACAATGAAAGATGACAACATTACGTAGCCCATAGATCATGGAAAAGGAAACAGAACTCCCAGCATAGACATGGGAGACTCAGCCAATGGATTTGGGATTCCACAGCACACAACTCCTCCACACAAATGCTGGAGAATGACACAGCTCATGTAAACATGGGAAAAACACATGCAGTCCCCAATTGAGGAAGAAATCAGACTCACAGCCACATCGAAAAATCATGGGAAGAATAGCAACAGCCCAAAACGTGGGTGAAGTCAATAGCAAGCTGCACACACGGCCCTGAGCGTAAATGGCTCCTACACCCAAAAATATTGGGTGACAGTGGAAATTGCATCCGCTCCCTACATGAGGAAATCAACGTAGAGTTCCTGCGTGTGAGGAGAAACAACAACGGCTCTGCGCATGAGGAAGATGAACCGACAACCAGAATGGGGAAAAAACGGAGGATAATGGAGACCAGGCATGAGAGAAAAATGAGGGTTCTCTGCTGGGCATGCATACCATTCGAACTGACAGTAGCCTGCCAAAACCAACGCTTCCCCATGCCCACGTTTCCTCCTGCAATAACTACCCCCAACAAACAAAATCAAGACATTGAAGAGGTTGGTGAAACAAGAAAATGTGGCAAACAAAACAAAGGTGGTAAAACATGGGTTTTTCCCCATAAACCAAGGTTTGACATCCCCACCCCTTATCCCTTGGAACCATACCCTTTTCATTCAACGTTGCACTGCTGTAGCTGGTTGTGTTTTTAGTTTTAATTGATGTGAGTATTTACATGATGTCAAATTATAAGGTGCCACATAGCACAATAGACCATCGACAACTACCCCTATTGCCGAAATGTACACAACCAAATCGATGGTGGGGCTTTTTCCTTGAGCTCCTCACCACGATTAATTACATTATATACATCATGCAAACGGGGTCAAAAACAGGACATTACAAGAAACTTATGCTCTTGTAGCACGACTTGAAGCAATTAGAATGTTTTTAGCACTGTCATGCCAGAAAAATATCATAGTATATCAAATGGATGTCAAGTCTACATTCATGAATGCCAAACTAGAAGAATAAGTGTATATTGAACAACCTGAAGGTTTTCTCTTGTCATAAAACAAAGATTATTAATGTAAACTGAAGAAGGCACTCTATGGTCACAAACAAGCTCCAAGAGCGTGGTTTTCAAGACTAGATAGTTACTAGAAACAACAAGGTTTTAAAACAGGAGCCACTGAAAGTAATATTTACCTAAAGATCAAAGATAAAATAATGATCATTGTTGTTGTCAATGTGGATGATATCATATTTGGAAGCAATATTCAAATCCTAAGTGTATATTTTTCCTCTAAAATTAAGAAAGAATTCGAAATGTCAATGTTGGGTGAATTGAATTTCTTCTTGGGATTGCAAGTCTACCAAATAGATGAAGGAATTTTCATCTCTCAAAATAAGTACATCAAAGATATGCTGAAAAAGTTTAAAATGGAATATTTCCAAACCTGTTGGTACTCCTATGGTCACTGGTTGCAAGTTAAGTAAGGATAATGAATCTCTGGAAGTAGATCATACCATGTTTAGATCCATGCTTGGCAGTTTTCTATATGTGACATCCACAAGACCAGATGTGAAGAAAGATGTTGGATTGGTGGATAGATTCCAGTCAGCTCCCAAAGAAACACATGTAACAGTAGTAAAAAGGATCCCCAGATATTTGAAAGGGATTATAGAGTATGGTTTATGGTATCCAAAAGGACAATATTTTACCATGAAGGCGTTTACAGATGCAAATTGGGAAAGAAGTGTTGATCATTGAAAAATTACTAGTGGAGTAGCATTCTTTTTGGGAAATCATTTAATGTCATGGTAAAGTAAAACCAATCCTCCATTTCACTCTCTATAGTATATTAATAATATATTGACACTGCCTCATGTTGCACTCAAGTTATTTGGATGAAACAAACCCTAGAAGATCTACATGTAAAATATGAACATCCAATAGTGATCAACTGTGGTAACACTAGTGCTATAAATACGTCTAAAAATCCTATCATGCATTCTAAGAAAAAACATATACCAATCAAGTATCACTATCTAAGAGAACTTGTATCTCAAAAAGCTGTCAAATTAGAATACATTCACACAAAAGAACAGATTGCTGAGATTTTCACCAAACCAATACCTAAGGAATACTTCGAGAGTCTTCGATAGAATATGGGGGTAATTCCTTTACAAAAGCACTAAGAGGAGGAACCAAAATCTCAAGGGGAGAAATATATGATGACAGGGGGGGCTGTTAGACAGAGAGATCCTTTGTCATTGGTGTCAAAGGGGGAGAATGATTAAATATCTTGCCATCAATGCCAAAGGGGGAGATTGTTGAGTAAAATAGTTGTCATTGATGTCAAAGATGTTAATGAATGTAAAAGATATGGTGGAAGGTTGAAACCAACATAATAACAAAGGAATAACCCTTTCACAGGTTGTAGTTTGAATGAAAAACGAATAACCCTGTACCAAGTTGAATGACTGAGATTGATCATCCAAGTAAATAAACGGCTCACAATGTTTTTGTTGAATGAACTAAGAACAGATTTTAAACAAAAGCACAGTGATAAAGTTCTGCAAACGATTAATATCAGAAGATAGGGGTTAGTCCTTCCCTAGATCTAGCAGTTGAGGATCAGTTCCACAAAAGATAGGAGGAAGGATGAAGTTCCACAACAATCAGAGATCAGATGGCTTATATTAGTCCCGCACTAGATGCGACAGTTAAGGATTAGGTCCGACAAGTTAGGCAAAAAATATGAAGTCCAGAAGGTGAAAAGTGGAAGGTCGAGATCAGACAGATGAGAATCATTCCATGGGAGATCTATGGTCCAGAAAATCCAAAGTCTGGAAATCAAAAATTGAAAATCGAAAAGTCAAGAAACAACTTCAAGAAATGTTACATTTTCGCTATTAGCTACTTTTCCCCACTTGCACGACCTAGGTTCTACGCAGCCCATCGATCCAACAACTACCTGAGATACCAGCCCGATAGAGCAAGCCCCATCAGCAACACCTGCGAAGCAAGCGCAGTCTCACCCGAGATATCTCATAGATGGGTAACCGCCGGAACCATGTTTCTCATTTTTAAGGGAAGTATAGTCCCTTGGTTTGCAGCCAAGGAGCTCAATGAAGGAAGCAGGATGGCTGGACAGAGGAGTCGGTTTTGCGTGACTAAGCACAACTATATGTCATCGTGCGTGGCCTGAATTTTCTTTCCACCTCGCTGCTGGCACAACTCGTGCGGTGCAGCTGATTCACGTCAATTGGTTCTACGAATTAAGTCAGGATTCATAACAGGAATTATGCAGAATGATGTATATACAGTTTTAATTCAGCAAGGCATTATGTTCATCCGTTTACCAATTGCAAGAAAGTAACAGAGTCTGAACCGCATTTAACATTATACAAAAATCAACTAGTAATCAATCATTCATTTATACACAAGAAATAACGTGGAAACCCATTTGGGAAAAACCACCAAGGTGCTCTTCATCTGGCACGAGAAATGATATAGTACCTTGTAGTCTATGAGATGGAGACTGATCTTCAGATATGTCTTTAAGTTCAAACTCATAGTTCTCATGCTCTCTAGTTCGCTCTCCTACTCTACTTCTACTCCTAGCAATCTGCACACACTATAGTCAAATCCATAGTTCAACAACCCCTCTAATGCTACCATACTCTTCCTGAGTCTAATCCTCTTCTAATATCTATGACATTACAACATAACCAACATCCCTCTCCATGGATTACCGTTGAATAACAAACTACTACTGAAAAATGAACTGGGATCAAAGAAAACCTCATATACCAACCTTCTAACCATTGCATCCCTCCTATTTATACTAATTTACATGGCCACGTAAGGCCAACTGCATCCTGACAGTCTGTTAGCCGTCACCATCAGCCACCCCTCTGTTTATAGTTGTGGTGATCATGACTTAACACGAGGCACTATCGGCCTAACTTATAAATATCTTCTCATATATGCGTATCTGCAGGCTTACACCACCTTATACGACCATGATCTGGATTCTGCATCTATCACTTTCCAGCTGTTTCCCCTTTGCGCGCTTCTAGGGTTGCATTCCTTTTCCACGCACTTCCCTGTTCTACCTTAACAAGACCTTTTCATCCTTCGTGATCTTATTTTGTTTCTATTGCGCATGCAACACATTTTCCTTGGTTGCGCACATGAACTTCCTTCTTATGCCCCTTTCCTAGCCCAACAGGCCCCCAACACTCACCTGTGACTCGTCCCTTTGGCCCTCCCATAGTCTACTAAGAACTGGAGACCCCCTCTAGATGGGTGGAAGCTACGGCCACCTTCCAAGCCTGTAGACTTTGTGAAAGACAACAGGGACTTTGGTTCGGACCCTGCAGAGCTTGTCAAAATGTGTTGGGTCTCTGGTCCCTACTAGAGTCTTCTCTAGTGTCGACAAGAGGGTTGATACTCTACTGATCTACTAATATCCAAGGATGACTTCTTCGAAGGCTTATCAATGGGTTGAAGTAACTGGGTGACTATCGCCATCTTCCTTCTTACTGTCTCTGGATACACTCGACATGCTAAAAGCTGCAGCAACAGCTTTAGCCCTTAAGGCTGCTCGCTAAGACACTCCCCAACTCATTTGTAACTACATCTGGTGGGTGAGAAGCACAACACAATGATGTCTTCTTGGTGCAAGTGAATCTCGATTTTATAGGAAGAGCATTGGGTCTTCTTTTGTGCAGGCTTATCCCGTGGCATTATGAGGACAAGACCCTCACCTTGTGTACCATATTTCCTTCCTAGATATGCCATGATTATCGGCGTCGCCAATTTTGGGTATTGACAGTCATGAGCACATGAGAATGAGCTAGACAACCACCATTACATAGTTCCCCACACTTGATTCGACTGCAGCGCTGTCCTATTTCAAGTGCCAAATATTTGTTGAATCTTGATGCATTTAACAATCTGTTAGTACTTGCTAGCTGTCTTGGACTTACCATAAATTGCTTCATAACTAGTTTGGAGGTGGATTTAATGTGCCTCATCATG
>LPNX010712825.1:141460-158832 GCA_001517045.1 Pseudotsuga menziesii | reverse complement strand
TTTTATTTATTTATTTATTTATTAACCGAGTGCCTTGGTCGCATTTGCTTGCATTAGTTTGAACTTGTTGGTTTCGGGTCTGTTTGTGCAGCAGCACAGACGTTGCCTTGGAATGCTTGCACTATTACATCTATCTTATCAACTTCTATCGCGGCTTCCTCTGCTTGCACAACCAATTGCTCTACCTGGTCGGACTGTACATCCTCCAACAAGTCTTGCTCTATCGATTGCAGTATGTTGTGAAGCTTCTACTGCATCAATTGAATATGTTCTATGAGTTTTTCTGCTTCTGATTGGAATTCCTCAACCTTGGCTTCCCTAGATTTCTCCTGCTCATGAAGGAGGTGGACTTCCTGCTAGAGACTTTTGATCTCTGCATTCCTAATGACCTTTTGCTGGAGGGGAATCTTTCGCATTTCCACCTTCGCAGTAGTGATGCACTCGTCTATCTCTCGTATATACTATCTTATTTTCTCAGTTGCATCATCCTCTAGCAATGTTTCCCAAATGGTCGGAACATTGTCTGCAGCCTTTGCACATATTACTTCTCTACCTTTAATTTTGTCAACAGCTTCAAACACTTTTGTTCTTCTTTTTTCCAGCACCTCTGGGGGTGTGCTTGGTATCTTTTGGCCTTGCAGATATTATACTTGGCCCTGAAGATCTTGCACAATCTTCCCAATCTTGGAAACTTTATCCAGATAGTCTTCATTGGCTTGCCTACCCTCTGGTGGGAATGCTATGATGGAATTCTTAATAGAATCCACCAATGCGACACGACTTTGATCCTAGGCTAATATTTCCTGCTCCTTCTCAGCCAGGAGGTTGGTTCGCTCCTGCAGTTCCTGATCCTTTCCTTGCAACAAGGCCTTGCACAGTTTGTCCTTCCTTTGCTTCCTAATAAGCAACGATGTTTTCCCTTAGCCGAATTTTAGTTGTGGCCACCTGCTAGATGTTATAGATCTCTTCCAAGATCGACCTGAAGAAGTCTATCTCAACACTATTATCAGCAGTAGTTGTGCTTGCCTCTTCAGTCGCTTCAAGTGCCTACTTCTGAATGAGCACTTTGATCGGTGGTACTAATGTTGCTGCGACTAGTGGCATGCTAGGATCAATGCCATATGTTTTGGCCTCCACAATGTCCTTGACATCGTTAATAGCCACTGTTAACCTATTGAGGTGGTCCAGAACTTGGTTACCAATGCTCACATTTTGGGCCATCAAATCATGAAGGTTATCTTATGCAAAATTATTAACAACGTTGGCAAGATCCTACAACTCATCCTCAGTTAATATAGTTGTGTTCACCATTTTATCAACTTTGTGTTTCTTCTGAGACGTCTGGCCTTCCTCAGGCTACACGCGGTTCTATGGATGATCTCCACTAGGTGGTTGCTCTGAAGGATGCTGGTTCGAGTCCTCGATATCATCATCATCCTCCATGTTTTGTTGTGATAGATCTACTTGGGCATCATCGCCTCCATGGTCTCCACCATTAAATTAATGAATTGACAGTTTTTCTGCATTTTGGTCTTCAGGTAGTGATTCTACAAGTGGGCTGCGCCATTCATCAAGCCATAGCTTGATGATTACATCCACATCGTCATCCATCACTATAAATCTTGCTTGATGTATCTGTTGATGTGGAGCTTTTGTAGGAAGTATATTTATATTATGTATATCATCTTCAAACTTGACAAAAGCAGTGTACCAGTGCACTGTTGTGGTGCGGATCCTATGAGTTTGCCGGGAAACTTCTCACAGCGCCTCTACATGCATGAAGAATAAAATATTGTTATCTTATTGGTGTTTGTTGTTGGCCTTGTCTTACCATATATTTTGGTCTCTTTCCCCCAAGAAATATATTGGGACATCCATGTGTACATATTCCAGGGGGTCATCTAGACAGTAAAGGAAATCAAAATTAGTAACCAGGAATAACAGAATTTGTGACCTTTCTTGTGTTGAGCTAGCATTTCATCTTCGATCAGTTAGTTTATCAAGTACCATGAACATTTGAAAATTTATCCTCGTGCACATAAATATACAATTTCTACTACTACTGCTGAACACTGCGTTGGTATCATCTTATGAAATATTTTACAAGACAAGAGTTTTGCAGAAACATGGACACATTGGCCCTATATCGGCTTCAACAAGTAGCCCCTTCCTGCTCACTGAAGGTTGTGCTTTTTCTTGATTAGTTTAGTATTGTGCTTAGCTTGGTAGGGTAGAGGGTCTTTGCCTTCAGTTGGGAGTCCTGTTATTCTCGCTATTAATTCTGCATTAACTGGATATGGTTGGTCCAGCCATAAGTATCCTCTATGAAAGCAGACTAGTAACTGCTTTAGATATGTATTAACCTGTATGCTATGGCCGAAGCGAGTTATGAAGAGAATTTTGGTTAGTCTTACAGCGGCCAGTCCCTTGGCCCACTTCTTTGGTTTGATTACCTTGACAGCACATGCAGTGGCCTGGGTTATGTCCATGCAGTCTGTTATCTGTAACCCCTCTTGCTACCAAGTGTTGTAGCCTTGAAACTTCAATACAACCAATTCTGGGAGGATATCGTGCAGAAAGGTCATGCCGATAGGGATCCATGGTGCTATCAAAGTGGTCACTGCCTTGTTTGAAATATTTGCTTCTGCTGCACCAAGTCTTCTTAGACGAGTGTAGCATGGGAAGTTCTGGTTGGCTCACTCTACCTCTGGCTCTTCCTGCTATGGCCAGGATTCGTCTCCACTAGCATTTCCTTTCTCAGTAGCATGTGCCTTTCCTTGATTTTCTGGAGTTAATGGAACCTTAAGTTTCCTTTTTCTCGATGGTGGTTGCACAGATGTCTTGCCTCGAATAACTTGTATTCTGTGGACTGGTTTCGACATAGGAGGTGAACTAGGGGTTGGAATTGTTTGTGGATTCTTTGTTCTTTCCATTGCATTGATCTCTGGTGGATTTTGTAATTGTGGTTCTTCTGCTGAATGGGTTTCTATTTCCTCATCAATGGGGTAGCCACAGATGAATGTGGTGTCTGATGCATCACTCTCACTAGGAATGTGAATTACCATGGGCTCAAGCGGAATAGAATAGAGGTGACAAGATGTAGTTCTACAATGGCTCAGCTCCTGTGCTCTCAGTGCATAACATAAAAATGTTTGATGGAGAATCGAATATTTAGATATTGCACAGTGTCTTTCAATCATCATTTGACAAGAGGTTTTGGTTTAATCACTCTCTCATGTTACCTTTTCCAATGCTTTCTCCATTAATTTCTGTAGTTGGCCTTTCAGGTTGTACTTGTCAGAATAGTTATGGTAATTAGTGCTAATACGGTTGATGAGAGCTAACAGTACACCACCTTGATCCTTTTACTACGTTTATTTAATGCCACACATGTGCCCCAGTCGTACAAATATTTGGCATAGATCCACTAGTTAATGCTAGTCAGCCTATCATTCCTACTTTTTGCATTCTTTGGCCCCTACTTGTCTTGCCCCTTGCACACTTTTGGTCACTCACTTGGGTATATGCGATGATGTGACCATTGGGTGATTTATTTTTCATGATTTTCTATTGGTTCTGTCGCAATCCTGCAATAGAATAGCTTACGTCTTTTGGCCATTCTTTTTTTTTTCTACACATGTCGTAGTAAGGTTTCAGGAAACTACAATTTACCAAACTAGCGACGTGGGTAACATCGAATTTTCTGGCATTGTGATGTTCCTATATCCATAGTTTGTGCGATGGCATATGGCCTTAGCCAATTCTCCTTTAGTTTATGTGGGTGTGCAAATACTCTGCTGTCATAGTGTAGGATAAGTGTTCCTTCTGTGGATGGATTCACCCTGATATATTGATAATGACGTGCCGACATCCATTGTTGATTTGGCTTAGTCTATAATTGCAAAGGTATCTTCATCCTCTCTAAGTATTCCACCAGTCCCTTTCTTCCTATGCCATTGAAAGGGAAGAGGGTCTTGTATTCCCGCAGGAGATCTGCGATTTGTACAACTGCTTCATCTTGTGAGTGCTTTTGTATTACTCTGTGATTTTTACTTAGTTCAACTATTTTTGGCCCACTCAAGTTAGTCGGGTTATATTATGCGTCCATGGGTATATTGTCTTATTGAGTGGCTGCACTGTGTTGGTGAGCATTAGTGTCGTTGATCTTCTCGACTATACCCCCTTTTTCTTTATGGACTATATTATGAATTGTGGGGTGTTTGTTAGCGTTTAGAACTGTATGTGCAACCTGTCAGGTTTCTTTTCGTAGCTAGTCAGAGTTATTGCAAGTCTTGGTCACCATATCCAAAGTTTATATGAAACTCTCATAGGTGGGTAACTCCCTTGACTCAGTCTCCACCCATCGCATAGAAATTGAAACTTTTGCACACCTTCTCATGGAGACTTCATGTAACCTATTTTTCTAATTCTCTAAATCCTCCCCTAAATCAGACATACATGAACTCGCGCACTTCCAACTTAGGTTCCCTTCTATCATTCAACTGATATGATATTTGTGCATAGCTATAACATTGTATATTTGATCGATATAGTCAACCCGCCCCTCATTATAAATAAGCTCAACATATCTTTGCCCCTCAAATGGATCAATGGGTGAGATTATTCTCATTTCCTCATCTTCAAAGGAGAGGATCCTTTTCTTGAAATTTATAATTGTTTGATTGTCTATAGCCAAATATATCCCAGGTAGTGTAGGGTAAGGATTTGTATCATCCACAATGTTGATGACCTCAAAGTTTGCATATGTGCACAATCCTTCAACATCGACAATGACATTGATCAATCATCCAATGGGTAGTACCTTCACCTGATTGGAAAGACATGGCTGGATAGGAGACCAATCCAATCGTGGATTTCCCATGATTTCCTAGGTTTGGCGCGTTAGGATATTGACATCTGAACCCAGATCTAAAATGATATAGTCCATGTCATAATCACCGATCTGCGCATTCATTGTCAAATCGCGGCCAGTCTTACATTTTCATCGCACCTGGTTAACCTTCTTCTCAATTTCTAGTTCTACAGGGATCTTATCAATTATTGCTTGTAGCTATGCAATAACATCTTTATCTTGGATTAGCATCAAACAAATTAATAGAAGAGGTCTCAGCTTACTAACCTTAGGTGAAGCCTTCTTCTGCAATAGGTGTTGGAATAATTTAGGTATGTCCTTGACTTCGGTTGAATTTGATGGTATGTCAGGGATTATGAAGTCTGATTACACATACCAGAATATTTCTTTCTATTTCTGGTCGCTCATTGATTCCTTTTTCTGCACCGCCAGCCTCACTTGTGGCTACGGTTGTTCTTGCGAGTTATCTTATTCTACTCCAGTCATCGCACCTCCTTTAAATATGACAGCAATGTTTAGGTCTCGCGGTTCAGAAACGATCATTTGAACATTTTCATTTGCATTCAGGTTTGGGATTGGTGGAGGTCTGGGTGCAGCAATGGTCCTTACTTTCTACTTTGCGATCAACTAAGGACATTGTTCAACATTATGGTCTTGTCCCTTATAATATGAGCATGTTCTTACAGGCTCTAAAAAATATCTAGCAAAGTGACATAGTTGTCCATAGTTATAGAATGTAACTGGACCTCTCCCCCTACCAAATCCTCCTCTGTGACCTCATCCTCTAAAGTTTCCACCACCCCTTCCCTGAGGGTGTAGTTGTTGTGGTGGGTACTAGTTTTGCTGGTAGTTTTGCTGATAGCGGTTTTGTTGCACATATGGCTACTAAAGCACATGATTGCTGGCACTAATTAGCTAGGAACTGCGTACGTTGATATGGTTCTTGTACCTATTCAACTTGAGGGAACCTCTCATTTTTCATTAAGTACGTATCAAGTGTTTTTTATTTTAAGAGCTGGTATGCTCTACAATCTTTTTCCTCATGTCCTACCGATTTATAGAATTTACAAAATAATTTTGTAGGGGTACTTAAAACTTTTTGCAAATACACACATTCTTCATCATGGTGGCCTCTTGACTGGCATATATGACACCATGGTAACCCTTGGCCGTTTTATGGGTTAGGTGAACCAGATGCGCCATAATTCATGAAGGTCGAATAGTTATCGTTGGTGTGCCCATCTATTCTACATTTTGTGCACCATAAGTCCTCTTGTGCTTCTTTATCCTTCTTGATATCCTAAATTTGTAGTGTGAGGTTGGCTAGCTGTGACTGAATCTATACCATTCCTGCGGCACCGTCACCAATAGGCGAGGCCTCTAGCTTCATCGCCAGCTCCAGTGCTTCTATCTGTGACTCAATATTTTGCTGCATCAATGGCCCACGGATGTGTGGTGGTAGAGAAGCAATAAACCACTCCTTATTCTATACATTGGACATTTGGAAGCTTACTTTGGCCATCAGCGTCTTGAATCTTTGATCAAAATCCCACACAGTTTCTGCTACAGCCTGTTTAATATCCTTAATATCAGTAATACATTGTTACTCTGATTTGGGTTTTCTGAACTCAGAGATCATTGCAAATCGTATTTCCTCGAAGGTTTTATGTGGTGTTCTAGTTGGTGTGACACAAAATTTCATGAATCAATCCAGGGCGCGACCCCTTAAGGTTGTAATCATCTGTGCTTTCTTGATGTCAGCACCATGGACCAAATGTACCATCCACATAGCTTCTCATAGGAACCAATGTTGTTTAGGGTCTTCCATTCCATTTCCATTAAATGTAGGTAACTGAACATCTGTCATAGCCATTGAGCTGGCGTTTTGGCTCTTCGGGATAGGGTTCAACTGAGTTGCACCTTCTTGCACACTAGTTTCAGGGCTAGTGCTATCCATATTAGAGGTCCTTTCAGGTGATGAGACTCTAGATCTCATATAAGGTGATATTGTTGGTTTTATATAATTTTTCTCTGACCTTGAGGTCTCATCAGAGCTATCTGGATCTTCAGGTCCTTCCAAGATCGAGCTATAGTCCTCCTTTTTATCGCAATACCCTTTGTCTTCGCATGAACGAGTTTCATGTTCACTTCCTTCAAGCAAAATAGGATTCCATCGGCCCCTTTCATTTTTCCTTTTCTTTCCTGATCTGAATCTTCTCCCATTCCTCAGAACTCCAACCTTGAGTTCAGGTTTTGTTCTTCTGGGGAACATATCCACACACTCTTCCCCATCTTCTTACCTATTTGTTAGCAACATAGCACCCTCCTAGACACATGACTCAACAATCCAAGTGCAAAAGACCCTTCTAATAAGCAATTAATTTTATCCATGTACTTATACTCAATAAGTATCTCCTTCATGGTCCTTGGAAGAAATTTCTTTCAGCTTAACTATATGAAGTTATAGTATCTACTGCAAACTTTGTAATATACCCTTGCAATATACTTTCAACCCAAAAATCAATAGCTCTAAAGACAACGTTACTTACACTGGTTACCTCTTGAACCAGTTGATCGCTCCACTCATTAATATCCCTTGTCTAGTAGTTGTTTTGTCTAGATGCCAATCCTACTAACCATTTATGTAGTAGAATAGGGAAATTGGTAAATAAGATCTCATGAATAGCAGAGTAAATATATTCATCTAACCATCTTCTTGTGTTGAACCGAGTTCCTGCACTTTCTTCTTATGCAAACACCAACATTTTAGCATCCAACCTATATTCTATCTCCTTCTTCGTTGGGTGCCAAAACATCTCCCCGATTTAATCAAGAGGTCTTGGCAACGAAACCATTTGTTGGCCACTTTTCCCCACTCATGTGATCTAGGTTCTGTGCAGCCCACTGATTCAACAACTACCTAAGATGCCATCCCGATATAGCAATCCCCATTGACAACACCTGCGAAGTAGGAACAGTCTCACCCGAGATATCTCATAGATGGGTAACCACTGGAACCATGTTTCCACGATTTTTGGGGAAGTATAGTCCCTTGCTTCACAACCAAGGAGATCAAGGAAGGAAGTAGGATGGATGGATAGAGGATTTGGTTCTGTGCAACTGAGCACAACTGTATGTCGTCACGCAGGACTTGACTTTCCTTTCCACCTCACAATTGGTGCAACTCGTGTGGCACAGCTGATTCATGTCAATCAGCTCTACGAATTAAGTTGGGATTCATAACAAGAATTATACAGAATGATATATATGCAGTTTCAATTCAGCAAGGAATTATGTTCATCCATTTACAAATTGTAAGAAACTAAAAGAGACTAAACCACATTTAACATTATACAAAAAGCAACTAGTAATCAATCACATAACCATTTGCCACATCAATCATTCATTTAGACACAAGAAATAACATGGAAACCCATCTGGGAAAAACCACCAAGGTGCTCTTCATCTGGCATGAGAAAGGATATAGTACCTTGGAGTCTACAAGATGCAGAATGATCTTGAGATATGTATTTAAGTTCATACTCATAGTTCTCATGCTCTCTGGTTCACTCTCCTACTCTACTCCTACTCCTAGTGGTATTCTCACATTACAGTCATATCCGCGGCTTAACAACCCATCTAATGCTACCATACTCTTCCTGAGTCTACTCCTCTTTTGATCGCTATGACATTACAACATAACCGGCATCCCCCTCCATGGATTACCGCTGAATAACAAATTACTACTGAAAACTGAATAGGGATCAACAAAAACCTCATAGACCAACCTTCTAACCATTGCATCCCTCCTATTTATACTAATTTACATGGCCATGCAAGGCCAACTGCATCTCGGCATTCTAGTAGTCATCACCATCTCACACCCCTTTGGTTACGGCTATGGTGATCATGATTTGACATGAGGCACTATTGGTTTGACTTACAAATATCTTCTCGCACATGCGTAGCTACAGGCTTACGCCGCCTTATACGACCATGATCTAGATTCTGCATCTGTCTCTTTCCGGCCGTTTCCCCCTTTCGCACTTCCATGCTTGCATTCCTTTTTCATGCACTTCCCCATTCTACCTTCGCGGTCCATTTTCATCCTTCGTGATCTTCCTTTGCTTCTATTGCACATGCGATTCATTTTCCTTGGTTGCGTGTATGAACATCCTTCTTATGCCCCTTTCCCTGGCCAACATCCGCAATATGAATTCTAGAAGGAGGAAAGCAGAAGGCCGAGATCGAACGGCTAAGAATCGTTTTGCAAGTGATCTATGGTCGAAAAAATCCAATGTCCGTATATCGAAAATAGAAACTCGAAAAATTCGAGAAATGATTTCAGGAAATGTTACATTTTCACTATATGAAGTCGGGAAGGTGAAGAGTGGAAGGCTGAGATCGAACGATTGACAATTGTTTCGCAAGAGATCTATTGTCTGGAAACGCGAAGGTTGGAAAACAGAAATTGGAAATTGGAAAGTCGAGAAACAACTTAATGAAGTGTTACATTTTCGCATTCTATGATTTGATAGATCAACTATCATAATGAAGCCCGAAGTAGATCGACGATGCAGAATCACTGAGGTGGAAAGAAAAAATGCGGAAATTAGAAAGTGATGAAAAGTGCAGAAAACTTGGTTCAAATGTTGATTTCCTGATTTTCGCCACCCGAAGATCAATGGCCAGGAAAATGCCCAATGAAGATCAATGGTGGGGCATCGTTGAGGAAGAAACCTTGGTGCAAAAATGGAATTTTGAGGGGGAAATGTATGAGTTAGATCAATGTTTTAGAGACACTTAGAAATAGGATCAACAACTCTAATTAAAGTTGGAAGATGATTTTGTGGAAGCACCAGAAAACGATAAACAAGGTTGCAGAAATCAATTATGAGATGTGGGAAAAAGGAAATGATGTTTTTTCTAAAACTTAACGATGAAATGATGCGACTATTGAATGGGTAAGAGGATGCAAATTTTTGTCTGTAAGTAAATAATCAAAATCCAAAATGAAGGAGTGCAACTATGGAGAGATGCATTGATAGGAAATAGGTAAAGAGTATTTATTATATGAATGTGTAGAGAATTAAGGTGTCTCTATTACTAAGCTTGACATAGCCCAAAGTGGATAGTTTTCTACTATTCCTAAATATCTAAGAAAGTCAGAATAGGGTGGTAGGGTGGTGCTAGGGCAGGCCATAGGTATTCACGGGGTCGAAGCCTCCTTCCAGTCGTAGCTGCAGAACAGGGTGTCGTAGCATCCTTGTCTGTAGTTGCAGGAAAAACCTAGGGTGTGTTTAGATCCTTTCTATAGAAGTAGTTAAAAAATTTCATAAATTCATCTTATTAATTAGTTTGTTTTGGTGGTTTTCCTTTTTGAGGTTTCCACAATAAAATATGTGTCTTAATTGTTGATTTTTGTGTATTTTAAATAACAAAGGTCCAATACTGATTTAGTCACCCTCTTAGTATTGTGGGGTAAACAAACAATCTAGTTGAGGAAATGAATGATGGAGATCCTCTCAAGGGACCCCTAGGTAGCAATGATCTTATATCTGTACTAAGGGTTTCATTTTGTCCTTCCAAATTCTCAGTCTGGGCATGCCACTTTTTAGACATTACGATTGCACCTCGATGCTTTCGCAACATTTTTGCTATCTCTTCCTGACATTGAGTATTAGTAGTCTTCAATTATTCAATTTCTCCCTTATGATATTGTTATAATATTGAAATTTCATCAATAGTCTGCTCCATATCATGTTTCTTCAATTTCTTCTTAGGAGGTATAGAATTATCTTACCCTTGATTGTCCTTCTTAGTTGGAGAAACACCCAATGGATTATCTGTTGGTTCCTTATATACTTTATTCCAAACCTTATTTCCTAGGAGATTGTTAGTAATCCTTTTTTGTTCATGGTAAAAATTTCTAGAGCCCGTTCTACTATCTGTTTATGTGCATGAGCTTCACTAACTGTAGTCTATAGTCCCTTTTTTTGGTGTTCAACATTAGGAAATAGATTCTTCATGAGCTCACCTTTACCCTTTGACATTTGGGTGATTCCATGAATATGGATAACTCTTTTTGGCCAAATATGGCGATGAAAAATGGAAATTTTACCCATGTATTAAATTGAATCCCTCAAAACTCATATTTTCCATATGAATTTCGACATGCAGTTAAAAGATGAAATTTAGAAAATTATATTGGCTTCCCAAATATTTCTTTTATAAATATATTATTGTCATTTAATTTGTCAAATTTTGATTTAATGAAACATGTGTCCTTAAAAATTTGAAAAGCAATTAATAAGCGGCTTGTGCATTTGAAAAATAATTTAATGTTAAATTAATAATTAAAAAAATGAAATATGTGAACATGATTTAGAGAGAATACACTAGTGCGTACATAAATTTTCCTTTAATTTTTCTCGAAATATTATATTTATTATTTTTTTCGAAACATACCAATGAATATTTCAATCACATTTTGAACACATGTGCGTGTGTGCACCAAATTTTTTTATTGTTTACATAAATTGAAAACTAAAAATACCTTTTGAAGAGGACACACTCGTGTAGTGCTTATATAATTTTTCAAAATTTTTGGATTTGTATTTTGAATGTTTTTGATTTATCTTTGACCTCATTCAAAGTTGTTGACATGGTTTTTTAGGTTAATCTTTAGCAGAAAATGAAAAAAGAATGACATACGAAGGTAAAAATTCATAAATTATATGTGCATGGATATAGGATTCATCGACGAATCCAACAATATCAATTTTCCCAATAATGTACATTTAATGACATATCCTAAGACCCTAATATTAATTCTTGCACATGATCTAGGAACTAAGAAGCAATCTCATGAAAGAATAATCAACAAATACTCACGAAATGGTGTTAATCGAAACCAGAATGGTTTCCTCTCTGTATATTCAATAAACAATGAATAGTTACAATACCAATGTAGAGCAATAGCTTAATTCCATGAAGAATTCGAATACCTAAGGAGACAATTCGAATTCAGTGAGTGAGTCTAGCTTAACTGACTCTCCACCATTCAATCACACTCAGTTAACCACTTGACCAAAACCCTAATTGACTCACCAAACCCTAACTAAAGTCGAAGTGCAATAAATGACTGAATCTCAACTGAAGGAGATCAAACACATGTCATAGCAAGCCAACCATCAAGTTCTAGTGCTCCATGACTTCAATGAACCTCGATGAGGTTAAATGAAGCTGAAATAACCATAAGAAGTTGGTGGAGGCGCCTTGTTGACTCCAGATCATTAAATAATAATAAATAATCATTAAATAATATATTTAATGACTGGAGGTGCCTTAACTGACTGGTTGAACTGATTGTAACCACCAGTTAGCAATTAGGTGCATTAATGTCACTCAGATCACCCCCAGAGTGCTCCAGTTAGCCTCCTTGACTATAGGTAGGCATGGGTGTGACTAGCTTATGGAAATTAATGCTCCACTGATGTCAATTAATGTCAATTATACTTAGGATAGTGGTTTAACTAAGCCAATTTGACCGAAAGAGTGTGTATGATGGTAAATGTCTCCAACACCCCCCCTTAAGCTATACTCAGGAAGAGTTAGAAAACATAGATGCATAAAAATCCTAGGGCCCCGGAAACAAAGGCCAAAGGTCACCCTATACAATAAAGTAACTACTTAATATAACCAAGGAAATGGGGAAAATATCATGGGAAAAATACCCCCCCTCAAACTAAGCAGTAAATCAAGAATTGGTTCTTCTATGCAGCAGCAGCCTGAGACTGTGCATGTGAACCTATGAATCCAAACTAAATGAATATGTCTGGAGGAATCTTCCACTTTGGAAGAATAACAATGCAGTCAACTGAATCATAAATATAAGCAGTCACACGGTGAAAACTGGACCCATGTAGAGTAGCTAAAATCATCTAAAGAGAGAGAAATGGTTATTGAGGATTCGAACCATGTGTGGAACACTCAATAAAATTATATGTTGTATCCTTGAACAACAAAACATGAGTGGTAAAATCAGCCCCATTTTTTAGGAGCAAGTGTCCAAGCAGATGCAGAATGTCTTCCTCTTTACTAGTTCTGTGAGGAGATGAGCTTGTGACCAAAGGTAGAGAATCCATGGCACTTTGGAGACCGAATGATTGAGCTCCATAATATGATATAGCTTCATAAATATCTAATGATTCAAAAAATAAAATATTAGCAACCTCATAAGAGGAAACTAATACCAAATCCCCAGCAGCAAAATTGAAGAAGAATTGCGGTACTTGATTTTTCACACCAGTATTGGTGAGAGCAGCTACAAGCATGACTGAAAGCTCTTGGATTTTAAAATATGAACCAAATAATATAATATAAGAATGTAAATCAGATATAAATAATTTCACAACATATCCAAAACTATGAAATGAAATCAAATCCCCAACAGCAGTTTTGTAGGAGACTTGTGGTACTTGTTTCTTCACACCGTTGATGAGAACAGCTACAAGCAGTACTGAAGGTTTATGAACCTGAAATTTTGAACCAATAAATATCATATCATATCTAAATAATATCATATAATATCCAATAAGGTTCATATCAGATCCAAAATTATGGTCAACCGAGACGGTGGATGCACAGTTGTCTTTTTCTTCAAAATTCTGAATTTTGGTGCATGCAATCCTACAGGATTTTGATGGAAGATATAGATCATGGGGAGTGAATATTTCACTCTTATAATCTGATATTTCTTCCAAAATATCCAATTTTTTACATATTTTCACACCAGCAGCAACATTAGAGGGAGAAAAATCAGATTTCTCTTCACTTTCGGAAGCAATTACTTGTAAATTTTGCACATAATTCAAAGGAAAATCACCGGTGAATGTTTGCATGGAAGTGCAGAAGCATTTTTATTCAATATCAGATATTTGAATGTCTTCTTTTGTTTCAAAAATATGAGAATATGAGATATCATAGATCTCATGAACTTCCGGAGCATCAGGAGAAGGAGTCACTTCATGGAGACTTTCTTCAATTCGAATTGAATGTGTAGAAGATTCTGCTTCATCTTCATCTTGAACAACTTTCATCAGAGAGAGTAGAGGCTGATAATTTTGAGTGAAGAACTCTTGTGGTTCTGGCTGTGATCTCCAAAGTACTATTATTATCCTCATTGTGCTTGCCAAAGGTTTTGTCAAATATTGTCCAGACTTCCTTTGGGTGTTCAACAGAACCAAGAATAAGGTAGTACAAGCTAGGAGAAAGGGCCATACATATTGCTCCAATAGATCTATCACCGTCATTTAGACATCCATTCTCATTCTCATAAGACTCTTTTCCAAGTCCAATAGACACCTCATATAGACCTCGTCTCTTCAAAGATGCAATCATCTTCAACTTCCATTCCAAATAGCTTGTGAATGGGGTGAGAAGAGGGATTGATGAGTCCATTCGAAGTTGTACCTGTTAAGACTTGCAAATCAAAACAAAAAGGGCACCGTAAGGTCAGACATCCTACGCATTCTACACGTTCATCACACCCAGCATAGTTAATCATGCAAGCTTGATCAACAAGTTCTTTACTTGGGATATTGAGTGGTAAGCCTTGGCTTCTCATGCAGTGCTGGATTTTTGAGCTATTGCTCACTTTTCATGGAGAAATCTGTCAAAAAGCTTGTTCTTGAGAGATATATCTTCGGTCTACCATATGCTCTGATACCATATTAATTCTTACACATGATCTAGGAACTAAGAAGCAATCTCATGAAAGAATAATCAACAAATACTCATGAAATGGTGTTAATCGGAACCAGAATGGTTTCCTCTCTATATATTCAATAAACAATGAATTGTTACAATACCAATGTCGATCAATAACTTAACTCCATGAAGAATTCGAATACCTAAGGAGACAATTCGAATTCAGTGAATAAGTCTAGCTTAACTGACTCTCCACCATTCAATCACACTCAATTAACCACTTGACCAAAACCCTAATTGACTCATCAAACCCTAACTAAAGTCATAGTGCAATAAATGACTGAATCTCAACTAAAGGAGATCAAACACATGACATAGCAAGCCAACCATCAAGGGCTAGTTCTCCATGACTTCAATGAACCCTGATGAGGTTAACTGAAGCTGAACTGACCATTAGAAGTTGGTGGAGGAGCCTTGTTGACTCCAGATCATTAAATAATAATAAATAATCATTAAATAATATATTTAATGACTGGAGGTGCCTTAACTGACTGGTTGAACTGATTGTAACCACCAGTTAGCAATTAGGTGCATTAATGTCACTCAGATCACCCCCGGAGTGCTCCAGTTAGCCTCCTTGACTGTAGGTAGGCGTGGGTGTGATTGGATGATGGAAATTAATGCTCCACTGATGTCAATTAATGTCAATTATACTTAGGATAGTGGTTTAACTAGGCCAATTTGACCGAAAGAGTGTGTATGATGGTCAATGTCTCCAACACCTAAAAGGTAGAAAAATTTTCCTTTTTGCAATGGAAAGGGCCATGAGCCTATTTTTAAAGCCCTCTATTGAGCTATTAGCTAGATTGAGATTTTTAAATATCTCAATCAATGGATTTAAAATATCTCAATAGAGTTTTTTTAAATCAATTGAGGTATTAAAATATTGACCGAGGGTTTAAAAACACCTCGATTGAGGGTTTTTTGCACATATTTTTGGCACCCCACTTTCCAAAAACCATGAAACACATTCATGGAATCACTCATTTCTTTTGGAACTAACCCTAATGGCTCTTTAGTCTACATCAGTTTAGCATCTTGGCTCATTATCATTCCATGTGTAGGAGGGAGTGTTTATGGCACTATTTCCTTAGGATTTTTCTTTTTTGACCTTTTTTATAATTTCTATTTCACCCTCTCTAAATTATTTACCTTACATGTACTGGACTTCATTAAAAAAATTAAATTCCACCATTTTTATGCACGTAGGGTCTTTTTCACGATCTCAATGCTCTTTAGTGGTTCCTGATTTTTTTTACGAAGGGACTAAGGGTCCAGGTGGGGATAGACCTCACCCAACCCCAACTAGCACTTCCAGGATCTAGTGGCTCCTACACTTAGCAAGACTGCCAAATTTAACTTAACATCCAAAATTTGCTTCTAAAATCGCCTCCTCGCAATTTCACCTCCACAATCGTCGTTACGACACTCTGTTTCTGCAACAAAGTTTCTGTTGTTGGGTTGCAGGATGTAGAATATCAAAACACCCAGAGTTGCACTCCACAACAGCCTTCCCGCAATTGGGTTGCAGGATGCAGGATTCCAACTTCCCAAAGTTTCTCCCCTGAAACATCCTCCCTGAAATTCTTACCCTGCAATTTTCCTAACCGTCAGATCTTTGGGGCCTTCACTCCAACCGTCGATCTTCTTTTTGACGTAGATTTCTCAGATCTATGTGGATCTGTTATCTTCCTTGCAACTTTCATTGTGGGATTTTTCTGGGCCGTTAGATCTTGATTTGCAGACTCTATCCCCACCATTTATTCTCTGCAAAACTTGTTAATAACAGAGAATCTGCATGTTGCGCTGATTGATCATGGAACGATCAATCCATCTTGTAATCTCCCCGATTATTTATCCCATCACTCCTATGCATGCACCTACATTCTATTTCAACCATTCAAGCAACCATTTAACACTTGAATCAACAAGATTTCAATGAAATACACAGATGTTCAGTAAATCACTAAAGTCGGCTCTGCATAGACACACATTCTAAATCATACATGCATATAGGCTAACAACACTTCAAAACACATGGATAATCCTTCTATTAAGAAATAAAGGAAAACTCATACAACCAAGCTCTCCTTCCCAATTTGTATTCTCAAAATATTTACAGGTAGAGCCAGATGCAGGTATGTTCTCTTCTCCGCAACTTGCAATCCTCCCACTGAAAGGCAGAAGCCCCTCTAATTTTCTAATCTGCCTATTTAAACTAAACTATTAACTCCTACTCTGAGTGGTCCTGCAATCAAATAAAACCACTACTACGCATGATGAAATGTCCTTGTATTAACAAAACCAACTGCGGCTTGATCTCCACACTAGGATTCATGATCCAAAATTATTATCATGCTGCTAACAGGCTATGACTCAACAAAATGAGTTATCCTCTACTAACAACTATCAGATATTTTATCCTATGTAGACTTGCTAGGAAAAGAAACACTTGTACTTGAAATTTACAATGGTTTTACAATAAACACCTCCTTGGGTTGATGTTAAGACCTTAGCGTTTGATTGAAAATTCATAGGTTGGCCTTGATAGCTAATGCTCCTGCATCAAGCTCCCAAAGTAGAAAGAAATCATGACCTCCTGTCACGTCCCCATGCCTTCGACCGGCAAAGAGGACGCGACTACTAGCTCTATCAGACCGGGCTAACCGCCCCATGAACATGTACAGATATAAAAATTGCCTAAAACAGAATGCTGAAAGAGAGTTTG
>LPNX010712825.1:4895-141055 GCA_001517045.1 Pseudotsuga menziesii | reverse complement strand
ATCCACGCCCAACACAAGGAATCAGTCCCTTCTCTGCTACACAGTCCCTCAGGCCCTGCATTCCCTTCCAGTGCTATTCAAGGGTGATGGAGAAGAAGGCCAGTCCTCTAGCTCTGTCTGTGTGGTTTCCAGCCACCAGGTTTATCAAGCAAATCTAAGCCAACATCCCTGCTCCTCTCACAGTCCAAAGACCAAACATTGCACTCCGGAAATTAAGTCAGCTGTCATAGCCTAAACAAGAAAACGAATTCCTGAGTCATTCTTGGCCCTATCGTGGCCAAAATGACTCTCACTCGAATTTACAATAGCCCCCAAACGTAACAGTAATTACATTCACGACCTGGGGAAATCTACAGCCCCGAATCTATCAGTGAGCACCCCTCACAGCAGGGAAAAACGACCAAATAGTCTATGAGACATCCAAAACGTGAATGGCTCTTCATAGCCATGGTAAAAACACATGAAACTTCCAAAAAACGTGAATGGAAAATGCACCAGCAGCTCCAAAAATGCGAGGAAGACAACCCAATCCCCAGCACTACAAAAACAACCTCCCATCCATGGGAAAAATGAAACCAACAACCAAAAATGTGGAAGGAAAAACACAGGAAAAATCTCCAGCTGCTCCCCAAAGCCCCAACGTGAAGGAGAATGGTGAGGAAAATGGAAAATGTGGATGCATAGCAGAATGGCATACGTTTTTGGGTATTTTCCTTGCCAAGGAAGTCAGAACACATTTTTCCAAAAATGGTTCTCTGCCCAATTCGAATTTGGTTTCCCATACTCTTCCCATTCCATGCAATAACTAATTCAACCACATTCTGGTAGAAATAAATGATTGAGGAAAAATACAAGAAAGGTAGTTGATAGTTTGATGGGTCTTCTCATAGACATTTGTCTTTTCCCCATTGACCCATAGGTTAAATATTTCAACCCCCCCCCTTATCCTTAGGAAATCATGCCCCATTCGATTTAGTTTCCGCGACCGTAGCTGGTTGTGTCCATTAATTAATTATGATGCATATTTACATGATGGCCAACATAATTTATGCCGCATGCCCTGATATACTATCGGTGACAAATTTAAATCCAAAACATAGCATTACCGATCAATGGCGGGGCCTTGGCCTTTAGCTCCACACCATGATCATTACAATATATACATCATATACATCTAATGTAACGGGGTCAAAACCGGGGCATTACACCTCCTAGTCATATTTCTTCAGCTTTTGTTTTCCTAGATCCCTAACTGTCTGTTGCTGCAAACAACTCTTGTTTTGTTCACTATTCCATTGCACTTAGCTATACTTTTCCCATTCAGCTCTAAACTGTTGTTTACCTTCTTCAATCTCTGTTGATTTAACTTATGTTTTTACTTTCAGAATGGCTTCAAATACTACCCCAGATATGTCTCTAGGTATTCCTCTAGAAACTACTCTTGATACTGCCCTTGATATTGTGTCAAATGACGTCCCGGATATTGTTTCCACCTTACTTCCTTTATGCTCAAGCATCTCCCTCTGCAATATCCAATTCTTGTGTATTGTCTGTAAATTCACTTTCAGAAAGTAAATTATCTCCTAACCTCTTAGCTACAGTAACAGAATCACTCCCACTTTTCAGTATACTAGTAAACACATTAAAGAACTATGAACTAGTATCTTCTCTTGTCTCTCTTACAACATGAGACACTTCTCTTGTATTAACTACAACTTCTTCCTCTTGTTCAAATGCTTCCAGCAAGCATTTCAGCCATCCATTGATTACTTAATTATCTTCAAGCACTGCTTTAGTATGTTGAATCTTTGTGTAAGAAAAACTCTTCTCTGTCTTTGTCTTGACAATCTTCAGTAATTTTCTTTCAATTCCTTGACCACTTTTGTTGGTCAATTCAGTCTTCCTTAGTCCCAAGACTGCTTCTTCTTCCACTTGAGACACAATAGCCTCATCTGCATCCTTATGATCTCCTTCTTCCTTGTCACTGAATAAAATTCCTTGTGACACTATCTCATCCACCCCTATCATAGTATATTTCTAATTTATCACTTCCATGACAGTCCCAAAGGTCTGTTTATTACCCTTACTTTGGCTCTCTGAGTAAACAAAATCTTCTTTGTCAACCGCAGGAACAAATTCTCTCTCATAAGACATGACTGTCTCTTCTCCAATAAGATTGTTATATTCATTAATTAAGGACTCTATAGGCCCCTTCTACTACAATAACTCATCTTATCCTTTGTCATTGCTTGACAACACTTCCAATTGACCATCTAGACTAACCAGATCTTCCACACTTTCATCTTTTCATATGTACCCCTCAAGGTACTTCATCTCTTCATCAAAACTATTAGAACATAGCTTATTTACCTAAGGTTTCCATTCACAATTAAACTCAGATTTCTCTAACAGGTCCTCCAGCAATAACATATCCCCTTTAGCTTCTCCTAGCACAGTATCTTCATGCTTGATATCTTCCTCATCTTTATGCCTTTCCTGGAAACCTTCAGTTTTCTTCATTTCTAGGACTGATCCTTCTTTAGTATGAGCCATAGTTGTCTCAGTTTCATCTTCACTACTATCTCCTACCCTGTCACAAGCCAAATATCTTTGTGACACTGCTTCTTCATCTTCTGTCAGAATAAAATTATGATCCTTCATCACTGTAACAGTTCTAGATGTCTGTCCAGCCATCTTTTCTTGACCATGCAGACATGTCAACTCCTCTTTATCTTCGTTAATATCAATTTTCATCATAGGAAGCCTAACTACTTCATCTTCATTAGTGTTACCTTCATACATTGATAAGGAATTTTCAATTTCCTTCTGCTATAACACTTCATATTTGTCTTTCCCTGCAAGACACCCTTCATCACATCTTGCTTTCCAACCTCCAACTTCACTCAGCAAAACTTCAAAAGATATATTTTATTTTGCATAACCTACAAGTAGATTTGCATTGTCAGTAGCAAACTCACAAGTCTCAATGGTATTATTTGATGAGTCAATCATCAAATCTTCCTCTAGTTGTTCCAAGTCTTCTACATGACTCAAAAAATATTCAATAGTATTATGTTCAACCTCCTCAAGCATAACATCTGAATGCTTGATATCCTCCTTTGTCTCTTTTAGTTCTTGGCCATCATCATGTTCCAAGTCTTATTTGTTATTAGCTTTCACAGTAAGCTATAAATAATTACCTTCACTCAGCTATGTATGTGCATGTACATGAGACTCAACTGCCTCATCTTCTCCCAGGACAGAGCTCAAAGTCTGTCCTCTTCCTTCATCTTCTATGACAATATTAGCATATTGTCCTTCTTCATTCTTTGTACTTGCATACACACACAAAATATTAGTTTCAAAACATTGATACCTCTTAGCCTCTCTTGAATCTTTAGTATTCAATACTTCTCTCAGATACTCTCTCGCCTTGAGTGTCTCTTCTCCGCACTGAGCATTCATCAGTTGCGCTTATCTCCTTTGTAGATTATGCCACATCACCTTTCTTTTCACAAGAAAACCACATCTCTGGTCTTCTTCCTCCTTCTGTAACAACTCCATCAGTACTTTCAGATGGATTTCTATTTCATCCTTCTCTCTCTCATACTCTTCATCACTCAACTTCCTCCATATGCCATTTTCCTTGGCATCTTCTTCCTTCATATTGTAGCTTCCCTCTGAACCTCTGCTATGACTCTCAATAGTCATTTTCTTTATTTTCATTCACTCTCTATGAGATGCACTAGCCTTTGCAGTAACAGTTCTCCTTGCTACACCTCACCTCACCAAATGTCCTCTGTGCTTGGTCTTTTGGCAAGTACTGGTCCTCTTTCTAGAACCCTTCTGAGAAAATATCTATGCTCCTTCTAGGATTTCTCTCACAACTCATCTACATGAGAACATAATTTTCCTCTCATACTTCAATCTTCACTTGAAATACTAGGTTCTAGCCACAGTTCTCTTTTCTCTCCAAAAACCTTCTCTAGTATCTTTCATCGCTTCCCTCCAATTATTGTGATCTTCTCACTGAGATGCTTCAATTCTACTGCTACCCCTTTGCATGCATACATTCCTCCCAAATTAGATATCTATGCCTATATCTTACTATTCAAGCTACAAGCCTCCTCTCCACTTGCATGGAAAACTCTTCCACTCACAAGTTCTCTTACAAACTTCTCAGTTATCTTCTATCTTCACAGAATACTGTCTTGTACCCCGTGTTCTTTCATTTTTTTTCTCAGAGTAAACTTACCCTCTTCATTCACGTGTCATTGTGCTTCTCCTTCTTACCTTCATAACTTCTACATTTACCTCTAATCTACTTATGTCATGACCTCTTACTCTTTCTGCACGTGTATCCATATTCTTGCACTACGCTTTCAAAATCTTAAAACTTAACTTCTTTTATCTTGGCTCTATTAGATTTCCTGAGATCTTCCTTCTATCTTAACTTTCTCAGAAATTATACCCATAATCGCAACTGTGGAACTGCTCAACAACTTCTACCCAGTCATCTCTCGAAGTTGTTTCTCTCTAACATGAACTTCTTCTTGATCCTTTAGAAATTCTACCCACAACCTCAACTATGGAATTTCTCAACAGGAAATCTCAACTTCCTTTCTCTTATACCAAAATTGGTTCAGGTAGGGATAGACCTTAGCCAACCCCAACCAGCACTTCCAGGATCTAGTGGCTCCTACACTTAGCATGACTTCCAAATTTAGCTTAACATCCAAATTCTGCTTCTAAAATTGTCTGCCCACAATTTCGCCTTCGCAATCGTCATTCTGGCACTCTTTTTCCGCAACAGAGTTTCCATTATTGAGTCGCAGGATGCGGGATCTCAAAACACCCGAAGTCGCGCTATGCAACTTTTGTTGTACAGTGGCCTTCTCACAATCGGGTTGCGGGATGCAGGATGTCAACTTCCAAAAGTTGCTCCTCTAAAAATTCCTCCCCAAAATTATTCTCCCACAATTTTTCTAACCGTCGGATATTTTCGGCCTTCACTCCGATCATCGATATTATTTTTTACGTGGACTTCTCATATCTCTATGGATATGTTAACTTTATCGTAACTTCCATTATAGGATTCTTCTGGGCCATTAGATCTTGATCTATGGACTCTATCCCCACCATTCATTCTCTGCAAAACTTGTTAGTAACAGAAAATTTGTGGGTTGCGTCGACTGATCATGGAACGATCAATCCAGCCTGCAATCTTCCCGATTCTTTATCCCATCACTCCTATGCATGCACCTACACTCTATTTCAACCAGTCAAGCAACCATTTAACACTTCAATCGATAGGATTTCAACGAAATACATAGATGTTCAGTAAATCACTGAAGTTAGCTCTACATAAACACACAGTATAAATCATACATGCATCTAGGCTAACAACACTTCAAAACACACAGTAATCCTTCTATTAAGCAATAAAGGAAAACTCATACACCCAAGCTCTCCTTCAGTCTTCTCAAAATATTTACAAGTAGAACCAGATGTAGGTCTATTCTCTTCTGTGCAACTTGCAATCCTCGCACTGAAAGGCAGAACCCCCTCTACTTTTCCAATCTTCCTATTTAACCTAAACTATTAACTCCTACTCTAAGTGGCCCTGCAATCAAAGAAAACCACTACTACGCATGATGAAATGTCCCTATCTTAATAAAACCAACCATGGCTTGATCTCCACATAGGGATTCAAGATCCCAAATGATTCTCACGCAGCTAACAGGCTATGACTTAGCAAAATGACTCATCCTCTACTTACACCTATCAGATATTTTATCCTATCTAGACTTTCTAGGAAAATAAACACTTGTACATGAGATTTACAATGGTTTTACAATAAATACTTCCTTGGGCTGATGTCAAGACCTTAGGGTTTGATCATAAATTCATTGGTTGGCATTGAGAGATAATGCCCCTTCATGAACTAATTTCCCTTTGCAACCTTGTTCAATCTGGAATCATTTTTCTCGAGACTCTTATTACAAGGTTCACTCTCATTTACTTGATTCTCATGTTTCCATGAAGACATAACCTTTTGTATACTCCTATCAATATTCTTAGTCTTATTCTTCTTTATGTATTCAACTTCATTATCGACTATTACATTTTATTCTTGTTCCACAAGTATGGCCTCATCCATTGAATACATCTGAACATTTTAAATCACTTCGACAAAATGATTTCTCACCAGGATTACATCATAATCATCCCTATTCTTATTCATTATCTCACAGACAATTATTCAAATCAATCCATGATGGAAAATATTTTGTTATACATTTTTTGTTCTTATTTATGCGGCAAATTCAATTTTAATCAAATGTATTTAAAAAAATGGAAATTTCAATGTCTTACCCCTGAAATGGTTGAGGAGTTGAACATGATATAATAATTCTAGTCCAAATAGTCCTTTGTAGGTCACATATTTTTGCAAAAGAGATAATAACCTTTGATAGTTACTCCACAACCACTACTGTCACATCCCTTCATCCAAATTTGACTTGGAAGCATTCTCCTTAAACAATGGTGGTCATAGGATCTTATCAACCAGATAGTTGTTACAGTAATTCTCATCTCACTCTAGAAATCCTATGGCTCTAAAAATTAAGTATTTTGTCAAGCTAAACTTCACTTATCCAACCTAGGCCTACTCACCCTGAAGGTTTCTCATGAGCACCCTAGTCACATTCTCATTGCAACCTTGAAAACAAAAAAATAGGGGCATCCACCCTGCTTCTTCTATCCGCATACGGGAATAAAATTGGCTAATCGGAAGTGGTATTCCAATCATAGAGTTTTGTCAATTTGGGTAAACAAAATCGTATGTAGGATGGATCACCATTCATTCAACCTACATCTTTGTTGTTGAATGAGTTATGTATGTTGAAAAACATATTTTCTTATCCCATCCAACTAATTAAGCTATAAAAGTATTTAACTATGTGCTTCAGTAACATCCATGCCTACCTCAACTTCCATCTTGAATGTTTGAATATGGAATTCTATTTGTAAGAGGAATTTCTTCCCATAGACCAATTCTTAGGGATAAAGGATACTAGTACTTATCCAGGTAATCCTATAATACCTTAAGGCCTCTAGAATCCTCTTAGACCAATCCTTCTTGTGCATCTGCACAGTCTTAGTTAATATTACTTCTAGCATCTTGTTCGTTGATTCCAGTTGCCCATTTTTTATCCTGTGAATTGGCACTTCTCCATATGAGTACTGACACTCAATGTGTTGGTACATAAAAGGAAAAATATATGGAAGTGTCTAAAACCCTATAGATGTGCATGTTCCTTCATATATTATCGTCATGCCATCCTTACCTATTTTTTATAAGGTGATTAAGGATAATTCACAACTATTGTCATTGAAACCTAGGAACCATTTGCAAGAGTTTACAATACAACCTGCGAATAGATGATCATGTCTTGTACATGTGGGTTTCCTTTATAAAATTCGCGTATGACACAAGACTTGCTAGTATCAAGAGTCGTGAATTCCCTAATACAAAAATTAAAAAATAAAACAATTTTAGTTGAGGATAGTTGGGTTTCTAATTATAAGTATCCCAACTTCCTCAACCATCTCAACGTTTGTAACCTCTCTATTTCCTCAAGTATAAATAGAGGGTAGGGTTTGAGGTTAAAAAATTAATCAATTATAGAGAAACATTATGCTGGTGTATTTCCTTTGGAGATCTTGGAGCAGCAAAACTCAGTTCCTCGGATAGCAAAGGAGGGCTTGGATCAGATACTGGTTGTAATCTTTCGTCACTTGTTTATCAATAAAGAGAGACTTTCTTCCAATTTTGTGTCTTTGTACTCTTATGTGTTATGATTTCTAAATTGTCTTTTTATTTTATTGCAAGCATACTATTTCATTAATATTTAATATAACATATAAGATATTGCAGGAAAGGTCAGTGTCTTTGCAGGTTGGAAGACTGAAGAAGAAAGATAGGACTAGCCTCCATAAACAATGTACACTTACTTTCTTCCTTGTTTCTCTATCAAATTCTCAAATGGCTGAATGTCTGCAAGTTTATTTTAGTATGTTGATAACCCCAGACCCTTGGTTATAAGGTTGTATTTCCATGAACAACAAAACTGATGACTACACTATGGATTCCAACCTATTTTGGGTCCATTCATTTGAATTTATTTCAATTTTTCTCTATTTGATTATGTGAGTGATTTGTATGGATTTTTCCTTTACAGTGGTAGTGCTTTATGCTCAAAACCTTTAGGTCATTTATTTTTCTATTTGAAAAATTTTGGCTGCATTCGTGGGCTATCAATATATATAGTCGTAAATTATCTGTTGTATTCGCATGTTTCTTTGGTAACAGTCATGAATGGTATGTGCATTGTCTTGACGACAGTTGCAAATTCCTGTACATGTCTGTCAAACTGATAAGTTTTGCTAGTCCTTTTCTTTTTTATCTTTTATGTTCCTTTGAGGGTTATTATTTAGCATTGTAATGTGGCTTTGGGTGTATACATTTCACTGTTTGCTTGTTAATTCAAGTTTGCTTGAATAAGTTAGGTTTGATTTATTTTTGTGAATGTGTTGATTCCTTCTTGCTTGCCTGATTGGTTGGAATGCTTATGTCATTTTGGGACACTAGTGTCTATCAGTCCTCTTAGGACGTTGATATACATTGGATTGTTTTTCTGGTAGTCTAGGTGTGTCATTTTTTCTATCTTTTGGATCTATTAGTCTTTTGAGTCGATAGTTATGCCCTGTATAGGGTTTAGGTCATCTTTTCCTCATTGGTTGAAGATTGTTACTATAGGATCTGATTTCTATCATTTTCATTCTTTATATGATCACATTGTTAGCTTTCTTAAAAGTGCATTTAGTTTCATATAGTTTTTGAATTTTTTGAAAAATGAAAGACAAAACAAAGTTTGCATTTTGCATTAGTTTGAATTAGTTGTTTTTCTTTCTATTTTTCAGAAAAATCAATTTTTTTAAGTCTTGTAGTTTCTCAAGTTGTTTTAAAAAAGAAAAAATATTCATTATCTTTCATTTGAAAAAAGAAAGGAAAATTTTCATTATTAGTTGCATTCATTTTGAAAAATTTATACATCATTTGCTTTCATTATGTTGAGTCTATAACATCATTCAGTCCCACTCCACTGCCTTTGAGTAATATAGCCATTAAAAAGAATGTTTAATTAAAATTTATTAGTAATTTTCTTTTTATAGGCTCAATCATCAACTAGCTTAGGCTAGGTTTTTGTACTAGGTGTTTTAAACTGTCCAAAAGAACTTTGATTTCATAGATAGTGGCATTTATTTAGGTAAATCCACTTCTAGAAGAGATAATCAAGAAATCTCATCTCACACAGGAGTTAAGCACGAGGCTATGCGAGAGTTCGGTTGAGGAGATAACCCTCCACTTCCTTGTTCGATCGTTTACCAGGATTGTTGTATATTTGGGGTTCTTATCAATACCACCTATTGGGTCTCGTGTGGTGTTGGTATTGATATGGTTTCAGGCTTAGCTACCCTGCAAATGCATAACGATGATGCTTGTGACTGTTTCGTCGGACTCTCAGTGTAGATTAGGTAGCCTTAGTCTCCAGACACTAGTATCTTACACAGGTGGTATTGGAAGGCTATTTCCAATACACCTAGGATGGACTTGGAAGTTAACCTAAATTGACAATTTGGGAGGGAGGTTGGGTGATTCCAATGCTTGCACCCAGATAACTATTCACGAGATTCCAAGCAACCATCCTTCGATCTGCACTAGTTTGACCTGGGCCCTAATCATCCCAAGATTTCCTTTGGAAGGTGTATCTTGTATCTAGTGTGTCTGTGTTACTTAGGATATTTTTAGTGTGTGCTATTTGGTTTTATTGTGTTTAGTTGGCCTTTAGTTGTGTGAGTCAAATTTATAGTTATGGAGTACCAACCTCTTCGTAGGTCCAAAAAATTGTAGAACATTCCTCCATCTATTAGAGTGGATCCTCCACCACCACCTCAAATGTGGAGACTTGAGATATACAGTTCTTTCAAACCAACAGGTGTCATGGAAGTTCTAGGTGAACCGAAACTTAGTCTTAATAAAGAAGAAACCTCAATAGTAGAGAAAGCAGAATTGCATGGTGAAGAGTTTGCAAGAAACATTAATTCACCTCTGAATAATATGAATGATCCTATGATAGTACAGGTCCTACCTTTAAGCTCACCTATTTCTGTTGTAACTTTGAGCTCAGTTATGTCTAGCTCAAGAGAGGGTATGTATACCCCAACTTCAACCATGTTAACTGTGGAGTCTCACCTACACCGGTGAGTCCTACAAGACCCAGTGCATCTACTACACCCCTTTCACCAAGTGCTCGAGTGGCTTAAATCTCAACACCCTCTAATGTAGTAGGTCATTCTAGTGGGGTTGTCACTAGGATTCCCAATACTCCTTTTGCTTCTCCTTTGTTTATGCAAAGTGCTCAAATTGGTCCAAGTGGAACCACTATGTTTGTCTAGGGTTTCCCGTGGAATGGAGGACATAATCCTCCATCTGCTCCTCATGTGGACCCATCACCTACTTATGTCGATATGTCGTCTGGAAACAAAAATGCCATTATAGGTCATAATTTTTAGACACCTCGACAGGTTTCATCCGCTCCTTTCATGAGCTCTCCATTTTCACTATTTAGTGGAGAGATTATTTCTCCTTTGTTCCAAACTCCAGTTTCATCTAGGGTAGATCAAACCACATATCATACACCGCAAACTAGTTATCAACTGGATTTTAGGTGGAATCCTATTCAAAATGTTGTTTCTACATCACAACTAGTGACTGGGAGCAACCCCACATTTTCTTTTTGGATCCATGGGACAGGTCCTTCCACACCCCTAAATCCTCAATATTAAACCCTAGTTAGGATGAAACTTCCCTTACTAGAATCTTTAAACTTGTCAGATATGCCAAATTTAATGAATGACCCTGTGTGGTACAATGTGCCATGGCCACCTGTACCCATAAAAATTTCATCTACCATTCCTAAGTTTGAAGGAAAAGCCGGTGAGGACCTTGGTGCTCACATTACCACATTCCATCTTTGGTTCTCTTCTAACTCGCTGAACGATGACTCCATTCAACTAAGGATTTTTCAAAGAATGCTGACTCATGTTGCAGGAAAATGGTACATAGAACTTCCTTTCGCTGCATATGATAGTTTTATGGATTTAGAAATAGTGTTCCTTAACCATTTTCAACTTCATGTGTGGTATGATGTCGGTACATACTTGTTTTACACATTTCAAAAAACAAGGCCACACATATTTTTTATCACATTCAGGAGTGGCGAAGATGAAAAAGGCTTATTAAATCCACTATACCTCCTGATTTTTTGTTGGAATGGTTCTTGAATTCTCTATTTCCCTACATTTCTAAGGACGTATCTACTTCGGGGGTGACCATAGAAGAAGAGGAAATTCTTAGGACCCAACAATTAGACTTGATATATGCTAAGTCTAGGATATTGTATGAGATTATACCTAAGGCCCTGAGGTCTACAAATGACCAAGAGAAATGCAATATTGGGCCCCATGTCGATGGCATGGTTGGTTTATTTATTTCTCCCACTGTAGAATCACTGGCCAAGTGTTGCACATGAAAATATCACATTTCCTAGTCAGCCTTCAGATGACTTTCTTGTTGTCCGCCAACCTCGCAAAAAGCCTGATCTAGATCACCTTGGCCATTTTTTTTCCATGACATAGAAGGAACGACACTCTTTTACCTTTTCCACAGAGCGTCGTTGACACCTCCATTAGTTGAGAAGAAAGAACCGTTAGCCCTTTGTAGTGGGAAAAATCCTAGATCGATGGTCTGTCCAGTTTACCAAAAAGCGCCAATGGTCACTTAAAGGGGAAAAGAAGAAGTTTCTAGAAAATTCTGTACAAAATCCTTCATGGAATTAGTTCTTTCATGTCTGGGGGAGGTGGAATTCACCTCCCTCACCTATAGGGATCTCATCCTATCCTTTTGTTAAGTCATCCTATGGATTCTTGGCCTATAAATGAAGCTTCTATGAAGAGAGTGGAGGAGGCCAGAAAAGCATCCTTATGCTGCTAGTTTGAAGTCTAGATAGAGGCAAAGTAGAGGTAGCTTGTAGGTAGAGAGGTCTTCATAGGAGTTTGTAGACATTTGTTGAGACAGGAGCTGTCAACATCAAGGATTTTGGTTGTACTTATTCTCATCCATTATTAATACAAAAACATTTCCCTCTCCTATATTTGATTATTGTGTTTGTGATTAAATATTATTGGATTCCTTGATCACCAGTATGGATAGTTGATTATCATGATGCTCTCATCTTTTAATTTGTCTTGTGATCCACCTTGCAGGTATTGAATCATGTCAAGGAATTTCCGAAGAGAATATAAATAGATCTATGGTTGAGGTATATGATGTGTCATGTTAATTAATTTGACTATTCAAGGGAAGGATATGTGGCTGTGATTTTTTGTTTTGTAGTTGTGTTTTGCATTACCGAGGAACAAGCAATGTCAGCACTGGTTGGGAATTCCTAATAACACCAAGAAACTCCATGAGTTGTCAGTGAACCTAGGATTCCACCCCCTCACCAAAAAATGAAATTTTTTTTCACAGTCTTCTCAGAAGGGAAATTTGTAGCACAGTGGGAAAACAAATAATGGGAATAAGGGTGAGGGTAACAAAAATAAGAAAAATCCCACAAACGATGCTCATGCGGGAAAGAAATATAAGAAAAAGGTAAAGTTTCCTTGTACATTTTTTGAGGGAGACCACCTTACTTATCAATTCCATTTGATAAAACATCACAGAAGCTGCTGAAGAATCAACAATCGGCTATCTTGAATGATCCCTTTCCCCAAGGGAAGAATGTAGCTTTTCTTCGAAGGTAGCCAGGAGAAATTCTAGTGCTTCTACTAATCAAAATTATATCAATATGGTATGATCCAACACTTCCCTCCAAACAAGAAATAATAATTATGAATCGGAGGCTCAAGAGAAGGGTAGATCTACTACTAAAACTTCAAACCCTCTCACTATAGAAAAGACAACTGAACTAATGCCTAAGATACCGAAAGGTGTCTCTAAGAAAACATTTCATAACCGTAATTCTAGGGCTACTTACAACTATTCTGTAGTTAAATACTTAGCTCAAAATCCTTGTGCAATGTCGACATTGGAGGTGTTATAGAGTTTTCCTTCTCAGAGGGATTCACTCTTAGCAGCCATAGGAAACATGTATTCAATGATCCTGCTAGAAAAATTTAATCTTTCTGATGTTAAAATACGCCTTCCATACCATGTGTCTTTTTCAATTGATGTTTTCCATGGAGGTTAAACCATAGAACGGATGATGGTTTATGAAGGAGCTTCCACATGCATAATGTTGATGTCTTGTTGGAAATCCTAACGATACGTAGAGCTAGTTCCATCGAACACTCTACTTACTTCTTTCGACGGAAGGTATTTTTGTCCACAAGGTATCCTACCATCTTTTGAAATAAAGATGGAAGGAAAATCCATGTATGTTGAGGTGGAAGTGATCGATGCTCCATTGGATTATAACCTATTGTTGGGAAGAAGTTGGAATTATTCCATGTGTTCTATCCCTTTGGTCGTTTTCCAAGTTGTAGTGTTTCCCCATGAAGGGAAGTTGGTCACAGCTGACCAGTCGAGTTTCCCTCGAAAAGGTCATTTGGAAATGAATGAGTCCACAACACCATTGATAGATCAGGGAAAAAAAAATAACAAGAGCTTGGGGGTTGGAATGTATGCATCTTTAATGGGCATATTTGATATCCCAACCCCTATTAACTACATAGGTTCTACGAGTATAGGGAAGTATATCATGACGGTTGTTAATAAAACTAATCCTCGGGTCCTTCCTTCCCATCATGAGCCTTAAGTGCCCTTATCTATAGTGGAAGTAGCTTATCAATATGTTTTTAATGCAATTGTCGATTCCATCACAACTCTTTCCTTAGTCTTAGAGGAGTCAGATGAATTTTATCTTCCTGTTTGGGAAGAGAACTCTATGTATTCATATTATTGCTTCGATATGGTTTTTCCTTCATACGGAGCCATTCTAGAAGCTATGATTGGATGAGAAATGTTTTGTGAAGACCTTCACCATAATTTCTTCTTTCTTCCAGAGTTGAGAAAAATTGAGAATCATGAGTTCCATGTGATACTGGTAGAGAATGTTTATTTGTCGATTAATTTTTTACCGAAGGGGGGATTATTTTCTGAGGGCAATATGGAAAATATCTCTACTACTATTCCAATCAGCATTTTTACAAACCTTAACGTCATTGAAAATGTGCATATTGGTGCAAACTGCTCTCTGGAGGAGATTTCCATTTACACTTCCTTGTTTAAGGAATTTCATGATGTCTTTTCCTGGTCATATGAGGAGATGCGAGGAATTGATCCATCTATACTGAAACACACACTAGTACATGTGAAATTTTCTCCCACCGAAAATCATTGGTATAGAAAAAATTGTTTGTCACTAGAGAAATGTATTGAAGCCCAACTTTTCATTGAAAAATTCTCTTCGCATTAGCCACACTTCAAATATTATATCGGTATAGAGAAGCCACATCAATGACACATGGGATTGTGGCCTATGCTTCAAAAACTTATGGGCGTCTCTATAGTGATGTTTACATGTTGCTAGAGAAACGTCTTGGAGGCACTATAGCGATGGAGGGCTATGGAAAATTTATGCACCTAAGTCATTATGCGTCGCTAGAGTGACGTCTTTTTTTCACTATAGCGGTGCACATTTGTCGAAATAGAAATGTCTTGGATTCTCTATAGAGATGGAGGACTGTGGAAAATTTATGAACCTAAGTCATAATGCGTTTGTAGAGAGATGTCTTGTTGTTTATATAATGCCACACATTTGTCGAAACAGAAACGTCAAGGCATCGCTATAGCGGCGATAGTTCATGGAAAATTAGAAGTGACTAAGCACTGTTGTGTCCCTATATCAACAAAAGGAACGTTTCTATAGCAACGTTTACAGTGTATGTTTTAAAAAAATTATAGAATTCATAACAAATATTGTATTTCAAATCTATGCATACCTATAGGCACTTACAATGATGTTGTTAGGCAATGAGTATTAGATACTAAATGTATTATCTCATACAACTTAACAAGTGCAATATTTCATCTTTATGTTATGCTACCTTGGAATATGAAGTTTGAACCATTCCCAGCCTAGAAGAAATGCAATTATCATGCTAAACAATCTTGACATACCTTGATTGTGATGGAATATGGAACAATGATAGTGTTCTAATTGTGTAGTACACACTATATTTTCTTGTTTATCATAGCTATTCACAAATCCCCAAAAATATACTTAGAGCATGTATTATGTTATTGATACAGTATTGTGCTACAATTCTACAAGTCAGATAACTATTCTACAATTCTTATAGACTAAACATACAAGATTACTAAAACTATTCACTGGAGGACAAAGAGAATATTGATATAAAAAATGGTGTTAATTCTTATAAACCTATTGATCTAACAACATACCCATAAAATACTGGTCATTCAATGCCAAGAATAAGGCCCAATTTTCTAAAATAAAACAAGCATTACTTCATAGTCACTACTCAAGCAACACCACAATGGAATATCCTGATATAAAATATAACTATTAAAATGACCTTTAAAGATAAACTCAAAATGTGAGCATAGACAAACACCCTAGAATACTAAGATTATTGTAAAGACAGGTAGGATGTTTTTGTAGAAAATAGCTTGTGTTCAAAATGATCTAAGAAAATGGTTATAGATTAGATAGAAGATTGTTACAAACAATTACCCTTAATCATGTTGATATAGAGATTATTCCCATGCAATGACCAAAAACAAGACAAGTCTTGATACATGTAAAACTCAAGAATACTCTTGTCAGGAATTGTAAATACCTTCACTTGTAAATTTTCATTTTATGGATTATTCAAATGTTGAGTCCTATGAAATGTCAACTCATAAAGCTGCAAAAGGATTCAAAGTCACTAAAGTCAGTATTGGTGTCATTTATATGCATACAATTAGGTAATATAATATTAAGAAGGTAAAAAACCAAAATATCCACCATAAAATTTTTAAAGTTATCTTCATTGAAAACAAGTGACTAGTGAGAGAGAAAAATCCATATACTAAATATAGGTCCATCCATAAATAGAAAAAGATAATTACTGAAACACTTTTCCTATGCATCAGCTACTGATCCCCTCTTCTTTTTTCTTATACACTATAGTTGTAGCAAGTAATGTAGAACATCATCATCTCTCAATTAAGATGCCAAGTGAGAATACAATAGATCATATATACCCTACTTTTCTATTGAGCAATGTGTGTGATTTTTCTTTAAGAAATTAAAACAACAACAAGAATGTTGTAAATAAACATATATGTGTTCATTGTTTGGATATTCAGGCTGCAAAATAGTAAACTCCTTGGAACTTAGATTTGAAACATTTCTATCCTATTTGACTAGAATTAGACCACAAACAAAATTACTCATTATAACATGATCTAGTCATGGAATGGTCAATAAGAGTGGCTTATTAATGGAGAGAAATGTGCCCCTTGATCTCTATTTGCTCAAATCTAGTAAAATTTGAATGTCTTAATCGTTAAAATATATTAACATTTCTTAGGATGACCCATCACTATGATGTTTGTTTGAATATCCACATGAACTTAAGAACTAACTCGAAAATATGCTACATATCATAAAGTTGAGTTATTTAGAATATTGGCAGTCAATGCTACTATTCACTCATACATTATAAAATTATCCAAATTAGTTACCTAAAAAAAACTCCACCATATGATTTATCATAGAGAAAAAAACGGGTTAAAATGCTTGTTGATTACACACTTATGTTATTATATCAAGATAAGGACCAAAAGAATGATAGGATTCTTCATAAGTCTCATGTCTATCATTTCAGTAATCATGAGAAGCACAAGGTTTACTCTAATCAGACTCAAGAGTTCTGCATATCTCCTTTTATTCCTTAACCTCATATGGTTCTTTATAATTTTTAGAAAAGAAACGAATAAATTGGCAAGCATCATCTTTCAAATCACCATAAATGTTACATACCTGATTTGTAACAACAATTGCACCCTTTTTATATTTTGAATATATCCATCACAACCAACATCTTTAGAATAATATTCCTTGAAAGTATGTGTCAGTTTTTGTTCATTATCAACACTAGAGCTCTCTCTGATGATGAAAGATTCTCACATGAAATAGAATCTTCAAAACAGTCTCTATTAAAAACACATGCTACTATCCAAAACACACAACAATATTTATTCATATTAGAATCCCTGGAAACTTGAATATTTAAACTATTTTACTTGGGAACCTCAATTTATGTTAACTTGGAAACATATGTTTTCTTCTAATAATACAAGAAGAAATCCCCAACCATCTAGATGGGTTGATATAAAATGGAACAGAAAAAATGTTTCCTTCAATAATAAAGTAGCCTCAATGAAAAGATCATCTCCCTTTATCTTGAATTTGGGATGCCCATTTTGTTGAACCACAAAACTAATGTCACCAATAACTATATTGCAATGCTAGATTTATGAAATCAAGTTTATTGGAAACAACTATTTCCACCAAAGACAATTTCCATGTACATCCATGCACATAATTATCTAAGAGAATCCATGTATGTATTCAATGAAACATTGATAAAATTGAAATTGCAAGATCCTTGTGGGTGGATGAATCAAATATAAATGTCAAATGGAAAATAAACTTTTCTTTTGAACGATTCCTACTACATACTTCTAAACTCTGGACTTGCCAAGTAAAACGTTTCTTTAATAAAGACTGTTGGGCTTCATCTCTTCATAGTAAATTCAAATTTAGAGGAAAAAGACAATAAAAATCTAAAATCCACACACAAAAGGTCAAACATAAATACCAGCGAGGTACTGACATTCACTCTCAAGAATAAAGCTGGAAAGAAAATAACAATCTCACTCTTACTTGCATTAAATACTTGAGGGAAGTTTCCAAACAATTTTTGGCACATGAGCACATAACCATGTGGTGGATTAGTTAATAAAAATGACTTTTTCTATATCCATCTAGGTTCAAATCTCATAGGTTTGTTGATATCCCTACAGGAAACTAGGTGGTGATTTTTAATCCTATTCACAAATGATCCCCTCAAGACTGTAAAGGTACCTATAATCTCACTCTAGCTTAGTTCTTGAGGGTGTGGCAAAGTGTTTCCAAATCCAAGGCACTAAGTTACCCGAATCTAGAGCCAGATTTATCTGGAGGTCCAACTACATAGGCTGACATCCAGAAACTAGGCTTGTTTTTCTTGGACCATGCCAAGTCTTCACTTTGTTGCTCAATTGTAATAATATATTTTCCATATATGCAACCATTCATCAATTCAATGACCAACAAAAGAAACCATTAATAAAAGTGAAACACAATTTGTAATGAAGAAAAAACTAGAAGAATGAAACAAACCCTAAGGTGAATTTAATTACAACAACAACCAAAAAACCATTAATAAAAGAGAAAAAAAATAATGAAACACACTTGAATGTCTAAACATTGCCCCCATTCCATATGTAGTGGAGGCTCAATGTGAATCTCAATACCAATACTTAACAGTTTCAATTTATGTCCACAGACACCAAATTTATCACCATGTTTAGAATTTCCTGAATTCCAACTCCATTTTCTCTTCTTAGATACATCTTCAAACATCTTCTTAGATACTACAAGCCTCTAGTACTTAACCTTGAAAAAATCTAGGTTTTTAAGGGGTTGAATAGGATTTAAAGGAAAATTACGACAAGTTGGGGAGAGAAAATATAAATCGATCTAAGATACAAATTCATGTGTGAATTCTGAAAGAATCACTTCAAATATTGCAAATCTCTCTTAAATTTGGAAGACAATATTAAAATCCTTGGAAGTTTCTCTGCACAATAAATTGTTTATATGGTTTCTTCATAATGTTCCATAGATTCCAAGTTGTGGAAACAAACTAAGAAGTCATTGGAGTACAAGAATATGGTATTTTAATTTTTTAGGGTCTTAATTGAAAGCATTGAGAACATGCTAATATTGTAAGAGATGTCGTAGGTAAGCAATGACTGTGAAGTCTCTCTTTCTTTTACTACCAGCCCCTGCATTTACGCACCTTCATAAAGGCATTCAACACTTTTCAATTCCATTTATACAACATTTATGCTACCCTTAAATTCTTATTTCTTGGTGGTGTGGGCTAGCCAGGGTCTGTTTAAGCTTATGGATGACTAGTACACCTAAAATGCTAAGAGGTGATTGTGCAAGCCAATAAAAAGGAAGTATACTCTTGATGTGAACTTGGCCTTCTTCCATCCCCATTCATGAAATTGTTGGTGATATAGATTTAGAAGACTTTAATTGGATATGATATGCTCATCCCATGTTCACACTTAGCCTCCATCTAGACCTCATCCCTCCACCTTTCACTGCAATAACACTTGTTTGGACTACCCTTTGAATTTGTGTTGCAGAACTGATTTTTCTCATGTATTGAGAAAGTTTTATGGTTGTTTCATTACGTTGCTTTATTAGTACAGTGGGGTGAAATATGGAAGAGTTATCACAAGGGTTTGTACATTGGAAATATTGGTAAAAAAAATATCAAACTGTGGCAAGCATTAAAAAATACACAATAAATTGATGTTCTTTGTTTTTGAAAAAACATAAATCAACACCGACAATAGATAACCATATTTCCACATATATATGGAAAATTCATTGGTGTATATGATATATAAAATTACGAATGATACATGAAACTCAACTAAAGACACTGAATTGTGATAGTTTTCTATTCTAAACTATTAAATATAAATATACGTCAAATATTATAGTAAATGTATCTCATAATTATGATTCATCTATGATGATTAGTTAGGAACCAGCCATTGATTCCCTCTAACCCTTTTATGGGAAAAGGTAATGGCCTGCTATCCAAAAGAAAACATGTGAATGAACATGGATGGCCATTGGTATAATTAATCAATAGTGATATGTAACTAGTTAAAATCCCATACTAATAAGATGAGCTATCCATATGGGTTATAATCCCAAGAATTATCGATAATAATGAGGTTTCATCTCTATTCTAAGCAAACAAAAGTTATACCCATGATCTCTACTATTATAGTGTTCAATATTACTATAGAACCAAACATTGTATAATCTATATTACTTATGGTTTCATTCTACTTGATCTGATATGGAACTCATATGAGACTACCTCAGTATAGTGTGATTACCATGGATTGACTGTAAACAAGCACTGTAATTACATAATATAGGTGATATGTAGTTATAGATGTAAAGTAGCTTACCTCATCTCTTACATTGTCACTCTATGTGAAAGGTGATTTTGAGTCTTACATATTAGTCTCCGCACTCTTAGTGTCGTCCCACATGTATAGATTTTAACGGTAAATATTGAAAAATGGAAAAAAGCGTGATATATATTTGAAACACAATACATTAGCATTGAGTCTCTAATGGTTCCCTGAGTCCAAAAAAACATCATGCTACAAAAAATAACTACATGACCTCAAAAGCCTCCCCTGTATTGGGATCCTAATCATCAATAGTTCCCTCTATGTCATCCTTAGCCTCAGTCTCCCTCCTCTAGGGACATCAGTACTAGTGCTTGGTGATACTTGTGGATCCAAATCCATCCACTTTGTTTCTTCTCAATTCAACACCCTCCAATTTTAATGAAATTGGATAATCCAAGTGTTCAAAGAGACAAAAGGATTAACATGTCTAATCAGTGGTTTTGGATTAAGTGAAGGGTACTTTATTACACAGGTCATGATAGATGAGTTCAAAAGTGAAAATTACCAACAAAGGGATGCATAGAGAGATTGGTGTTCTTTATTAAATTCCAATCCCATACCGTTGTAAATGACAGAATCCATCCTTGAAGTGTTGCAATCCCATCAATCCTGAAATGTTGAAAACCTGAAAACTATAAATTCTAAAGAATTTTGAGTGGGATATGAATTTTTTCTTTGTTCATAAGAAGTGTAATGAGGTTGGAAACATAGAACCACTAACAAAGATATTGGAACTATTAATGCTAATGTTAAAAATGGATTAAAATTTTAAGTAAACTAATATAAAAGTAAAGATAAAGGAGAAATTAAAATTTTAGTTTAAGAATTTAATATTGCATGATTTCCACTAGAAAATAAAGTCAAAAAACTGTCCCTAAAGAATAAAATTTCTTGTTTACATTGGATTTTCATTTTTCATGCAATTGTGATTTTTCAAAAATTTGCGATAATCAGAAAAATTGCAGTGTCACATGATTGTTTTTTAAATAAGGATTTTTCTGGGTGATTTTTTCGTTTACTATTTGCAGTCATGATTTTTTGTGACGTTGGAAATATTTTCTCCAAATCTATTGATTATCCTAGATGTCAGAAAATGTTTTTTTAGGGTGTCTCTTCATAATTTCCTTTAGATTATATAAGAGCATTAAGAGTAGAGTTGGAAAAACATATTTTGTCCATAATTAAGATTTTCCAAAAGGATGTACAGTATCTTGAAATTGTGGTTAATACATATATGCTGGTTCTACTTTTGTATGTAGGGAGGGTTGATATATATAATTTTATCTTAGCCTAATGATCTAAATTCCTTCATGTACACTGTTATAGCTGATTTTACCACACATGGTTGACCACCTATTTATTGCCTTCCCTATACTTCTGTAGACACTTTACACCCCATGGACTGATATTATAATTTGATGTTTCCAATTTAATCCCTAAAAATCCCTGTTTATTGTTGTACACGAATTTTAAACCCATACTCGCGTGTACACGTGACTTTTGACCTCAAACCCGCATACATCAGGATGTGTGCATAAAGCCAAACAATGTTGGATTTTTCCTTGGATGAGTCAGAAGATCCTAATTCTTGGCCTTCCATATGCCTTGAGATCGCTCGGATTTGACCCTCCATTACCCATTTGGAGTGCTATATAAGGAACCCCTTGGATAAATTGAAGAGGAGGAATTGAAGAGCAACGAAACTATAGTCCATTGTTGCCACAGTTTGCATATACTTGATCCTGCATCCCTTTGTCCCTTTGGAGCACTTTGTGTTCTTCCCAAGCTTTCCTTTTCTTGTGAGCTTGATATTGAGAGATGGAGGATTGAGGTGGTGGAGGACCAAGTGGAGGACTCAGTTTCTCCGGTTCGTAGACATGCCAACAGAGGTTGTCACTTGTGTAATCTCTGATTTGATTAATAGAAATATATTTTCCTGTTCAATAATGCGGATTTGAATGTAAATATTGAGTCCATGGATATGTTTAATTGATTATACATTGTTGATTATATATGATAGAGTAGATATAGCACCATATTATATAGCATGCTTATCTTGTTTGTTGTTGTTGAGAGAAAATTGTTAGTGTAAGTGGGATTGGAAAAAGCTCAATGAGGATCTACTTCAACCAGCCGGAATAAGGTTTGATTTGAGTCCCCTTAGTGTTATATGTTTGGTTTCTCTTGAATATCGGGAAAAGGTAGATTTCTCATGTCTAGCTGTCTGTTGTGGTACACCCCAAGCCATAGGAAGTTTCTCTCCACAACAGAATTAGTGACCGTACTGTGGAGGTTCCTAGTTATTTCTCTTTGGCAGTTTTGGTATTCAATGTATTTGAATTGCTCTGATTTCTCTGTTTCTGTGTCGGGTCTGGGGGCATCTTTTCCCAGTAGGGTATTGAAGGAGTAAATTTTGTCTTAGCTTGTTTGTTTTTCCTATTTTTCTTCCTTTTTCTTCATGTATGTGGGTTTAGCTTTCACACTCGCGTATACACGTGGGTTTTCCTTGAGCAGTCATGTATGTATGTTGGTTTACTAAGAATAGTCATTTATGCCTTGATTTTGAGCCTTAGTGGGAGGATTAAGTGTTGCTGGGTGAGTTTTGATGATTGATGAGTCTTCTTGGATGCTTCTAGAGTCTGTATGCACCCTCTGTTTCTGACCAGAGACTGCTTTTAGTTTGATTTTTTAGAAATGTTCTTATCATTCATTTTATACTTTTTGTTTCGGTATTAGTGCATTAGATCTGTTTTACCTTGGTTCTTTTCTTGGTTGATGTTTGTGAGTTGTTGTAGATTCTAAAGGTTGTAGAGTTGTATTTTTGCTTTCATATCTCATTTAATTCAAAAATACAAAAATATTTTTCTTTTTGCATAGTTATGCATTGCTTTCATTTTGCATTGGCACGGTACTTGCATTAGGTTTGCTTGGTGAATTATAGTCAGATTTTCATATAGGAATGATTGCACTTATATTTGAAAGTAAAATCTTGCATTTCATTTAGTGGCATACCCTATTTTTTATTCAGAAGATTTCACTTGGAATTACTTGTTAGGTGTGCATATTTACTTTATTGCTAAGTCATAACTTCATAAGTTGCACGACCATTACCCTTTGAGCAATCATAGCAAAATAAAACCAATGCTTAATAAAATGTATTACACTCCTTTTCTTTTTAGGGTGCATCAACAAGATTATGTTTTAGGGTATTGGAATAGTTCATTGTGAGTTAATTCTCCAAGACCACTAAACAAAACAATTAGGTGTATGTCCATGTGAGAGTGTGAAACCCTTAGTATAATTAGTGTTTCTCAGGACGCTCCTCTTACATGGGAGTTAAGCACGAGGAAATGCATGCGATTGTGATTGGGATGACCCCTGGTAACTTTCTGTGACCACCAGAGATATTTATAGGATCATATTCATATTTGGGGGCCTTTGAGGTATTGATTGGTGCACCCTTGGGGTACCAGTTATGCTTTCAGGATTCGGGCTTTGCTACCCTGCCCATACAGTTGATCCCACTTGCAACTGTCCACTTGAGCATTGGTTATATTGAGGTGACCTTAGTTTCCTTACCTAGGTTATCGATGGGTTATCTACAGAGGTTATTCTATAGGTGTCCTGGCCAGGTAGGGCTCGGAAAGCATCGTCACTATATGCGTTGAAGCTGAGGGCCACTATAATTGGTTATGAACCTTCGCTTGTTGTGTATGGGAGTCTCAAGCCTCTGTTAGGAGAGACATACCTGCGTCATTCGGGAGCTTATATATCCTACCCTTGGTTTGCTTTCTTGTTGGCTGTAGTTTTTCTTAAGTGTATGCTCTGTGCACACTAGATTGCTTTGGGTTGCGTAGTTAGATCAAGTCTTTTTATTTATTGAGTCATTGTGGATTTGGGTGTGGCTCCTCATCTCTCTCGTCATTTAGCAGGTCTTCCTCCTTCTACTTCTCCTCCTCCCTTGGGAGAGAGAGCCAGATAGTCCAGGAGGACTAGTGATCACTTTGAGTCACACATAGATCTCACCATGAGTCACGATGGGTATGAGGTACTGGAGCTTCCCCCTTCCTCGCCTCTAGTGATGGAAGTTGAACCTTCAAGTATATATGGGACTCTACCTGAGTCTAGTCTTTATGGGGTTGGACCATTAGAAGAAGATCTATCATAGTTCCATGATTACATTAGCTTTGACCCCCAGTATTGGTTATAGTGTACGAGTGAAGAGACTCATCATGCACCCATCAACACTAGCCGCATTAGGTATGGCATGCCTGATATTCCTGAGACTGGTTCGTCAATTCATGTTGAATTGGTTGGTGACCATAGTACTACACCTGGGGGAACTTCCATTCCTTTACATGTAGAGAGGTTTGATACTAGTAGTCACATTGCACCATCCACTCCAGCGATGGAAATTCCTTCACTCACACAGCCTAGACCTAGCAATAGTGTTCCTAATTAGGGAGCTTATCCAATACATGTGAATATTGGGGGTATGAGCTATATTCCTTGACATATTCCATTGTCTTCTCAACCCATTCCTTCAAATGCATTTTTGATGCATCCTCTTCATAACTCTAGTGGTCCTTTAGGACAGAGTTCTACTATAAGCCATGTCCATCTTGCGTCAACTAACACCATAGTGTCAAAAGACCACATTCCTCATTATGTGTCAGTAGGTCATGTACCTACTTCTAGATCATCTCATGGAGTATCGTGTGGATCATCTCATGGTCCAGCTCATGGATCTTTCTATATACCTACCTATGGACCATCTCATGGAACATCTCGTGGACCATATTATGGTCCAACCTATGGAGCTTCCCATGGAAATTCTTATGGACCATATTATGGACAAAAATATCAACCATATGGGTACAAGTATCAACAACACACTTACTCTCCTAACTATGTATTTGTAGCACCTCAGCCTCAAGGTACTCCACATTACAATGCTTCCATGCAGCCCTTCATGGGTCAAATGGGAGGAGGTTATTATCCCACTGGCTAAGGCCATGGTGTGTATAGCAATCAACCTTATCCGAACCAGTCCTATCAGGAAGCATGGCATTGAACAACTCAACCTAGGCTCCCTTTCCTTACGACCTTGAACCTACCTGATTTGTCAAGATTGACGAATGACCCTGTGGCTCCTGATCCGGCATGGATGAAAGTCCCTAATAAGCTTCCTTAGGACATTCCCAAGTTTGAAGGTAAGGCTGGTGAAGATCCTAAGATCCTAGTGAGCATGTCACCACCTTCCACCTTTGGTGCTCTTCTAATTTCTTAACTGATGATTCCATCTGTTTGACGCTATTTCAATGCACCCTCATGGATCCTGCAACGAAATGGTATATAGAGTTATCGAGGGGGACCTATACTACATTTGATGACCTTGCCATGACTTTTCTTAATCACTTCCAGCTACCCATATGTTACGACATCGGTACCAAAATATTCTCGACCTTCCAGCAAGACAAATCCACGCATATTTCGGATTATATTCAAGAGTGGCATAGACATAAACGATTAAATAAATCCTTTATAACATAAGAGTTTCTTCTAGAGTGTTTCCTCAAGTCATTGTTACCTTATATCGCGAAGGATGTTTCCACATATGGAGTTCAAAATGAGGACCAAGCTATTTTTAGGGCTCAAGAGTTGGATTTGATCTATGCTCGGTATGGACTCTTGTATGAGATTATCTCGAATGCTCCAAGATCCAATTTTGACCCCAAGATTAAACCTGGGCCACATGCTGATGGTATTGTTGTCTCCACAAGTACCAAACCTGCAGACTCAGTTACAAAACAAGTAAGGTAGTTATTGCTTAACCATCCTGCATTAGGACAAGCCATGGCTTCATCTCATCCTACCTAATCAGTGAGTGTGATTTTGGTGCAATCGTCGAACCTAAAAGGTAACCAACATCCTGGAAGGAATAAAAGGAAAGGAAAACATAATCGTAACGGTGAGAATAAAAATTAAAATGGTAATAATAATGACAAGAACACGAACAATGCAGGGGGGGACAAGAAGTCTATGCGTAAGGTGAAGTTTCCTTATAAGTTGTGTAAGGAGGATCACCTCAGTCATTTGTGCCCTCGTATGGAGGACACCTCAAAGTTCATAGCACAGGGCCCAACTGTGTTAACTAATCCTTTACCTAATAATCAAAATATGAAGTCGAGGAACATTGATCCTGGTAGTGCTTCTAGTGGGACTCCAAACTTGCTAGATGCCGCTAGTGGTCATGGTTGCATCAACATGGTGAATGCTACAAATGTTGTGACGTGTGCGAAAGACTAAGGTTCATCACAATCCCCTTGGGAAAGAACCTACTCCACCCGAGAGCTCTTTGTGAATTGAAAATCCTATGGATAAGCCTAAAGCTCCGCCTCACATTCCTAAGGGAGTCTTGAAGTGCTCGGGGCACAATCCTAATGCTTGAGCTACCCAAAACTATTCAATTTTCAAGGATTTGGGCCAGACTCCTTGTGCGATGTCTGCATTAGAAGTGCTTCAGACTTGTCCTTTACAGAGAAAGGAGTTGTTGTCTGCTCTTGGGGTTATTGATGATAGCCCTCGTTCTGTGATCAAATTTGAAACTCATGGAATCCATCCTAACTTTCCTTACTACGTGTCTCTTTTTATTCATGTAGAGTGTCTCAACAACACCATCATGTGTACTGTGATTGATGAAGGTGCTTCTGCTTCCATGATGTTTTTGGCTTGTTGGAAGGGCTTAGGTTCTCTGACGTTGTCTCTATCTTCCAACATGTTGAATGCTTTCGATGGAATATCATTTTGGCCGAACGGTATACTTCCTTCTCTAGAGTTCCAATTGGGAGGGAAGACTGTTGCGATCGAGGTGAAGGTGGTTGATGCACCTCTTGACTATAATCTTTTACTAGGTCAGAATTGGATGTACAATATGCAAGTTGTAGCCTCTTCCCTATTCTGAGTGGCTTGTTTTCCATTTAATTGGAATATCACTACTATCGATAAGAATTATTTCCAAAATACGAGTGTGTTGGCATCATCGAGAGCTTCTATCCCTATTATCAATCATTCTCAACCGAAAACTGAGAATGTGGGTGTGGGTATGTACCCTTCTCTCATGGGAACCTTTGGTTGTCATGTGCCCGTTCTTATGACTGAGTCTAGTCTTGGTGGGGCTTCGAACTCATTGATTTCGGCATCCTTTCTCACTTCTCATATGGAGGATCCTTGGATTCTTCCTTCATTGAGTACTTTGAGTGATAATTCTATGCTTGTCGTGACAAACATGCCGTTTCCTGCAACATTGGTGGCATATCAAGAAAATATTGATCATGTTGTAGAGCCTAGTCCTTCTCTTAGCGGATGGAGGATTGGGACCTTTATGTGCTGCCTACATGGGTAGTAGAGTCATCTCACTCTTAAGACTACCTTGATGATGTTTTTTCATTAGATGAAGCTATTCTTGAGGCCATGTCTGGGATAGAACAACCTTGGAAAGAATTGCACCTTAGATCGTATTTCCTTCATAAGCTTGATCGTTTAGAGCATGATGACTTTAGGGTGATTCTAAGCGAGAAATTTGGTAGCCCCGTGGTCCCATTAAGCTATCCTAGTCATATTGATGAAGGGAACATGGCTAACTTGTCACCAATGATTCCTATCAACATTTCTCGTGATCCTTGTAAGATTGAGAACATTTACATTGGGGTGGATTGTTCCCCCGATGAGATTAAAGAGTATACTGATATTTTGAAGGAGGTTTATGATGTTTTTTCTTGGCCATACAAAGAAATGTCAATTATATACCCTCGTATTTTCGAACACAAAATCAAAACCTATTTGGATGCAAAACCAGTTCAACAATGTTTGCATGTCGTGATTCCTAGGAAAGCACCCACCATTAAAGCAGAGATAAAGAAACTCAAAGTTGGTTTTATCTATCCCATTCCATTGAAGGAGTGGGTTTCAAATCCCATTCTGGTGGATAAGAAGCAGGGAGCGATCCGAATATGCACTAATTTATGTGATTTAAATCGATCCTGTCCTAAAGATAATTTTCCTACACCATTTATTGATCGAATTTTGGATGAGTGTGTGCGAAGTGAGTTATTTTATTTTATGGATGGTTTTTTTGGATATAATTAGATACAAATTAAACCCAAGGATCAACATAAGACTGCATTTATTTGTCCTTAGGAAAATTTTACATATCGAAATATGCCCTTCAACGTTAAAAATGTTGGAGCTACATTTCTGCGGGCCATGACCTTAATATTTCATGATCTTAAAAAATATTATTGAAGTGTATTTGGATGATCTAGCTTCTCACTCTTGTTTTAGAGTGTGTCATCCTTATCATTTTCTATTAGTGTTCGAAATATGTTTCCATTATCAAGTTCATTTAAATCCTCATAAGTGCATCTTTTGCGTGAAGGTTGGTTGTTTACTAGGATTCATCATTTTTAAGGTGGGTATTAGAGTTAATCCCTTGAAGGTTTAGGAAGTACTTCAATTGTCTCCCCCACGTAACATTCGACATATTTAATGTTTACAAGGAATGGAAAAATTCTTACATAGGTTTGTGGTCAACTTTGCCAATTTGACTAAAGGTTTCATGCATTTTTTCAAGAAGGACACCCCTTTTTACTGGGATGAGCAAGCCCAGGAGTCTTTCGGTGCCTTGAAGAAAGCTTTAGCAATGGTCCTCGTGCTTAGTCCACCAGACTATAGCCGTGACTTTTTTATTTACGTGGTCACATCCTATGAGACGATTGGTATGGTATTGGTTCAAGAGGATGAGGAGCTCCATGAGCATGTCATATACTATCTAAGCAGAAACCTGTCCGATGGGGAACTTCATCATTCCCATGTTGAAAAGCTAACCTTGGCCACTGTTCATGCGGTTCAGCATTTGAGACATCACATTCTCCTTCACCAAACTTTGGTCATAGCTCACAATAATCCATTTCAATTCGTCCTCACAAGAAGGATGATTGGGGAAAAGTATAATAAATGGATTGTGATATTGCAAGAGTTTGATCTCGACTTTGTTTCAGTGAAATCAAAGAAATCATTAATCTTTGTTGAGCTCATATCAGATTTTCCAAATTTGGATGAAGAGGAGGTTTATGAGGATTCTTTTGTTGATGAACATATCTTCCTCATCTCAACTACGGACCATTGATACAGGGATATTATCGTGTATTTGCAAACATTTAAGGTCCCTACTCACCTCTCATGGGATAAGCGGCAATGACTATGTCACGTAGCAAATAACTCACTCATAATGGATGATAATTTGTACCGCCGTGGGTTTGATTCCATTCTATGTTGTTGTTTAAATCATGATGAGGCCGAGGTCGTGCTTAATGATTGCCATGGAGGGGCGTGTGGTGGTCATTTATCTGTGCTTTCTACAGCCCCAAAAATCTTAAGAGCGGGTTATTTTTGGTCGTCCATATTTAAGAATTGCGTTAATGCAGTCAAGAAATTCCACCCTTGCCAGGTGTTTGCACTGAATATGTGCTTGCATCCCACCCCTTTTCATCCTATTGTCACCGCCAGTCCCTTCACCAACTGCGGGCTTGAATTTATGTATTGGAACACATCTTTGGCTAGGGGGAACCATCATATTATTGTGGCTATCGATTACTTCATGAAATGGGTAGAGGCTATGCCCATGGTTAAATTTGACAATGAAATAGCTGCACATTTCGTATTTAACCATACTGTCGCCCGGTTTGCATTCTAAGAGATCTTGTCATTGACCATGGTAGGAACTTTCAAAACAAAATGATGGAAGATTTGTCTTCGAAGTTAGGTTATAAGCAAGAGCACTCCTCTTCTTATTACCCTCAAGTGAATATATGGGTTGAAGCAGTGAACAAGTCACTTAAGTCCATTCTCCAACAAACCATCGCACAGAGAAAGAATAATTGGCATATCATGCTGTATCCTGATTTGTGGGCCGATATAACCACAGTCAAGGGTGCCACCAATTTTTCTCCCTATCAGCTTCTACATGGGGTGGAGTCAGTATTGCCACTTGAATGCAAAATCCCTTCTTTGAAGCTAGCTATGGAGCTTTTGCCAGAGATTTCTGCATTGGAAGAGAGTTTGGTCCACTTGGAGGAGCTTGATGAGCAACGTCGAGATGCTTTAGTGGCTCTTGAGGTTAACAAGCATCGCATTAAGGTACACTATGATAAGTCTGTCCATCTTAGGAGGTTTAGTGAAGGTGACTTGGTACTTTTGTGGGATCAAGCTAAGGAACCCTTGGGGGAAGGAAAGTTTAATCCTATGTGGCATGGTACTTATGTGGTTAAGTGTGTCTTATAGAAAGGTGCCTATGAGCTGGTTGATTATGAAGGGACAGCCTTGGCGAAGCATAGAAATAGGCTCTATCTCAAAAAATACTATGCATGATCTTTAGCCATGGCTGATTTTTGTATATTATTGTACATTTTTGCATTGCATAATTAGGTTTTCTTATGGTGATCGGGTTTGTGGATTATCTTTCGTTTGTTATGGAATATGTCGATGGAGTTTTCCATTTACATAGGATTCACTGATGGTGCTAGCCGCCACACTCAAAACTCAGCTTCGGCTGCTTGGGTGATCTATACTCCTACGGGTCAAGTGTTGCCTTCAGGAGGGGTATGTTTATGGCCTTCGTCAAAAAATGTTGTTGAATATAGTGTCATCATTGAGTTATTGTGGGATGCCATTTCATAGGGTATTCTTTCACTTGAGGTATGTCTTGATTCGCAGTTAGTGGTTTAACAAGTTAATGTCTTGTATTGTATTAGGGATCCGACATTATTATGAAGAGCCTTACGTGTTATATTGCTAGAATGAAAATTTGAGGGTATAACATACATTCATGTTCCAAGAAATTTTAATCAAGTTTTCGATTCATATGCTAACTATGTACTAGATTGGTATTTGTTTCACAAACTATAAGCATTTCACAAACACATTTTACACATGTAAATAGAATAATAATCGATCATCAGAAATATTTTCCATCAAGTTCAAAAAATTTGACGTTATAATACATAAGTGTCATATACAAAATTGGGGCTTCCGAGCCACAAACATATACTACACGGTCATACAAAAAATATACACCCAAGTCTCTAAGCCTGAGGTGGAGGAGGGTGTTGATCATGGTAGCACACCACGGCTCTAGATAGCTGACGAAACAATTGAACACATGCCCATGGTACTCCAACCACCTGGCACTGCATGGCCTCAATAAATTCCTCGACTTACGCCATGGGAACTCTCTATGTCAATCGAACGAAGTTCATGTGGATGCTTTGGAGTGTTTGCTTTGCATCCGCACCCATGATATCATCACCTCTTCCCCTCCGTCGATGACGAGGAAAGACATCTGGCTGTCATGGTCCTACATTTTCATATACATGACATAGTGTCACTATTTGTCATCACACCAAAAAAATCTCTTTTGATTTCATATATCAAAAAACACAAAAAAAATTAAATAATTAAAAAATTAAAAGTGGGTTTCAGATTCATTACTTATGTCTCTGTAATCCCCTCTTGGTGGTAGGGGAATGTATGGATCTCCATGGAAGTCAATCCCTACATAGGGATAGTCATCTATGGTGATGAGATGTCTCTACCACCATGGAAAGAACTCTACTGGGTAGGGGTTAGTCACCCTTCCACCTCCCATTCTACGCATGACATTGGCCCAGCATCGCTGAGCCGGATCCCGGACTCCATGTGGAGCAATGTCTACTCTAGGGCTTAGCCATGGCACCCACTCAAAAAATAATGTGCTCAGTATGCTTCCAAACCCGAAGTTCTACCCCCTACCCATCTTGCAGTCACTGAGCTATCGTTTCATGTTTCTCAGCAGTGTAGTACTCTAGTCATATATCGTATGCCGCATACACTCTACTGCGTAGACCATCAATGGCCTTGAGGCCTGATGGAGTGATGCCAATAGTATGGCTTTCATCCCCAGAATATGAACCACGTTTTTCAGGATTTGACTCCCAACTTTCTCTATATCGGGAAGGCAACACACAACTATGTAGTCCTCAATAGTCATCCTGCCTCCTGTCCCATGGGATCGTAGGTTCACCACCTCCCCTCATTGGGACAAACTTGTGATAATGTATATGTACTCAACCTCAATTTTCAAATACATCCCATCTATTTGTGAGGACCCTGGAGCAAATAATTAATCAAAATACACGATATAGCAAAATCACTTTTATATTAATCGCAGACCACTTCGAGGGGGAAACCTCTTTTGANATGGATCAACAATTACTATGGGATGACTTACAAAGCATATGCGTCCAACAACAATATACTAACACGGTAAAGAGAAGGATTGACATGGGTTCCTAACACTATCTTAAAGCTTTCAAATTCTAGATCATAGTAATCTACCAGTAGCTAGATTAGTCTTGGCTTTTCCCTCAAGATTCCAAGGCACCAAAACTTATATAAACTGCATGCTCATAATGTTAGTTGAGCCATGAGAACAGCCTGAACAGCTTCCTCAACATCGCCATGTTCCCTCTCTCTCCATTCTAGCACCATCCTACACATAAATTACATATTTTGATCAATATTTTCCCATTAAAACCATGTTCGCGGCCCTATATGCGATTGTCTACAAAATAGGTACGTATGTACACGGATTTTGTGGCATTTTCCACGTATAGTAATCCCTATATGCAGAAAAATGCCCAATATCTGCGTGGGCTGAAACACCCAAGTTGGGATGGCCTTACAAAATTATTTGACCATGAAATTTTAAAATTTTTACCTGAAAATGAAGGGGAGGGGAAAGGGAATTTACCAGGATCAAACGTGGAGTGATTCTGCCAGACGATGCTCCCGGAATTCGCTTCTAAAGTTCTAGACTCTAATGCACTATGGTGGGTGAAAATTCAAAATGGTATGAAAACTTTTAATTTTTCACTATTTTATAGAAATTTTTGGAAATATTTACCCACTTCCTATAGTTTTTTACTGTTTCTAACTATTTGAACTAATTTGATGTTGTAGGAGCCCGTTTTGAGTGTGGTTTGACCATGTCTTCGACCCGTTTGTGCCTATTTCAAGTATTATGTCTAAACTGGCATATAGGTTAGGATTTCACATCCGCTTGCATTTTGCATAGCCTTATGACCGTTTCATCTTAACCCTAGGTACAAACCCATTCCATCTTGTCACTAAACCCTCATGCTGCTTTTAGAAGTGACATTATGCGAATGGTAGAGATTTCCCATACATGGGTACCCTAGTTAGATACTGTGTTGCATTTGGTGCCCATGTTGACATTTATCATTTAGGGTGTGGGAGTCCTTTGTATAGTACCACCATGTCTTTGAGCAAGATCTTCATACTCTTCTTGAACTTTATGTTGGCCATTCCCCTGGGACTCCATTGTATATGTCAAGTTGTAATTGCATTATCATGAGTTTTTCTTGCCTTATTGAGCCTTATGTCGGCTTCCCAACATTGATTATCAGCCATATAGCCCAAGCTTGTCTCATGTCTATCCAAGCATAACCTTTTTACATATCTTTTGCAGCTTGATTCCCCATTTTTTACCGGGAGGGGACCTTCCCCCGAGTGTTATTATCCTACACATATTTCCTTGCATTGAGCATAGGTATGTTCCACCGCTTGGAACTAGTTTGCTTCTCCCCTAACACTCGTCTCCTCCTAGGTTTGTAACTATAAAGAACTTTTATTCTTTTTCAATCTTTTCAAAATATTTGAAAAAGTCCAAAAAAAATAAAAAAACCAAAAAGACAGACAGGAAAAGATGTTATCTTTGGCAGCAGTCGAGTCGTGTCTTCTTCGAAGAGAGTACTTTATATCACATCCGTTGGTTGGGTTATTATTTTGACTTTAGGAGATATACTCATTACTCTGAGTTTATCTCCACTGACTAGTTAAACTTCAGTCCCTATGGAGCCTCTATTTATGCCTCTTGTGTCATAGAGATGTCCCAGTTTGCATATTGAGTCCATGCTTCCTACCTTCAGTCACCATTCTCCTTTATTCTCTTGTTCGAAGGAAGTTGAAGCCTGAGTCAACCATTCCTCAGTTATCTTGACTTTGCATTTTGGCCATTCCTAGTACTATTACTGGTCCATGCACATCTTGTTCGATTTAATCCAAATTATATAGCGTTGTTGAGTACCTCATGTTGGTTGATGGGGGATTCCTTAATGCCCTCCTTCTAGCAGATTCCATCCCATCAAATTTAGATCATTTATTCTAGGATAGGAGTTATATTCATTTGAGTGCCTTGAGACTTACAGTCATCAGTGGCAGGTTCTCTCACCATCGATAGTTTTCAGAATACATCAATGTCCCATGATTGGTGGATTCTTCCAAGTGCTCGACCTCAACACATCTATTCACACTTGTTATATTGCATTCTAGTACCTTGATTCCCATTTTCATTATCGGTGGGTGATCTTGTGTCTATTAACGATATACATCAATGACCGGTAATCAGATGATGGACTACTATGTTCGACCTCCACACCTCTATTTGCATAGTAGGACATGTACTCATAGCAGTTTGTGTAGAAGACCTTCCAGCTTGGTGGCATTCCACATATGCTACCTCCTTGATCGTGCTAGTGTTCATGAGATTCCAGTTCTCGTGATTTGATTCCATTGTATGTCAGATATATTTATCCATTATGGAGATATTGATCCATTGTATATCTTCATCATGTATATTCCTATCTATTATATATTGTACATGGTGATGACCACACATGTCACATTTTGTATATCATTCCTATTCATGGCCATTCTACTCTTATGTATCCGGGACTGCTATATGTATTTGCAGTCACATGCAGATATTGATTGTTGTACTATACAGATGGATGGCTGGTTCTTCCACCTGGTTCCTCATCACTCCACTTCTGGGATGGATTTTATAATGTATTTCGGCCATCATGTTACCCCTCTGACCTCACATATTAAGGGGCATTCGTTATAGTTGATTTTACCACACATGGTTGATCACATATTTATGGCCTTCCTTGTCCCTCTGCAGACTCCTTAAACCCCATGGACTGATATTATACTTTGATTTTTTCAATTTCATCCCTAAAAACCCCTTGTTTATTGTTGTACATGACTTTTAAACCCATACTCACGTGTACACGTGACTTTTGACCTCAAACCCACGTACATCGAGATGTGTTCATAAAGCGAAACAATTTTATATTTTTCCTTGGATGAGTCCAAAGATCCTAACTCTTGGCATTCCATATGCCTTGAGATCACTCGGATTCGACCCTCCATTACCCCTTTGGAGTGCTATATAAGGAACCCCTTGGATACATTAAAGAGAAGGAATTAAAGAGCAACAAAACTATAGTCCATTGTTGCCACAATTTGCATATACTTGAGTCTTCATCCCTTTGTCCTTTTGGAGCACTTTGTGTTCTTCCCAAGCTTTCCTTTTCTTGTGAGCTTGCTATCTAGATATGGAGAATTGAGGTGGTGGAGGCCCAGGTGCACGACTCAGTTTCTCCAGTTCGTAGATGTGCCGACAGAGGTTGTCACTTGTGTAATCTATTATTTGATTAATAGAAATATCTTTGCCTGTCCAATAATGTGCATTTGAATGAAAATATTGAATCCATGGATATGCTTAATTTATTATACATTGTTGATTATATATGCTAGAGTAGATCTAACACCATATTATATAGCATGCTTTTCTTATTTGTTGTTTTTGAGAGAAAATTGTTAGTGCAAGCGGGATTGGGAAAATATCAATGGGGATCTACTTCAACCGTATGGAATAAGGTATGATTTGAGGCCCCTTAGTGTTAGATGGTTTCGTTTCTCTTGCATATTGGGAAAGGATTGATTTCTCATGTCTAGCTATCTATTGTGGTACACCCCACACCATAGCAAGTTTCTCTCTTTAACATACACCATGTTATTCAAAAATGTAATATAAGATGGATTGCTTTATTTTGAAATTGAGATGAGCTAACCCTTTTAAAGTGCAAGAAAAAGAACCATGCATAGGTTCCAAATATAGAATTTGGAAGAGTTATCGCTTGAAACTGGAAGAGTTAAAAGATAACTATGGAAGTCGCCAATCTCACCTTGCACAATTCCTCTTCACTTTTGGATAGTGCTTGCTAGGATTAAGATGGAATACCTAGGCAATATGGAAATTAAGTATGAGCCCTAAATACCAAAGAACACTTCCAATTTCCAAACTGTGAAAGTAATCGTTGTTATATAAAAAAAAACTTATAATATGCAATAAAAAACACTAAATAGTTATCAATAATGCACATTTATTCCTACAGGTGAATTTCTACCTTTGAAACCTTGCAAATTTGTTGTTAGAACTTGAAAATATGCCTTTAAAAGTGCATACATGCATGTGGAAATACAAAAATACAACAATTTTAATGACTAACATTATGAATTATGATCACAATGCCTTGAATTTTGTGGGTTATGGTGTTAGAAAATCAACTAAGAGGGATTAATACCTGATCTTAATCAATTTAATAAATTCTCTATTAATGCCAACATCCAATTCAATAAATTCAACACTTTATTATTCCATGGGAAGAAATCCATCTTGATCAATATTTAGAGAAAGGAAAAGAGGCTCCAAGCCTCAATCTTCCTTTCAAAACCAATGCTTTCCCATTATAGTCCAGAGAAATAATTTCTATGTTATCTCTAATTTTTGGTTTAAGTGATGATGAGATAATATATGCATGCATGCTTGCATTGACGAATGGAATCGGCCCTCAATCAAGGGAAATTCTAGTTCAATTTCAATATGCGGTATCATTAAGTCAATCCACAAATAGCTAATAAATTTTAATATGGATAAAATGTTCGTATATAAGACATACCTTGTGCACTTAACTCTTTTTCATCATATTGGTTATTTTGAGTTTCTCGAATTAAAGAGGGCCAATGATAAGGAAGCCTGAATTTTCTCACTGAATGGAATCATTTAATTATTTTTCAAACAAAGAATGAGGATTTCAATAAATTTGTAGTTAAATTCATGTATATGGTTTTCCTTATGGTAATATGAATAATCCACCAATGTTTCCTATAGAATACAAGGAGTCACTATAATTGAGTCTAGATGTGAAGGTAGGATATTGGTAAGTTCAAATGCTACACCATTACTAGAGTATATGGAGCAGAAATCCAGCCATATATATTTCCTATCCTATTAACTCCAAGAATTGTTTCCCTTGGGTATTCTAGAAAAATAATTAACTCCAATGATACTCACTTTGCCCCAAATAATTGAAAGCATTATTCCCTCTCATTATACCTTTCCTTTCTATGTTCTCAATAGCAAAAACACAGTTATAGTCTTATGTACATATAAAAAGATATTTCATTCTTACAACTTTGAATTTAATGAATCTTGACTATAAAATCCATATCCCACCTCCAATAAAAGGATATACTAAAATTCTAGTGTTTATTTGCCTAAACGAAAATGGGATACCCAGCAGGTAGTAGAATTAGTTCTTGATCAAGGAGTAAGTCAAAATGATAAATCAACTACAACACTTGTACCTATCAAGAATCATAGATCAAGGATCCTAGAGTATCATCATTTCTACAAGAACCCAATGTAGTTCATTATTAAAATTTGACTCTACCTATAAAAATTTCCAATGAATTAAAGGAGGAGGCCTTGGAATTTCAAAATAGGGGTTATTGGTGGATAATAAAGAAACACATAGGTAGATTTACTAAATTTTATTGAGATATCCTTAATATAACAATGAAATATTTTAAGGAATACATATGAAAACAATCATGATAATATAGAACATGGAGAGGTTTTCCTGAAGTCTCTCAATGGCAATGAGGTACAAAACTCTCTTGCCACAATTTATGATCTCTCATCATAGGATAAAAAATTGTATAGAGTAGATTATAGATTTTCAGTTAGAGATGGATATACTTAGGATTTGGAGGAATTCTCAAGAACACGGATGGATTGGAATCCTTTGTAAGGATGCAGTGTCATTTGTAAGGATGCAATTGACACTATTGATAAATACTAGGGATACCATTCATTAGTATAAAAATATGGAGCTAGGCAAGTTCACATGGCACCATAGGTATAATCGTCCTTAAATTAGTGATAGATCAATTGGAAAAGAAAGATGTTATATTATTTTTTCTTTGTAAAATGTCACTAAATACATACATCTAGAAATGGTATGGGAAAATATGAGATCCTCATGCTTGGAATAATGAACCTTCTTGTGAGATTTGAAGGGTCCACCTTTTTGTACCTTTTGACTCTCAAAAGCAACGTGAGGAGTGTAGTTTAATAAAATGTGGACAATAGGAATAGATACAACTTAAATTTAGTTGAAACAAGATAATTTCTCGAACTAACTTGTCTTGGATTGATCTTTTGCAGATGACAAAACTTCGTTCTTATTAGATTTAAAAATAAAAATAAAAACCATTGGCTAGATGCTAGTTGGCAATAAGAGAGAGGCTTAATGAGACCAAATGTTCATGTATGTATTCAAACTTAACTCACAAAATTTACCTCTAAATTTTTCTAACAATTTCAAAGAAGAGTTCATGTTCAAAGGGGAATTTTCTTAATCCTCCTAACATTAGTTTCACTTTCCTTTCATACTTATCTAATTTACCTTTGATGAAACTTGTGATGACAAATAATCCACATGATGTTGTCGACAAGAAGATAGATGTGAGCACTAGTAATCTTCGACTCCAATGCTACCATGATGGAGAATATATGAAGAGGGGTAAAGAGGGCCAATCACAAAAAGAAGTCAAACTTCTTGCTATAAAAGGAACTCCATAGACATTTAAAAGAATAGACTCCATCTCAACACCAAGTCATACATTCATAGAATGTATCTACTATTCCTTATTCTTGTGAGACAAATCAATTTCATAATGGAAAAGCATGCTATATGAATAAAAAAATGTTTACCTACCTTCTGTTGGTACCAACTCCCCTCGCGCCATATTTGGGGGGCTTATTAGTAGCCTGTAAAATAGAAAAAAAAGATAAATGGATTCAGACATGACATAAAATAAGTCTAGCAATGTATTGAAAAGGGCTAGAGAAATAATCAACTGCTCACCGCTTGAGGCTCGCTCTGTTGGGAACTAATCAATTCTTCAAAATTTACAATTTCAATTTCAGTTGCGTATACTTGCTCAAGGACCTCTTGAGTGCTCTAAAACTGGACAAAACTATACAACGCTATTTTTTGTTGATTGGAGGAATTACAAAATTTATTAATTATCCATTATTGTGTCACATCGTTATTTTTTAAAAGGTTTTATGAAAATGTTCAATTGCATGCTCTACCTCTCCATGAGTGAAAGGTTCCCAACACTATTGAAATAATACATCACTTGTAAACAATTGTTGGTCCTACAAAGGAATGCATAACCAAAAACCTATATGACCAACCTTCATTCCCAACAATTATGCACTAGTTAAGTACCTCTCCCCAATGCTTTCTCGATCGAAGAAAGGGAGGAATTTTATTGTTGTCAGTTTTTTATCAAGATAAGAATGAGAGGGAATTCCTTGTTTCATGTCCAACAATCGGGCTTCAACAACCTTCCAACTAGGGATTCCCATATGGAGCGCCTAGGCTTTTAGTTCTTCTTAGGGACGTTCTTTTATGTTATTTTTATGGTTTTTGGAATCGCTAGGTCTAAGGTGACCTAGGGTCTTTAGAAGATAAGAATAAAATAAGTTTGATAAATTCAAGTGAGTCCCTACTTAGCGATTCAGTCAACATGACGATTATTCAACTCAACTAAGGTGGAAGGAAGTTGTAATTTAGTTTTTGGTGACATACTTATATATATAGTTCCATCAACCATTTATTTAGGAAGGGGAACTTAGTAGTTTTTTTCCGTCGAGTATTTCCTATGCACTTCTCGCTCAATTGAGAATCCCTTTACCAAGTTACATAGATCATATGGTCATATGGGTAGATCCAGTTTTGTAATAAAATGCAATGGTTTCATCAATTGTTTTGGTGTCTTACAAATAAGGTTTTCCCCTACCCCATATATCATAACATGCATGTTTTGTAGTGGTGCTTCACATTTACCCTTACTAACTGAGTTCGCATCCTCAAGGACCCATGCATCCTCTAAAAACCCTTGATTGATGATCTTCACTGATGCCATCTGTTAGGAGGATGAGACAAAGAATTGTCAAGACACATGATGAGAACATGCATCATAAATATCTGATGTGAACCCAATGCACATATGGGAAAATACCAACTCACTAACCATAGAAATTTAACGAAATTGTAAAATTTTTAAGTGACATCAATTTTCTACAATGTGTACTAAAAATAGATCAGAAAAGCTATGGATTGGACACATATGGATATGGGTATATCCCAACTACCAACTGTTAAATATTCACAAAACCTACAAAATTGTAATTTGACAACAATTAATCTTTTCTCCACTTCAAAATTGCACTAAAAATGGATCATAAAACCTCAGATTTGGAATATACACTCATATGGGTAACGATCCAATCTTCCAAATAAAAACTATTCATGTAATTGACATCAATTAATATTTTATCTACTCCTCTAAGTACAAAATGTTATGTATACCTTCCAACTACACATTTGATGCAATAAGATATCTCATGCCTAGTAGGTACCTATAATATAATTGAATATGAACCATTATCAAATTGTTCCTCAGCTTCACTAAGATAGCATACAAAGGGCTTCACCAGCCCTGATTCTGGCTTCAGGATCAGTCTTCCACTCCATATTACAAGATCACACCTATCAAAATGACCCCACATATATCGAACCACAACATTTCTTTCATCAAACTGTATCAAACCTATTCGTGATGTTGAGACTTCCATTGTTAGGAATGCCATACAAATACATCACTTCGATGGTGTTCTCTAAACTTTTCTACCACTACATTGAACTTATGAATCCATATCATGAATACAATGGAAATTTTAATAATGTAGACATACCTTGTTCTATTTAGAGTGAGCTGAAACATAGCAGAATCCATCAGAGTACCCGCTCCATCTTCTGAAACTCAGAGCTTCTATTTTCAATTCAAGTCCAAGCAAGGAACATAACACAAAAATATTTGGCACTAAATATTGATTTCACAGAGCATTTAACTGGACTATTTTAGGCTATTGAATTGGTTGAGCGCAATAATCTAACAAATTTGAACTCATGACCTAGTCGGTTATTCATGAACTTGGGTAAAATTGGATCCCATTGGGAGTGTAATAATGTATTAGGAACATGGGCAATGGATCCAATTACTAGAGTAATAATGCCATATGGATTTAACAAGGGTATACTTAATATATGTTAATTTAATATAAATTATATTTTGTGTTATATAATATAAGTTTATATTATATATTGTTGTGTTATATAATATATATTATATGTTGTCGTTTTATATAATATATAATATTTTTTTTTAATAAGGTTTGTATATTGTATAGTATATTATACTTTTTGTATTTAAAATTAATAGTAAATTTTACAAATTCATTGTCAAAATTGTAATTTTCCATTCCCGAGATGACACAACTAAAAATGAGTAACATAAACAACTAATTTGTATTATTAGTCATTGTTAGATAGTCATATTTGTATTCTTATGACTAAATTAGTCATTTTTATTTCATGCACTTGTTATCTAGTTGTATATTTTATTATGTGACTAAATTAGTCATTTATCTTAATTGTTTTTAGTTGGATGACATAAAATTGCTCTATTTTAGTCATATATCCCTTGAAAAAACTGTGGTGACTAATTGTTTTAGTCGCCTAGTCACCTATCTCTCATTTTATACTATTGAATAAATAGTCTCTTTAAGAAGACTTACACCAATTTGAACTTGATCAAAACTTTAGGATCCTCCATCTTCATATTCTTCAGGAACAATAGTTTCATCTTGATAAATGGATAAGGTTGTGAAATTTACAGAGAGAACACTTAAGGAGGTGTTCGATTCACTACAAGAAACAACTTCTTCTCTTTGCACACCAAAATATGTGTCCAACTTTCTTTAGAGATTGAATGGATACTCAGCATAATCAATTAGATAATTGATCTTAAGATACATGGACAAGAACATAGTTTTGAATGCTCTATCACAATCATTTATCCAATCACACATGTCTTCATTAGAGGTCTCATTTACATCTCCAATAGACACATCATAGAGACATTATCTCTTGAGACATGTGCTCATATTTGAGTGCTCATATTTGATTTCCACTTAGAATAGTTGAATGGAGAGAGGAGAAGAACTAATTTAGAACCCATGAATCTTTTGTAGATACCTGTAATATAATGAAACAAAAACTTTGAAGATATGATTAGAGTCAAAATAACATCCCTACTTCGACACTAGGCACAACTAGGAGTGCATCAGACCTAGCTAGACTCTTAAGGATAAATCCAATGGCTTCAAGGAAATTTCCTCAGTATTTATATGGTAACTCCACTGCATCTCTTGTACTTATGGAAGAATCTAAGCTCATCTTGGTTGAGTTATGATACCATGTGATATTTTGATACAGGATGATCTATTAATAGAAATAAACTTCACTTAAATTCATAAAGAATGTAGAAATTTGACAAGAAGATATAATAGAATCATGAGAGAAAATAAGATCTGATGTATCAATTATCATTCATAATATGTTTATTAATATATTAGCAATACAAATATATTAAGAAGAGTAGAAATTAAAATCCTAAGATGGCATTAAAATTGTCTCACATGTGCAAGCTTAAAATATTACTAAATCCCCATCTATGACAAAAAGTCAAATCCAAGTCTAGGCTAGAAGTCATGAATTGGCTGAGTGGGCCAACATAGATAATGAGTGACAAAAAATCAGCAACTAAGTGTATTTTAGGCAAAAAATATGGAAGTGCTATAAGGAGAAAGTTTGTAACATTTCCTAAGTGATCTTAGTGCTCATGGTGATTTCTAATCCATGAAAAAAGGAGTAAAATACTGCCTAAACTCAGTAAAGCAGGATAAAAAAGCAGAAACAACACAATAGATCATAAAAGAAAAACTAAAAGCGGAAAGAATGAACATGGGTGGATAAAATAAGTCAAGTATATTTCAAGTAGACAAATTATGGACTGTGAATTCCAACTAACACTTCAAATAATATACTAAACACCTATGAACTTTAATGAAAGTATTTATCCTATGGTCTAGATGGATTTATGTTCCAACAGTTCTGTTCACCTAGCTTGATGCTTCGTTGTTTTATATTTGTTTCCAAGTCAATTTGAATCCATAGAAGGTTTGGAACATATATATTAATGCACCTAAGGTATGCATACGTCTAGTGTAGCACCGGAAGTAGTTGGGTTCTACATAATCCCTACAGATATTTCCTTGCATCATTTTGTTACACCACTTCTAGAAAAGAGGAAGACAATAAGAAAAGAAGAAAAGATACACCAAAAGCATCCAATATGGGAGTTTCATGAGATTATTTGTAAGAACATCAAGTTTCCTAAAGGAGGATAGAATGGAAGCATAAGCAACCAAATATAAGAATGAATTCTTGCACTTAGATTCACTCCAGTCAAATTAAATAGTGGATCAGAGCGAACGACAACTTGTAAATGCAAGTCTTCATGAAAGCCAATGACTAAGGGCGCACCCAGATAATCACATGATGTAGAAATAAGGAATCCCATACTCAATGTTTAGCCATTCGATGAGCATGAGAGGAACAAAAGTCTCTCAAGTGAAGAACCATGCACATTTGAAGATCTAGTATCCCTTCATCAAGTTGCTCACAGTTTCTAAAGTGAGTTCGGTTCCATTTTTTGTAGCGTCTTTGTTGGTAATTTCCATATCACTACAGGGAAGGTTGATGATGAGTTGACATCAATGGAACTCAATGAAAGTGATCCATCCTATGGGGCATAGTAGAGTTGAAATTATTAGGCATTGCTAATGCTCCACACTGAAGCAGAAGGAATATCCTCACGAGTTGGTTCCACACTAGTTGAGTTGGTGCAAGAGAATGCTACTCAAACTCCACCAGATCAAGGAGATGACATTATACAAAGGTATGATCTCATTTCATATTATAGTATTCATTTGTGTCATCATGAGATTGCATCCACTTCCGAGGAGAAGTTTGGAATTGGTATGGTTGAGTCTCTTGGCATTGATACTCAATTTTATGGTGTGGAGGATGATTGTAGTGAGAGGGATGGATTGTTGAATGGGAGTTTACATGATTCTCATATGGTGGATGATATCACATGTGGAAACACACATTGTTTTGTCAAAGAGACATTGAGTTTCTTTGAGAGCCTAGTCATAGGCTTAAAATGAAAGGATACTACAAGTTCTTTCAATAATTGATGGTGCACACAAGATTATGGTAGATCTCACTAGGAGAGTTCAGCTGGAGGAGAGACATAGTGGAGTTGTGGGAAGTGCCTCTAGCTTTGATGTTGCATCATCAAGAGAGAGCTAGAATAATTGAATGATGAATACTTGCATTTTTTTTTTGGATAGAGACATGGCTCTCCAATTTGTTGAAGGAAAAGCAAGAACATAAGAAGAGAAACTTCATGTGGATTTGGGAAATCCACATACCTATTTTAGAACACTAGTGGTCATATGTGTGGGGTTGATTGAACACATGTAGAGTTGGAGGATCCTCATGTGCTAGGTGAGCATGATGAGCGTTCAGTTATGTAAGTTCGTGAAGGAAGCAGTGACATGGAGATTGATTTCCCAACACTTGTTTCACACCAGGAGGACCTTGATATTTCTCTATGTGAGGAAGGCTCATGTATGGAGGATGCAATTTACTTCATTCCATTGGGATCCAATAGTATAAAAGATATCTATCCATCCATGGACTGGGTGAACATATGCATCATAGAGTTGAAGACATTGAGAGGTAAGATTTATTTTTGAGGATTTATTGATTCCTTTAACATTTCCATGTTTTGTTAGTAGTATTATAGGAACATATTTCTCCAATTTGATTCCATCTTCCATTATATGGAGTGGGTGTAAGAATGCATGGAAAATATGGAGTCTCCTTACAAAGAAAATTCTACTCCTAGTATGTGCAATTTAGTTGAGCAAGCAAGCTACCATAAAAGATTGTTAGGTCAATTTTCTTGTGCTAGATTGCCTCTCTGGGGTATTCCCACGTATTTGGATGAGGCATACAAGTACATCCTTGTTGGACCATCCAACGAGGGAGGTCATGAATTCACTAATTTGGTGGATGATGTTTTTGGGGAGCTGTGGTTGGTTTCTTTCCTTCATTCCTAACACTTGGGAATGTGAAAGGAATTGATAATTGGATGGAGGGACCATGCATGATGATGCTTCATGAGGTTCAAGAGACACACATGCATGGTTCTCAACTTTATAATGATATTTTGGTCACACCTTTGTTCCTTCTTAGATTTGGTGACCAGTAATGGCATCTACTTCCGCCATTGGATTCTTTTCTCATGCATAGAGAAGCATGGGAGTTCCACTTGATTCATTTGGGTGGAACAAGTGTCAAAAATATAAGCTATAGGAATAGAGTGCAGATTGCATAAGATGAGTTTCATTTCATATTGGATAGGAATATAAACATATTGATCAGCATTGGCAGTGGTGAGCTTCCAATATGGTGGTGGGATCCTAGTATACGATGGGGTGACATATCATCACAAGAAGTAGTGATGATGGATGATATGAAAAACATACCATGGGATCGTGGTATTTTTGGGATTAGGCGTATTAGACACTTTGTATTTCCCAAGTTCATTTGGACATTAAGGTCATTTTTGGAGTCATTTTCTTCAGCTGGGTTAGTGGAAGGAAAGTAGGATCGATGGAGCTATCTCTTGAGGGGATCGTTAGAGTTCATGCGAAAGATAGAGTCATAACTAGTAATTCTAACATACTTCCATTCCAAGTATTCATAATTTAGGATAATAGCATGGTGGTAGAGTTCACTTGGATGCCTATGCAGGCCACCATCCATGGTGAAATATTTTGTTTGGCATATATTTCAGTTGGCAGGTCTAGGAGAGGAAAAGGGAAAACATAGTGTAAAGTTTGGATGGTTGTGATCAGAGTGGCACAACAACATCATGGTGGTCACTTTTTGACAATATTTGGGGAGATTAAAAGTACAGTTGCAAAGAAAAATTTATTTAGACAACTAGGAGGTAAGAGTCAATTTTTGTTGTTGTGTGATGAGACTCTTAGTAGATCATCTGTTTGGGAGTTGGTTGATTAATTGTAGATTGGATTTACTATGATTCATGGAAGTGGTTAGGAGTTTTCTTATTTCAGTATTTTGTAGTAACATACATTGGGTAGAGTATACTCTACGCCCTTTTGATTGGTTTGGAACCATGATTCCATTTTCGTTCTTGGTGAGGTTTAGTTTTGGTATACAAGGTTGGTGAATTGGTCAAGTTAAAATTGAAACCTTATGAACATTCATCATTAAGGAAAGGGGAAGAAAAAAATTCAATGAGCATAGGTTGGGGAAGAGGAAGAAGTATTACCACTCTTAGGTTTAAATTGCTTGGGGACAAGCAATCTTGGGTAGGAAGGACTCTAATGTCCCTACATTGAGGGAACCATGGTAAATACAACTAACTTATTTAATTACATTGGTTTCTAGTGGAGAAGTATATTAATTAGTAAGAGGGTTAATTATGGCCTATAATTCATTTAGAATTTTGAAAGGGTGATGCAGGTCCCCAAATTTTAATATTTAATTATATAATAATTGTTTTATGAGTTGGAAATTTCTAGGTGGCTCATGAGGGTGCATAGAAGGAGGGATAAGGTTATCTTTTCTTTTTCCATCACTGAACTAGAGAAAAAACAATAATGAAAGCAAGATAAAATAAGGAAAGGAATCTAAAAGTAGGAAAGAAAGCTAAAAAGCAAGAAAGACATCCATCATTCTTTTTTCATTGATCCAAGTGAGAGATTGAGAGATCCTTCTATTGGAGTTTGAGGAAGTGGACATCCAGTCCTTCTTAGGGGTATTATTACATCCATTTAAGTTTATTTGGAGCTCTTATTTGATTTCCAAGATACTGTGGTCAAGTTCTAGTTTGGTGAGGAAGAATACTATAACAACAATATTCTAATGTAATGAGTTTTAGGAAATGAAGAGTAAGAATTGAACATTTGCACCTGTGTGAGATATAGAAGTTGTCATAACTTCTAGTGAGATATATGATGATCTTCTCCTACTCATGGTTTTGGTAGAGTAGTAAAAGATCCTCCTCTTATTCTGGCAGTTTGGCTCGAATTAACTAATGATTACATGTATGAAATTATGTTTATAGATTGTTTCTATTCAATGGAAAGTAGTTATCTTAATATATGAGATTTATTTCAGAATTCTTGAGCATTAAATTCCATTTGAAAGTCTATGCTTAATGTGCTTGTGCAATGGTAGAGACATTTCACTAGTTTTATGTTTTTAAGCATTTAATTGTTTCATGTGCTTCTAAAGTATAATGTAAAGGTTCATATAGTTAAATAAGAGGTATTTGAGTCTATCCGTACTCACATAACAAAATTTAGGGATCCTTTTATTTGTAAGGATCTCATTAGGTCATAAATAATATTGCCAAACAGAAAGCCAATTCAGGCAAATAAACTAACCGCACAAATAAAAGAGATAGACTCCAAAACTCATTTAATTCTCATTAACTAATGTACATATATACATGATAAGTGACTCTTGGAGTTCATATTCTAAGTGGCCTCTTCGACTCTTGGGTGACCCTTGGTCTCCCCTACGGCTCATCATTTCTTTTTCTCATCAAAATTATATAAAAGTAATAATACAAACATATGAGAATGTCATAAACCAAAGGAATAGATCCAAAACAATTACCCCCTTAATTTGAATGGTGTATAAGATTCCAAGAAAAGAAGAGAGTTGAATAAAAGGATTCACAAACCATTATGCCAAGCATGTTAGAAGAATCTTGCACCATAATCTCCTAAAATACAACAATTCTCTTAACGGGTGGTTTTGGATGACCACCAACCAAAATCAATAACAAACCATGGAATCTTATACTATGTGGGATGGTTTGAGGCTAAACACTAACTGTCAAACATGGCGCGAAGGCTCAGAGGTTTTTTCTTGAACTTGGAAGGAAGGCTCTTAGGTTATCTTGCAGAAGCAATAACAGGGTAAATTATTTTGTTGAATTTATGATTTAAAGATGACCACGAACCATCTAGGGAGATGAAAAAGGAAGTGAACAACTGCATCTTACTAAAAATTTCGAGTTTGAAAATATTTTCCCAAGTTAGCTAGAATCTTGCACATTCTTTTACTACATGAAGGTGCTCTCGATACAAATGGTTTTAGGATGACCACCAACTCTGGAGCCCACTTGAAAATAGCTCTCGACATGCTCCCTTGTTACAGCTCACTTAATCTCTCTCTTGTTACTGACGGTCTTGATTTCCATCCTATTACAAACAATGTGAGGAGAGGAAAGTCTCAAGGTGTCACAAATAGAAACAAAATAAATGAGAACTATGAAAGTTAGGACACTCTAAAGGTGTCACAACTAGACACAAAACACATTAGTACTCTCAAAATGGTTATCTTTTATATATGTGGTTTTATCACTAAATTTTTCCTTTAATATATTTGTTCTTGAATAATGCCATGATTGTTAGTTATGAGAAGAAGGCTTTGAAACTTGAGCCTAACATAATGTTCTCCCCTATCAGGTGCAAGAGGATAAGTCTAGGTAGAGTAAAATACAAAGGGACAAAGGGCTTCTTGCAAATCCACCCTTTACAAATACAACTTAACAGATGTCAGTCATTGTAAAAAATAAACCCATATACAATACACAATTTAACATTTCCTTTTAAGTACTAAAAATTACCAAAAAACTTACAGATAAAGAGTTGCAAGTTACATATATGATGGTTGAATTGAGGGTATGCTCTGTTGAAGCATATGCACACTTACTAGTTCCATAAATGCAAATTTTCTTTAAATTGCCAGCAATAACCTGCAATACAATCTGTAGAATCCCTCCCAATACTATCATTTAGCAGTGGCGCAATCATCCAACAATTTCTGCAATAGTTTGCAAAAATTCTTTTCTCAAACTTAATTCTGGAGCAGTTATTAATTTAATTCAGAGTCAATCAATTCCATTTAATTATGCAACACATAATTAATTCTACATCAACATGCAAATCAATTCTGTTGTAGCATTGTTCAATTCAGCAGTAGTAGCAATATGATGCAAACTCACTCCTGCTCCCTACTCCATTTAATTATGTAACGCATAATTAATTCTGCATTAACATGCAAATCAATTCTGTTGTAACATTGTTCAATTCTGCAATAGTAGTAATATGATGCAAACTCACTCCTGTTGGTGAGCAGTCACAACTATCTCTGCACATTCTATGCAATGTTGTGTCAAATATTTTCAATGCTTTACGCATACAGGGCAGCACAAATTCAAATTTCTCTAAACACAAATATTACAAAATACTTATTCACATCACTGCCTTCATGAACATACACAAGACTATCAATACAAAGATAAATTAAATATTAACTCTTTACAATGTGCAAGCTAGCTGGTAGACCACAGTGTTCAAAAATATCAAGGTGGCAGTTGAACAATGATCAAGTTCTTCATAGCCCAACAATACATCCACTCAGCGAGATAGTCTATCATCAAGCTCCCATTCCAATATTAGGTGTCATCAACAGTGCCAGGTAGGCCCCAGTGCAGAAGATGGAAGGAAGGGGATGCACATATTTTTCAAAACATGATCTTATGAATGTTCCAAAACTCAGCTACCTAAAATGATATGCAGTGATTGTCAAAAGTATCATCCATTCAATCTACATTTCAATATCTTCTCTTCAAATTACGAATCACAACTGTATGAAGTTGAAATGAATTCACAAAGAAAGGATCACAATTGTGGATATCAAGTCAGCTTCCCCAGGTTGAATGCTACAATATGCAAATATTAAGCTCCATGCACAGTGAGAATGTCATTCCTTCTTAAATTCTTCAAGACTCCATCCAAGGTAGCTCTACGAAGCTTCATTTTTTTTTAATTTGAAACAGAGAGAATTCATGCCTAGATGCAGCTCAGAATCTTTAGTTATAGATCCAGTCACTCAGTCACTATTCATGAGGAGAAGAGAGCTCGAATTACACCATGACATTTGAAGGAGGAGTTAGGATTCAACTCTTTCACACAGACCCTCTTCAAAATGTTGATATGCAGATCTTCAAAGATTAAGACACACTCCACAAATGAATGCAAAACACTCTCACTCACTAGAATAAGAGAGCTCACAACTCCTTGATATAGATGATACACAAAACCAGTCTTCATGACCGAGTAGAATCTTGCAATAGTATTCAGTCTTCATACTTCCCCGAGGTGAGTGCATTCTAATCCATATAGGTTATAAAAAAAATTCAACGCAAATTTCACATTCTTATACTCCAACGAACTTCAGATGAGTCATTAAGGCATAAAATGACCACGCACAACACAAAATCACCGTACAAGCCTTCACCATGGGATTAAGACAACTCTAATGCTTCTTCAAAGGTCATAACTCTCACCAGCCACAATATAACAGTAATACATAACACAATGCTCTTCTATTCAAACCAAATCCACACATAATCAATATGTCCGATACAGTTGTATGCATTATGACTATTTCAACTTAGTTTGTGATGTATTGGACAACTGTCTAGGGCTATGACTGTGTGGTGTTATGTGGTGCACATGTCCATTTGAAACAATAGTCAATAGAGATTAACTATATGTTGATCGTGTACTTGGTGGTAGCTCAACAGTCACATATATGAGTGGATGCCATTGGAATCCACATTGCATGTTGTCTCTTCTTCGTCATGGGTTCAAGGCCATCTCACGGGAATCGACAACTTGTCGCTACAAAATCGTTCTTTGAAAATAGCCTGGAAACGCATAGTCTTCTTTAGAGGCAAATCGTAGCTTCATGTAGCAAGAATCGTCAACATAAAATGATATCTCTTCAATGCAGGTCTCCACAAATAGTCTCACAACTTTAAAGGTCACCACGCAGAATGTTGAGAAGGCTCTGTGATATTCATAGTTCGCACAAAGATGTAGATCACAGTTTCCTTGTCCAGCTTGAACATAAAACAAATATATCCACAGGCCAACGGTCTTCTCAACGGCTATTTTTCAACGACCTCTTTCTTCCATAGGTGGCTACTATCTTAAGGACTACGTCTACCTGGAGTGCTAAGCAGCACTTTTTCAATCGGCGGGTGAACTGGAAATAACAATGTTGCAGCTAATCAATAACAACAAGCAACTCAGAAGTGAGGGCATCTTCAGTTCAAACACACACAGAGATAATTTATGCACCATTCACGATAGTCTATGCAAAGGCACAATGGAGAAATAATATTTTTCAATGAGAAAAAGATAAGACATTGAGGGTAATCGCTGGAGAGAACGGCGTTAGAACCCAGTTTCGACAGAATGAGGGGATCATGTGGAATTGTGTATGGGAACTCTTCAAGCATTTGACTCTTCCAAGAATAATCGCACTCGATGCATTTACACGATGAGAGAGAGAGAAACAGCCTCATGGCCTTCATGGGCCACGAGTATTTAGTACATGAAACACCCTGAACAAAAGAAGTTATGAAAATTGTTAGTGTTGAAATAATGAAAATTCGAAGAATATTCTACTTTTATTTTGCATTATTAGGATTCCTCTTTTTGAATATGTCAGTAATGTAAAAGGTTATGTAAAAGTCATGGGTTAAATCTTCTTGTATGTAGGGTTAATAGTATCCTCAAAACTAAAATATAATTATTATTATGAGTTTTACTAGGTAGTTTGGTCCTTTCTGTTTGATAGGATAGCTCATGGTAAAATGTCAAGTAAGAAATCCCTATAAATGAGGGAGGCGCCCTCCCTCATTTATACACACTCACTCTCACTTGTATTGTGCAAAGAAAGAAGGAAGGACAACCAAAGATATTGAGGGCTACTGTCTTTAGTGTTTTGTATCTTATGCTTGGGGTTTGGTCTCTCTCTAGGAGACCCTCTTCTTTGGTCAATGCATTCCGGTAATCTATATTGAGGAAGTTTTGCTCGGTTTTTTCCTTTTTGGTTTCATAGGGTAAATTGTTGTGTACCTTGTGATTGTATTTCTTTTAGTGATCCTCTTTATGTTGTTATTTTGAAAATGTATTAAATGTTTATGAAATTAGGACTTAATATATAGCACCAGATAAAACTTAACATGGTATCATAGCTTGCATGAAAAGAGAAGCTTTCAATGGGTAAATCTCTCTCTCTTTCTCTAGACAAGAAAAAGTAGGGTTTCCCACTACAAAGGAATTTTTGAGTGCAAGTTACATTGGGAAGTGCACCCATGATAGGCACATCTTTCGCCCCTAGATCAAATTTTTTCAGTGGCCATATCCTCTAGAAATTCAAGCCCTAGTTTGGCTTCAAACCAAAATACCAGAAAACCATAAATCCAGAATGAGAACTAGAAACTATAATCTAGAATTTGGCAAGTCGAGTTTCAAGAAATAGAATTTGGATTCATTTATGAGAAATTCCATTTTTTGTCATTTTGTGTTTTCTTGGACAATATATCTCTAAGCACTAAGCTTGATGACAAGTTGGAAGGAATAGAAAAATTTCTTTCTTGGAAATAGAGAATGGGGCTCATCCTAGAAGAGAATGAGCTTGCAAATTTTATCAAGGAAGTTTTGTCGGAGCCCGAAGAAGATGAAGCAAAGGAAAAGTACAAGAAAGATATGATTAGAGCCAAGATTATTATAGCAGATTATATCAAGGATCACTTGATTCCTCAAGTATCCTCCAAGGATATACTGAAGGAGATGTATGATTCCCTATCAAGAATGTATCAAGGAAGAAACATCAACCGAAAGATGAATTTAGAGACCAACTCAAAAGTACAAAGATGAGAAAGGGTGAATCTATCCAAGAATAATTCACAATGGTTTTTCAATTCAAAGAACAACTAGAAGCAATTGAAGATAAGATCAATGAAGTGGAACTAGTAATGATCGCCCTCAATGGTCTTACTACACCATGGGATTCGTATATCTAGACAATTTGTGCAAGGAGGGAAAGCCTACAATTTGATGTCCTATGAGAAGAATGTGTTCAATAGGAAGCTAGAGTAGCAAACCGAGAAGCACTACTTAGAGATGATGATTATGCTATAGCTACTCATACTATAAGAAGAAAAGGAAAAAGTCCTTTCAAGAAGGAAACCAATAAGGGGTCTTATCCTCCTATGAAGTTTCAAAAAAACAGAAAGGAAGATTACAAGTAGAAGGATTTCGCATCTTAGCAATGTTAGCATTGTGATAATATAGGACACATTGCCAAGAATTTTCCAACAAGAAAATAATAATATAAGAGGAAGAATAACAAAATACATCATGCTTATTTAGTAGCAGCAGCACAAGAACAAGAACCTCCCAAGAAGTTAGAAAATGAAGAAGTTGAAGTGACTCCTCAAAGTGACACGTGGTTGATATAATATAATTTTGCAAATGATATAATATAAATCCCTTGAGGGAGTAGCTCATCCTTGATTTGATACAAATTATATAGTAACTGTTTTTCATTCTTTTGACATGTTTATGAAGTATTCATGAAATAATTATATGAATTAAAGGTGTTGTTCTTAAAACCATTTTTTCGTTTTTGACATTACATTTATTGTTCAAGGTTATGAATTAATATTTCTGAGGAGACATTCTCTATTTTTGAGAAAAATACCTATTGGAACAAGTATTTTTTCTCATTTTTTCATCCATTCATAATTCCCTACAACAATATTTGTAAAGTCAAAATGATGCCACTGAATAAATTTCTAATTACATGTAATAACCGTGTATGTCTATGATTCAAGTAAGATATTATAAGAATTTAAATATTACTTTTCCTGCTAGTAAGAGAAGGACAAACTAATATCAGATCAAAATCATTGACTCCCTAGCGTAGTTCCAAAATAAGCCTTGGAACATCTCAAGGACCAACAAATATTTCTCCATCAATTTGTACTTCAACTTATCATCCCTGAGGCAATTGCTAAAAAAGGATATGTGTTTCTCATGGCCATCTTTATTCTTTTGTAAAATCATAATTGCAATAGTATGAATACCTTCATTTTTGTAAAATCATCATTCTTCTTCTAGGTCATTATAATGCTTGTATGAGTACCTTGAGAGACCTTTCACTCTCAAGCTATTCATCTCCCACAACTCCATTCCTCCATTTTGCTCATTCCCTTGGTGTGTTGAGCCAAAGCTACACCCATTCCCAGCCTGTGGAGAGCCATCTTCTAAGTTTGGGCATTGTTGATTTGTTTTATAGTATGTAGATGCTTTGTATTTGCTTTGTTTTCTAATGGTTTATTACAGGTTACCCATGGTTTGCATCGAACCTTTCATTGCAGGTACTTCATTAACCAGAGACTCTATCCTTCCGTCATATAGACGAAAGGTAGGTGCTTCTGCATGTAGCCAGGGTTTTTCCTTGGCTATAGTTTGGCAACCATAATGGGTTGATCCCACAGGATCCCTCGATTTGATGAGTATTTTTTTTAAATAGTTGATAAGTAGTTTTCTTTCATTTTCTTTACTGTCATTTCTTTCTAGTTTCTTTCATTCAGCCACAGTACCAGTTACTATTGACTGTCCTCTAGTTTCTTTCATTCGACCACAATACCAGTTACTGTCGGTCGTTCTTTGATAATCTCCATATTTTCAAATCGTTCAACTATGCAAAAATGGTCAAACTGAATTTCTAGAAAATTCACCTCTATTTGGTCACGTTTTCTGCCCAAATAGTTGATCAATTTTCAAATACATCAGTGGTTGGGGGTAAATGGGCATGTTTGGGAAGTGGGTTTTCAACCGTTTGAGTTAATTCTTCATGGTTGGACCACAATACTCCCCAGAAAAACATGTCTTCTAAAGGTGCGTGATTCCTCATTCCTCATTGTAAACTTTTGGGGTAGCCTGTTTGCTTTCGAATCTGACTTTTAGATCTTCTGTTTAGACTGTTTGTGTAGCTTAGCCTCCTCTATCTAGTAGCATGTCTTTTCCTACAAGTAATTTGTTAGTTTGTTTGATTATGTGGTTAGCTATTCATACGTGTAAATATGTTTAAAATTTTTGTAAGTTGATTTTATTTTTTTATTTTTAATCATTGAAAATTAACCTCCTTGCCCAACCCTTCCTCCTCTACTTAGTCATCACCCTCTGAGGTATTCTGAGATAAGACAGAGGGTTGAGAAAATGTAGTAATAGGCATGTATCACTGGCATTGCTCCAAACCATTAAAAATGAGTGACTTGTAAGGTAGAGCGGGTGGAGACCATTGGGGGTCTCACGGCATTCATGTCCTCCCTGTCGACCAACCTTGCACTCGAAGAGTGACCTATAGATCTACGTGTGGGCTTGTTCCCACTGTGTTGAGAACCCAACACTCTTTCTTGATTAAATAGGAGTACAAGGATAGGGTAGTCACTTAACATATTTGCATGTCGATTACCTTAAAATTTCACTTTCAGTTATGTTATTTTTTTTTTGTTCACATGTTACAGGTTGCCCACGGTTTCGTCTATATACAAAAACAACCAGAAAACCACATGCTTACCACATAAGTGCCAAAAAATGATCTAAAATAAAAAGAACTCAATACAAAGTGCACGCATAACCACACCATTTAATCCAACCAAACTCGGTTCATGACGCCAAGCGAACCTCTTAAAATCAATCAATTTACATTAATTCAAAGTTTCGCAGTTTGAGGACATAAGTCCTTGATTTCCTTAATCGTGGGAAGTGCTTCGGCTATGCCCTAAAGCTCATTGTGAGGAGTACCACGGGAACCCCAAAGTAGTTGGCCAACGAGAGGAATTTCCAAGCAAAATAGGCAACGAACCCTATTGATTGACTAGTAAATCCTATCAGGAAAAATCCAAGCGTAGTCTTCTGACAGTCTTCGTGGCTGAGCAACCACCTACAAGCCACTAGGAATTAATTTAACCTGGGTCCAAATATTGATTACCAGTTACATTGTTTGATTTAGCAAAAGACACCATTGATCCATCATGTTCCTCCTCTCATCTCAATGGGGGTCCCTTGAGTTTGGCCCATTGAACCAGCATCGTCAAGACAATTCTCAACAACCTTCTACACCATCAGAATGCCACACAACCTCTGATTCTAACTCAAATTCATACCAATCTGAGCCAAATTTGCACACTACACCATTTAGCCCCATGGCTGGTGCAAAATCGGATCCCTTCTCCGAAGGGTTGATTGGCAGTGGACCCATGTCCATCCCTCAAATTGTCACCAACATCCATGTCGGTGGTACTAGCACAGCTGCGCGGATGGTTATAAGTTAGCTACCCAATATTAGGTGACCCACACCTATAAATACCATTCCCTTTGTCCCACAAGTCATACCTAGGGGCAGTGGCCCTTCCACGACTATGTCATCTATCCCCATCGTGAAAAGTCAGCCGCAGGTGCCCCCAGTCACACAGGGCCATCACATTCCTGTAAAATATGGCGTCATTGCCAGCCCCCCCACACCATCATTGGGGCTAATATCCCATTCATGGCATGGCTCAACTTTCCTGACTTGGCTAGGTTAACCAATGACCCAATCTGCCATCAAGCCAGTTAGCCTCCCATGCCAACCAAACTCCCATCAAACATTCCAAAGTTTGAAGGGAAGGTAGGGGAGTGCCCCCAAAACCACATAATGTTGTTTTATCTATGGTTCTCATCGAACAACATCATAGATGACTCGATAGGACTTAGGTTGTTCCAACGCACCCTCACAAGTGCTGTAGCCAAACGGTAGATTGAGCTACCTCAAGCCAAGTAACTGGATTTCAACTCCTTGGCCTTCATGTTCCTGCAATATTTCCAACTCCTTGTTCACTATGATGAGGGCATGGAAATCTTTCTATCTTGCCGCCAAAACACTACGACCCACGTAACCGACCACATCCACGAGTGGCGGCGACATCGTAGCCTGTGAAAGATGCAACTTGATGACAGGATTTTCCTCGACTGGTTCCTAAAAACCTTGCTACAACCCATTGCCAACGACTTCACCTCCAAACATCCCCAAACCGAGGAAGAGGAAATCCCGAAGGCCCAACAATTTGACTTAATCTATGCTCAATTTGGGTATCTTTACACCATTATTGTAGATTCCCCCTGTGTCGGCACCTCCTACCGCGATGCCTCGGGGGGATTCCATGCTGTGGATGGCATCATAGGATCCGTCTCCTATCACAAATAGTATTACATGACACCTCCTAGAATGCCACTGCAACCAAGAAACACCCCTAATGTTTCCTGGAAACACCTAGTGCCCAGCTACTCCAGGATCATGGCACATTCTAGAGCCTCCACATCTTATGTGCATCTTGTGCCACCTCAACAAGCCCATGCATCGACTTTGCCAGCACATGCATATTTAGGAGATATGATTGGATTTGAATTCCCTCCAGCTCCTCTGGCCTTTTATGCGCCACCCATGCAAGTTTCTCTAGCCCCTGCTCTAGCTCTCCTAATGCCCATAGGGTAGGTATTTGCTCAGCAAAATCATCTGAACCAACCCGCCCCCAATAAACAACAAGGGAAGGGTAATAAAAATAGAGCTAGGACCCAGGGAAGCAACCAACCCCAAGGAGGTGACCAATAGCCAAACCCTCCCAACAATGGCGCCAATCTGCCAGCTCAAAATCCCCAATATCCTAACCCACGTCAACACGCTCCATTACAGACCAGCCATCCATGCCAACTGTGCAATGTCTATGGGAACTACACTCATGAATTCCCTTTCATGGAACGCGCCAAAAAAGCTCTGCAAGATGAAGCTCAACAGGGCACCAACGCTGCAGCCCAACCTAATCCAGCACCACCAGGCCCTCCCCTCATGGTTCTCCAGAACCTGTTACCAACCCAAGGATTGGTAGCAACTACGCATTTTCCCTCACCTGCTCTTGCAGCTCTTGATGTGCCCTAGCCTACAGAAATAGGCGTCCATCACTTGCTGGCAATGGAAACTAAAGAGATCAACCTGCAAACTAGGAGAAACTAGTACTCATATTCTACTAAAATTGTTGACCCATCAGTGGCATCCGCATCCAAAACTTCCAATGTTCCTTTTCACCTCCCTACCACCCCCCATGGATGGGGTAGCTAGAGGTCTACAACTCCCTTTTCAGTCTCTCACAAATAACACCACCGCTAGAGAGGTAGTAAACTACAGCATCGTTGAAAATTTGGCCCAATCAACTACGGCCATGTCTGCTCTCGAGGTGCTCAAAACATGCCCGCCACAACGAAAAGCATTACTAGATGCACTCGGTTCTATAGATCCTTCTGACTCCCGATTGATCACATTCAATTTGGTCAACGAAGAACCCAAAATGCCATCAACCATTTCCTTCCAGATTCCAGTATCAATTCAGAATTTGGTCGTACATCATTGTATTATGGATGAGGGGGCATCGAGTTGTGTCATGTCAACATTAGTCCCCCACCCTTCAATCGTCTACCACCACGTTATGCACCTATGATGGCCACCCCACCAAAGCTCATGGAAGTCTTCCATGTGTCCCCATATCTTTAGCTCGTAAGACGGTTCTGATTGACATCGAGGTCGTCAATGCATAGTTGGATTATAACCTTCTCCTCAGACGCAGCTATATGTATGATATGAGGGTTATGGAATCTACCATTTTTCGTCTCATGATGTTCCCCCATGACAAGAAGATCATGTCAGTGGACCAACTAACTTACCATGATCTAGAAGGGCTGACCGCACCAGCCAATATCATCCCTACCATCGATACCTTTGTCAACAACATATCCATCCCCCCCTTGATGACCGTAGGAACAGGATTGTTTTATGACGCCTTCATGATGACTTCCTTCTCATCCTTACCTCCTCCACCAGAACTGAGAGAAACTACGGATTTATATATGCTCTCATCTAGCACCATGGCACCCAAGCCCCAACTGCACACACCTGGATGCCATAGATACAATGGAGGATTTTCCAATCATCGTCGTCCCAAGTCTGCCAACAACCAAAAATAAGTCCTTGAGAACAAACCATGCATCTGCCCTTTGCGGATTGTATGGACATTATTCTCACTACTTCCAAGACTTGGTCGAGTTTTGAGTTTCCCTAAGCAATCTACGAAAACATTCCCTTGAATCTGAAGTCACGGTCATTGAGGTGATCCACCCTCCGATTTCTTCCTTGACCACCACAACCATTTACATGATCTCTAACTCCAGTAGTGCTTCTATCTCCTCACCCAAGGAAGATCCACCTGATCTATCCCGGTGCCACTGTCAGGATAATGGAGAGATTTGTAAAACCACCACCAATTGTACACCTTTTCACTTAGCCCATGGCATGGAATCAGTTCTTCCCATTGAAGGCTAGATTTCGTCACCCCTCCTTACCAATAAATGTTGTCTTAACAAGGGGGCACATCTCTTCACTGAATCAGACGGTCGACTCTTGAAGAATCCCTACAATGGGGTCCCCCTCAAGAGGTTCTATCCCTAATGTCTTCCACAATGAGTAACTTGGGGCATAGTTTTTAATTTTTGTTTTACATCATCTTTTACCACTAGTCGGTGACCCCCTGCAATTTTTGTTCCACGTCTAGTTGCACTTAGTCCATTGTAGAACTCCATTGCATCATTTCCACGTGAGCAAGTGGATCTAACACATCCACCCTACACCTGCGCTGCTAGAAGCCCAATGGAGGGTGTGGTCCCACTTCTGCAAATGCACATAGTATGTTGCGCATATGATCTAGCTACCACTATGCTAAGCATACCTTTCAAGTCCCTAGACCTGTAGTCAAGGTCGAGGCCTCCTCGTATCTCCCCAGTTGCACAATGCTCCTGGGTTGAGCAATGACCTCTAGACTACCTCCCTCTGTATTGATTCCTTGGGACATTGCCTCGAGTCACGCCAATTTTTGTGTCACCATGCGAATCAGACGTTGTACGTTGAGCTAGCTCCGTACCCATAGGCCTCCATTTGGTCTAGTTTTTCCCCATGCACCACTGCACTAGGGGTAGCATCACTACCTACTAGTTAGATTCATCCAGAGACCATTTAAGATGCCATTCACATCACTGGGTTCAGTTTTCTATCCTCTGTCTTTTGACAAGACCCTTTTCTTGTTCTCTTGCTATGATTTTGGAGCCACTGCCGGAACTCACCCCGATTTGTGCACCATTGCACGAGTCTCCCTCGATAGGTATTGGAATGTTCAGGATCCATCTGCTCCATCCATAATGCATAGCTGGACACCTTTGACTGCTATCCATTGTCTCACAAGGGGGAACCATTAGTGCCCCATTTCTTGGTTGACCATAATGGAGTTTCTGTTAAGCTCCTTTCTGACTCCTAAAAGAATGAAAAGATCATCAAGTGCCCTTGCTTGCTTTCCTGCTCGTTAAAGTATAGGAAAGGGAGTCTAAATTGTCTCGTTTACCTCCTCTTACGGACTATGTAGAATACTATATGAAAAGGACCACCTTTTCACATTCAAGCCAAGAACGTTTCCCTTTGCATCCTTTTATGCTTTCTCAGGCATTGGGACCAAACTCTATGAAAAAGCTCATCATGGGTTGTCTTTAAGCTCTTTTCTAGCCTTCTCATAAAGAAAATATTTATGTGCGAACTTGGTTTTGTTCATGCTCATAAAATTATTTGAATTACCTTCCAGTCAGTATAGGTTTAACCTTTCTCAACCTGATTGGCCTACCAATGTTAAAGAAGTCTCCCATCCCCTAAAGGGTGGGAGAAATCTTCTATGTACACTTTTATCCTTTTTCGGGCACATGAGACTATCTACAAAAAATATACCCCACTGGAGCATTCTTCATGCTTTCAGACTCTCTAAAATTGAAAGCACCATCGAGCATTTACTATCTTGGGCTCACTAAAAATCCACGAGATCGTACCATAACGGTGTCTCTAGACACCACCCCACATGTAACCGTTCAGCAGCATTCCCACTTTGGGTCTCCTTTGTTTAGAGTATTCTGCAATGAGTCTCCCTTGGATCCCATTGGATCCCATAATCACCAAAAGTTTCTACCCCCCCCCAAGTATTTCTCATCTGCAGTTACATTTTCAGTATTACAGCTATGATCCCTCTCATATGAGTTAGTTTCATTTTTTTCCAGGTCATCCCTACCGTCATACTCTAAACAAAGGAATTTTGAGTCCCCTGTACCCCTTTTTCCCCTATTCCCCAATTCAGTGTGTTAGTCCCCAGATTGTCTCACACCCTTTCTTATCTCCCTCATCCTTCTATTTAGGGAAACATCATCGCCTTGATCAATGGTAGGTCTCCCTCTATCGATGACAACACATGTATTCCATAGGATAGACCTAGAGGTCCCTATATCCTTGTTTCATTAACCTCATTAATGAGTTTCTTGGACCACTTGAGAGGATTCCTTAGTGCCTCTCGGGATGGTTGTGTATCACATGCTCGACTCGAGCTACATCATCGCATCGTTGAGATTCATACAGGGTATTGGTCTATGTAGTATTTGGTCGAAGACCTTGGATGTCACCTGACTCTAGAACATTGATGAGTCTATTGAGGGACCCAAACATGTTCATGTCCCTTGTGATTTCTGGGTTGTGTCAGAGACAGTGTTCAGAAGCCCCAAAACAGTGCTTCGATATAGATTCATGATTCATGTAGAATATTGTACCACAGAGACTCTGACTCTCTGTTAGTGAGTCCCTACAGTTATGTACCGTTTCAGATACAACAGACCATTAGTTATGAATATATAACATTCCATGAGAATTCCATGGGTTCAATATAGCAGTTCTTCAGATCAGTAATGTATTTCAGCCTATTATTGAGGAAACCACTATGTAATAGGAGTTGTACATGATCAACTCATGCATTTTGGAGCCTATATAACATTATACTTTTGACATTGTTACAAGCATCGGGATGCCCGCCTCATCCATATACATGTCACATATTCATTGTAACTCACCCATTGATTGGAACCAGCATTAATACAAAAACCAAAGCCACCATGTCTCGAACCAGGAAGCACCACCTCTCCCTAGATATCCTTTGATTTTTGTCATCCATACGATGAGCTCCTGCCCTCACACATCAGGGGGAAATATGTTAACCCAAAAAATACCCAACTTGCTCAATATGGTCTACACCACATGAAGACATCCATTTCCTAACCCCTATTGACCCCCACACCCTTTCTTAACCTATGTTATCCCCTCAAAGGCTAAAAAGACATTAAAAGGGGGCTTAAAAACCCATAAAGGAGCCATAAATAGCTCACCAAGGGGATAAACCCCTCAAAAAGGGGATAAAGCCCCTAAAAGGGACTAAAAACCCCAAAGTTAGCTAAAAAGAGGCGCTAAGGGGCTTAAAACCCTGACCAAGGGCTAAAAACCCTAAAACTTGAGAAAAAGCTATAAATGGTGTTAGATCTATTCTAGCATATATATAATCAATAATGTAAGAGCATTTGACATATTCCCATGGATAAAATATTCATTCAAATACACATCATTAGACAGGAAAAGATATTTCTATTAATATAAATCAGAGATTACAAGATAGATACAACCTGTGATGGCATGTCTTCGAACCGGAGAAACTGAATCCCCCACTTGGGCCTCCACCACTTCAATCCTCCATCTCTCGATAGCAAGCTCACAAGAAAAAGGAAAGTTTGGGAATAACACAAGAGTGCTCCAAGGGACAAAGGGATGCAGACTCAAGCATAAGTTCCAGCAACAATGGACTATAGTTCCTTTGCTCTCAATTCTCTCTTATTCTTTCAATGTACCAAGGGGTTCCTTATATAGCTTTCAAAGGGATACTGAAAGGTCAAATCCGTGCGATCTCAAGGCATATGGAAGGCCAGGAGTCAAATGAGTCAGATCCATGTCAAGGAAAACTCCAAAAGGATTTGGATTATGCACACATCCCGATGTACATGGTTATATGGGTCAAACCCGCATATGTATGTGGTTATAGGTTTAAAATCCGCGTATATCATTTTTCATATGTTTGTAGGGATGGTCAAGGAAACATCAAAAGACAAAAATTGGTCCATAGGGGCTAATGAGTCTGCAGCGGGATAGGGGAAGGCCATACAATGTGTGATGCACCTAGAGTGGTGAAATCGGCTATAATAGATGCCCCCTAATGTATGATATTAGAGGGGTTATACGATGGCCGAAATACATTACAAGTCCATCCCAGAAGTGGAGTGATGAAGGATCCCAAATGGAGGACCAGCCACCCAATCAGCATAGTACAATAATACAACTCTGTATATAACTGCAAGTACATATAGCAGTCCCAGATACATAAGAGTACAATGGCCATGAATAGGCATAATACATGTTATCACATATCTGGTCATCGCCACGTACAATATACATAGATCAGAATCTCCATGATGAAGATATACAAAGGACCATGATCTCCAAAATGGATGAAGATATATAATAGATCAAGATCTCCATAGTGACTGGAAATATCTGACATATACTGGAATCAAGTCAAGAGAGCTGAAATCTCATGAACACTAGCACGATCAAGGAGGTAGCATATAAGATATGCCACCAATCTAGAAGGTATTCTACATAAACCACTACGAGTACATGTCCTACTATGCCAATAGAGGTGTCAAGGTCGAACATAGTAGTCCATCGTCTGATTACCGGTCATTAATGTATACCGTTAACAGACGTGAGATCACCCACCGATAATGAAAATGGGAATCAAGGTACTAGAGTGCAAACTAACAAGTGTGATAAATGTGTTGAGGTCAAACACTTGAGAGAATCCATCGATCAGGGGACATTGATGTATTCCCAAGAAACTGTCGATGGCGAGAGAACTTGCCACTGATGACTGCAAGTCTCAAGGCACTCACAATGACTCTAGATTCCAATCCTAGAATAAATGATCTGAAGTTGATGGGATGAAATCCGCTAGAAGGAGGGCATTAAGGAATCCCCCATCATCCAACACGAGGTACTTAGCAAAGCTGTATAATGTGGAAGGACTCGATCATAAGGTGCATGAACCAGTAAATGTATCGGGAATGGCCAACATGCAAAGTCAAGATAAATGAGGAATGGTCGACTCAGGTTTCAACTTCCTTTGAACAAGAGCATAATGACGTATGGTGACGGAATGAAGGCAGCATAGACTCAATATACAAACTAGGACATCTCTGTGACACAGGAGGCATCAACAGAGGCTCCATAGGTACTGGAAGCTTAACCAGTCGGTGGAGATAAACTCAGATAAACGAGTACAGCTCCTAAAGTCAAACTATAACCCAACCAATGGATGTGATATATAGTGCTCTGTTCAAAGGCGACATGACTCAACAGCTTCCAAAGATAACATCTTTCCTTGTCCGGTTTTTTGGTTTTTTGGACTTTTTCAGTTATTTGAAAATCTTGAAAAAAGAATAAACTAGCTTTATAGTTAGAAACTAGGAGGAGAGGAGTGTCATAAGGGAAAACAAACTAGTTCCAAGCAATGGAACATACCTATGCTCAATTCAAGGATACATGTGTAGGATATCGACACTCGGGGGAAAATCCCCTCCCGGTAAAAACGGAATCAAGCTGCGAAGGATATAAAAAATGGCTCTGCATGGCTAGAAATGAGACAAGCTCGGGCTATATGGCTGAAATGCAATGTCAGGGGATCCGGCATAAAGCTCAATAAGGCAGGCAAAGCTCATGATAATGCATTCACAACTTGACGTAAGGGAGTCCCGGGGAAATGGCCAGCATAAAGTTCAAGAGGAGTATGAAGCTCTTGCTCAAGGACATGGCAGGACTAAAAGGGACTCCCAGACCTAAGAGAGGACTCACAACATGGGTACCAAATGCAAAAGGGAGCTAACTAGGGCACCCATGTATAGGAAATCCTTACCATTCACATAGTACCACTTCTAACCACAACATGAAGGTTCCATGATACCATCGAATGGGTTCGTACCTAAGGTTAAGATGGAATGGTCATAAGGCAATGCAAAATGCAAGCGGATGTGATATCCTAACTTATATGCCAGTTTAGACATGATACCTGTGATAGGCACGAATGGGTCGAAACCTCGGAGAGAGTCTACAAAAACTGGACCCTACATGACAACCATATTAGTTCAACATAACCCAACATAGTCAATAAAGAATCCAAACTATAGGATATAGGAAGGAATGATCATGACAATAGAATCCAAAGGAAACAATGCAATGAATGATGGGACATCAAAAGGAAATTAATGTGTAGACCCAACGTTCACGCATCCACTACCACCCCCATGAGGGTGACCACCGGTGTAAAGACCGAGAGAAGGGAATAAAAATCCTCCACAAGTGGAGTAGAGGATGGAATATGACCATTCCCAAACCTATGAGCATGGTAAGGGGATTTGATGCCCCCAAGTATGACACCAGTGTCCATACTAGGACCAAGGACGGGTGATAAGATACCAGGCATGCCGAAAATAAAAGGACCTGAACTCAAGAGAGCATAAATATACTCGAGTAACCACAATCCCAAAGGCCAACTGGCGCACAAAGAGCACACTCCTAAGAAAATCTACAGCCAAAATACAAGCAAACCAAGGGGTGGATATGTGAGCTCCCGAATGCAGCAGGTATGTCTCGCCTAGAAGAGGCTCGAAACTCGCATACACTACAAGTAGAGGTATGTAACCAATTATAGTGGCCCTCAGCTTCAATGCGTAAAGAGACTGTGATTTCCGACCCCAACCTGGCCAGGACACCCGCAGAATAACCTCTACAAGTACCCCCTCGATATCCTAGGTAAGGCCACTAAGGTCACCTCAATATAATCAATGCTCAGGCGGACAGTCGCGGGTGGGATTGACCATATGGGCAGGGTAGCAAAGCCCGAAACTCTTGGAAGAGCCCCCAGATACAAATACAATCCTGGAAATATCTCCGGTGCTACTTAGTTATGACTAGGGGTCATCCCAATCAATAACCGCTCACATTGCCTCGTTCTTAACTCCCATTTGAGAGGAAGATCCTGAGAACAATGGTTATACCAAGGATTTCACACACTCACCTGGACAGACACCTAGATGTTGTTGTTTAGTGATCTTGGAGAATTGACTTACAATAAACTATTCCAAGCTCTTAAAACCTAAGCTTGTTGGTGCACCTTAGAAAAGAAAAGAGTGTAATTCATTTTAAATTATGCGTTGATTTTAGTTGGCTGTAATTACTCAAAGGGAAATGGTCATGCAACTAGTGATATGAAGACTCAGTAGTGAAATAAAAGTGCACACCATAACAAACAATGCTAAGTGCAATATTTGTCAAATGAAAAATAGGGTATGCCACTACATGAGATGCATAAATATGTATTCCTTTCCGAATGCCAATGCAGTCCTTCCTATATGAAATCCTAAACACAACTCTCATCCAAGCAATCCAATGCAAGTAACTCCTCAAATCCATATCTAAGATGCAACTAAGAGTGCAACTATTTTGTATTTTTCAATATAAAAGAATGAAAAATACAATAAAAGTCATCTAAACCTCTCAGTCTCTGCAGCAAGTATAAAAGACAAGCCCATCAAGACACCAAGACAAAAAGAGTAATGCACTAATGGCAAAACAAAAAGGAAAAATGACTAAAACTACTTTCAAAGAAAAATTAATGAAAAAGTGGTCTCTGGTCACAAAAGAAGCATCCAACAGACAACATCAGACCCAAGGAGGACCCAACCACACTCACAAGCCACCCAGCAACTTCCCATAACATCAAACTCACCAAAAGGGAGGATGTACACGACTGTTTAAAGAACAACTGCGTTTATACGTAACTTTTGGCCAAAAAACTGCGTATATAGGCATATGTACGCAACTTTTGGCCAAAAACCTACGTATATAGGCATATGTACGCAACTTTTGGCTAAAAACCTCCGTATATAGGCATATGTATGCGACGTTTGGCCAAAAACCTGCGTATACAGAGAAGGCAGTGGTAAAAAGCAGGCCAAGGGTCAAACAAATAAAGGGGAGTGTCAATGGATGAACATACTATAAAATGCAACCTAGAAACAAGGAGAAACAAAGAGCAAGTCAATAATATCAAGCCCATTGTGCCCGCAAACCCCAAATAAAAACAAGGAACATCCCCAACGGAGTCGCCAATTCTGTTATGGAGAGAAATTCCTATGGCTTGGGGTACCACAACAGACAGCTTCACTCCAGAAATCAATCCTTTCCAATATGCAATAGAAATTAAATGTCTAACACTAAAGGATCAGACCTCGTACCTTATTCTGGATGGTTGAAGTAGATCCTTGTTGAGCTTTCCAATATTCAGCTTGAATTGCTATATTACTTCCTCAACAACAAGTAAAGAATACAAGCATACTATATATCATGGTGTTAGATCTATTCTAGCATATATATAATCAATAATGTAAAAGCATTTGACATATTCCCATGGATAAAATATTCATTCAAATACACATCATTGGACAGGAAAATATATTTCTATTAATATAAATCAGAGATTACAAGATAGATACAACCTCTGATAGCATTTCTGCGAACCAGAGAAACTGAATCCCCCACTTGGTCCTCCACCACTTAAATCCTCCATCTCTCGATAGCAAGCTCACAAGCAAAAGGCAAGCTTGGGAATAACACAAGAGTGCTCCAAGGGACAAAGGGATGTAGACTCAAGCATAAGTTTCGGCAACAATGGACTATAGTTCCTTTTCTCTCAATTCTCTCTTATGCTTTCAATGTACCAAGGGGTTCCTTATATAGCTTTCAAAGGGATACTGAAAGGTCGAATCCGTGCGATCTCAAGGCATATGGAAGGCCAGGAGTCAAATGAGTCGGATCCATGTCAAGGAAAACTCCAAAAGGATTTGGATTATGCACACATCCCGATGTACGCGGTTATATGGGTCAAACCCGCGTATGTACGCGGTTATAGGTTTAAAATCCACGTATATCATTTTTCATATGTTTGTAGGGATGATCAAGGAAACATCAAAAGACAAAAAGTGGTCCATAGGGGCTAATGAGTCTGCAGTGGGACAGGGGAAGGCCATACAATGTGTGATTCACCTAGAGTGGTGAAATCCGCTATAACAAATATATAGTCTTGTTTTTTTGTTTATTTTTGTTTTGTAGGTTATCTAGATATACATGATTTGATTTCTAACATCTTGTTGCAGGTTCTCCATTCGTTCTCTCTAACAAATTGTTGTAGGTTTTCTTTCATCCACTTGAATCTATCCTTCTGTCCTATAGACTGAAGGTAGGTGCAACTGTACATAGCTAGGAATTTTTCCCTACTACAACCATGTATGTCTATGATTCAAGTGAGATATTATAAGAATTTAAAGATTAATTTTCTTTCTATTAAGAGAAGGACAAACTAATATTAGATCAAAATCATTGATTCCCTAGCATAGTTCCAAAATAAGACTTGGAACATCTCAAGGACCAACAACTGTTTCTCCATCAATTTGTACTTCAACTTATCATCCCTGAGGGAATTGTTGAAAAAGGCTATGGGTTGCTCATGGCCATCTTTATTCTTTTGTAAAATCATAATTGCAATAGTATGAGTAGATGTATAAGAAAATATCAGGAATGCTTTAGTATAATTAAGGATGATTAGTAGTGCTTATCCATAGACCTGTTTAAGGTTTCAAATGTTTCTTTTTCCTCCTTGTTCCATTTAACTTCATTACTCTTTTTGAGCATGTGGGTAATGGTTTTAATTAACTCAGCCAAATTTGGAATAAATATGCTCAAAAATTTTATTCTTTCCATGAATGGCTACACCTCTTTTTTATTTCTTGAAATTTCAAGTTCTGTATATTTGCCTCTTTTTCAGGGTCTATTCTTACCCCATCCTTTGAAAAAATATTCCCTAGAATCTTACCTTCCTGTAAAGAAAAGATGATGGATTTCTTTGGGTTCAAGGAGAGACTATAATTTCTACATTTATTGAATATTTTCTTCAAATGAGACAAATGTTCTTCATAAGTTTTGGAAACATAGTCATATAATCAAGGTAAATGACTATGAGCTTTATCTCTCTCTCCCACAAGTTCTATATCCATGGCATGTTGGAAATTAGCTACTACATTCAGTAGCCAAAATTGCATATTATTATACTTAAAGCTCCCCATGGAGTGGTGAAAGTTGTCTTATCCCTATTTTCCTTACACATAGAAACTTGATTGTATCATGAAAAACAATCCATCATGGAAATCATGTTTTCTCCTACCACCTTTTGCAAAACTTGATCCATGTTTTGTAAGGTGTCTTTATCTTTTAGGGGCACTTTGTTCAAATTCATGAAGTCAACACAAAACATTATTTCTCCACTCTTTTTTCTAACATGGAAATAATTAGCTACATATTCAAAGTATCTTAAAGAAATTATTATTTTGGAATATAATAATTTCCTTATTCTCTTTTCTATAATGGGCGCCTATGTAGGATTAGTTTTCCTAAGCTTCTGTTTGGAAGGCTTTGTCCCATGATTTATATGGATTTTATTCTCAATTATTGAAGTATCATAAGTCCTTAGGTATTCATACCTCCATGAAAGTACATCTATGTGCTCCCTCATCATTTTTTTGTACTTCTATTTCACTTCATCCAGCAACAATTTAGATATTTTGATGTTCTTTGGTTATTTATGAGTGCCAACCTTCACTTCTTAAATATCTTCTTATTTTGGCTGAATTCATGGCTTGTGAGGGACACCATTCTTGTCAAATAGAATCTCTGAAGGAACTATTCCTTTAGGTATGAACTTATTATTTAATTTCACAATTTTATGATTGTACACTTTATTGCTTAAATTCCTATTTGCATCTTACCCTTGAATGTTTTCTCTTTGATCCTCATCCTACTCTTGATCAATGCAATTATTAGAAAAATAATCAATTAACTATAAAAACCTCTTGATTTGTCTGTCATCTTCAAATACTTGCTAGTGTTTTGTATTATCAGGGAGTGAGGATATGTAGATCATTTTAGCCTCATGTTTTAATTTGATTCTAGTAGGAGGCTTAAATGTTCGTGTTCCTACTGATAGTGCATCTACCTTTTGTTTCATATCTCTAAAAATAGAAATGATATTAAAGGAATAGAAGAAGTTGTCTACCAAATCCCACACTTGATTCTTGTAGCCTCTCATTTTGGGATGCTCGGTCTGATACATACCCTTTATGTGCTGGACTATGAGCTCTGAATCTCCATAAACATATATTTTTGTTATTCCCATTGTTTTTGTAACATATAAACCCAAAATGAGTGCTTCATATTCAACCACGTTCTTTGTAGTTCCAAATTTTACTTTGAATGACAACAACAACAAAACATTTCTTTAGAGAGGTGAGCGCCACTCCTACTCTAGCTTCCTCTTTTGTGGAAGATCCATCAAAATACATATCTTAATTCTGATCTTTCATAGAGTTTGTACTATTTTAATCCATCGGTGCTAGGGGTTCTTTATTATCACTTTATCTTGCAGTCAACATACAACAATCCATAGCCTCTTTAATAGTCCATCAATAACGACCTATATTTTTATCCTTTTTAGAAGAAGCTAGTATTTCCTTTAATTATTTTTTCACTTCTGCATCAAATTTCTTATTCATGACTTCATTGAAAATCCTAGGAAGAAGATTTATGATTATCATAATTTCTTCAATATTTGCATCTTTCGGATCTTTGTAGATATTTTTAAAATAATGTTTCCCAAATCAACAAATTTCTTTGAAAGAATTGGCCCTGGAATCATCATTCTTAGAAAATTTTGCCAGTTTATTTATATTATTCTTTTGGGATGCATATTTGTATGTTTTTAATTTTTTGTATTAGTGTACTATTTGTCCAACCGAATGGATTTTTATAGAGTTCCACTCTATATACTCCCTATCTAACAACACATTTTTCCTTCAAGCACCTTGCAGGATTGGTATTCATCTTCAGACAAAAAAAATCTTCGTGCTGATGTTCCAATAGGTAATTTATACCTTTTTCTACTTCCCTTGGATACTTTTGAGCTTTTTGTACATGATTTTTTCCCATTCTCCTATCACCCTTTTCAAAATTTTCAAATTATTTGCAAATTCTTTCTTATTTGAATCATTTGAGATTCTGTAATAGATATTCAAATACCTAGTTACAAGGTTTTTGAAATCCTCCTTTAGTATCCAAGAATAATTGAATTTAAAAGGTGAAGGGGGTTTATTATATTTAAGTTCAATGTGTAAAATAATAGGAAGGTTTTGAGATAGAACCCCACATCCAACCCATCATTTTGTCATGGACTTGTCGTCCATTATATGATCATGATAATAATTTTATTTAATCTCTTTGAGTTTCCTTCCCTTCCTCTTTTGGAATTCCATCATGAATAGACTATTTTGACATGAACGACATCTATGATATTTTTTTACTCTAAAAAGAGAGAAAAGTAATCAACTAATGGCCTTCTTGTTACTATTTCTCTCCTAATTTCCCTCTGGTTGAGAGTGAGATTGATATCTTTTCCTAATATGACCTGATCACCTTTTAATAGTCCTGGATTTCTAAATCATCCCAAATGGGGTTTTTGTCTTTGCAAGTTCCATATTGAAGAACCTAAATATATAATGGGAGGATTTTATTTTCCTTCAAACAATAGTAGATGAGGAATCAATGTTATCAAGACCATACTGGTGGTTGACTGAAATCGAAAAAGGTGGGAACAAAAAACCGGTTAACCAAAATATCATAAAATATTCAATTTGGATAAATAATATATTCATGTACATCCATCTGAATCCAAATTGTTGGACACATTAAACCATATTTCCATGTGATTTAAATCATATTAAATTGTATCATACATGTATGTCGATGTGATATTTCCAAGTGGTGTTCATTAAATCATTTGGAGTTTTTTTATGAGTCCCACTCGAATTAAAGACCATTATTAATAATGGTCTTGAAAGAAGTTTGGGAAATTATAACCAAGGTTAGGATTAGTTATGCATGAATGTTTAGTGGTAGTTGTTCATTTCTACCACACTTAAATACGTATTTGATTGTGTTTTTAAAACATGATAAGCATCTTTGATTTGAAGACTATTTTCTTTGTCTTTTAATTTTTTCATACATATTTTGAATTTTAGTGTTAGGAGATGAAGTCATCTCCATATTATTTAGTAGAGTGGAAGATGCTTATTTCCTAAGGAGTTCATAGGCGGGCGCCAACTTGGCCCCCTCTACCTAGGGTTATGGGGTGGATCCGCGGAGGCGAATGATACAAATGGAACGAGGTGGAGCCATATAATGTGGGATCCAAATAAAAATACTAACAAGAACATCATCTATTTGATGGAGCATTGTATGGAACCAACCAGTTCAAGAATTTAATGTTGTTTTTGTATGGAACTGGTTGGTTCTGGTACGGAACTCGTTGGTTCTAGTATGAAATTGGCTAGTTCTATACATGACCATCCTTTTTTGGTATGGGTTTGTAATTTGGACCAGCAGGGAACTAAACTAGTTGGACCAATTGGTTTTCCTATTTTGAAAACATTGGGAGGGATTATCGATAAGGAAACTTAATATTATTGACACAATACTTTAATGTTTGAATATTAAAAATAAAGAGAGTAATATAAATGAAAGTCTTCTCACACAAACAATTGTGTGAGAAGACTAAAGAGAGAAATCTAAATGAAATACTTCTCAGTTGTCCATTAGGAATAATGGCTTATATTTCTTTATAAACAAGAGTTTTTGAGTACAAGGTATGGATACTTTAAAATCATCTGCATGCTTATCTAAAAAGTGTAAGGGAATTGAATAATGATATGTTAAAAAACCTTATCATAGTCTTGCAATCAGGTCTGAATTGGTCATATTTGTCATAGATACTTTCATCATTTGTTGTCATAGAGTGCATGGAATCTCCCTCCAAGTGGCACACATTATCTTTTTGGTCTCTTCCTATTCCATGGGAGTTACTCTCCTCTCCTAGTTCGAATTCCTTGGCTCATTATAGGCTATCTGACACCACATCATCATCCAAGAATGTTACATTCCCATTGGGTTTGAATTTGGATGAATTTAATGCCAAGTCTGTGGGGAATCTACTCACCCAAAGACTCCTCAAGATACCAATTATCTTTGTGAACTAATGGCACCTTATTTTCTTAACATTTATTATTTATGTCACCCATTTTAATGTGAATATGGTAAACTATTGTCCTTTTGGTTCCTATAGCTCCCTTATTAAAAAAATTATGTATCCACCTCAACCTAGGGAACTAATAGGTTGGTGAAACATTATTTTTAAGTAATCTTATTTGGATGGGTACATGAGACATTCCAACCAAATAAAACCTATGTAATTACATATATGAGGCCATCCATAACCTCTTTTGTAAGGTTATTGTGGTCAAACATTTATGTTACCCCTCCTACTTCTTACACATATTCATCTGCCAAAATGATGATCACTTTAAGAGCTTAATCCTAAAAATTATGGATGCAGCAGGAAATCAACCACATATGTATGAATGGAATGATTTGATCATGAGAAGGAATGACAATAATAATTTCAAAGAATTTATAGATAAATTCATGTTTGTATATATCCTTGATGCATGATGCATCTCCTCCTAGAGTTTGTTTTTAATTTATAAGATACTTCAATTGATCTCAGATGTTAGGGTGGGGGATTGATTTTTGTATGAATATCACATAGTTCAAAGGATTTATGGGTTTGAGAATGACCCATACAATATACCTATATTACTCACCGTAATCCCTATTTTCCATGTTGTTTGTGATGAAAAAATGAATTTCAAATCAACTCTAATTTTGGGAAATTCAAGCACCATATCACCTTCTTGTTGCCTAAGAAGTTCTATCCTTTCTAGGTAAAAAGTAGAAATGCCCTTAGTTATATTGAAGAGATCCTTAGGAAGATAAATCTGTAAAAGGAAGAAAAAAGATAATGTTACCATAATATGATAATCTCTAAGTTGGAATTGAGAAAAATAATTCTTCCTACTATGGGGAGGCATGATGGGATAAACTTGCTAATCTACAGACATGGAAGCAATTCATATCAGCTCATAGAAATGAACCAAACCAGGGTACCACAAAACCATAGATAAGAAAAAATAGGGGGATGAGGAGCTTTACATGGATATGGAGATTGATGAGCAGGATCATAGACCACCAACCAAGAATGAAAAGCTTGAAGGACAATAAAATTAAGAAATATCATTGGATGAGAAGGAAGAGGATGTAGGACCAACACAGGTAAAACAAAATCTACACACTCGATACATGAATATAAGGAAGAGAAGTGTATACATGGTTAAGGATATCAGAGAAGAGGCATGCCAAAGAAAAAATAATCCTAACAATGGAATACCACAAGGAAGACATCCTTGGGTTGGAATTCCTAAATCTCAAGGTCCCTCTACCTAACTCATTTAGTGATTGGAGATAAAATGAATATAGAGTGGAATTAAAAAAATTAGGTAAGTTGGATAATGTAGAATTATACAAATAGAGATGTATTGAACTCTACTACAAAGATGTATTACAAATATGTATTGCACTCTACTTCTAATAAGAATAAATTGAGGGAAATAATATAGAAGCTAGAGCATCTTCTAAAACCACAAAGGGTAACTTTCAAAGAAAAATATTTAATGAGATAGAATGAAATATTGAACCTCTAGGAGTGGATCCTCTTACCCCCTTTCACACACGTAGGTGTTAGTTGTATCATAAATATTGAAGCTTCTAGGTGTGTCCTTGGGGGCAATTCTCGATTCAAGAATTGACACTTGATCTTGACTCCTCCATTTACGCAAAAATCCTAACGATTCCAGGGGGTTGGTCCCAAAGAAGGAGTTGTCTAAGACTCTTAAGTTTTAGTCATTAATGATGGAGCTAAGTTGTTTAGGAGTTTTTTGAAGTAAAATTACTGAGACAAAATTCTTTGCAAATTTAAATAAACATTCTAGCAGCATAACATCAACATATAGGAAAATTGAAATAAAGTTGAATAAGATCTGTTCCAATGGAGTCAAAGTAAAAAATGTTGTTGAAATGAAACGTTTTGCAATGTGTCTTGCTCAATTTTAATTATTAAAATATGATTTGAGTTATAGGAATGGGATTCTTGATATACTAAAAGTACTAAGAATATATCCGAAAGATGACAAAAGTGGTTACTCACTCAATAATGTGGGTTGAGTCAGAGTCTCTGATAAGCCATCCAACACTAAACTAACAAGGATGTATCATGACTTTATCTGGAGGTCACTACTCAGTGGTTCCCAATTCCTTTGAGGAATTTACCCACGATTTTCAACTATCATACGCCATATATTCGTAAAAAAAATTTTGGTAGTTGATTTCCTTAATGAAATATTAGATTATTGTGAGGAATTTAGAGAGTTCTAAAAACCTTTTATGATTCCCCAACGACCAGGAAAAGCCCACAGAGAGAAAGAACATACACAAGTTTAAGACAAAATGTTTATTCCAATTTGATGAAGCAACATATGTGTGTAGAATAAAATAAACTAATGTCCAAATAAATCCTAACTATGTGTCATTATCTGATCATCCACCAATGATTGGTAAAAATTATTTCGTTCATGGTGAGAGAATTATTTGAGTAAATGAGCCGGGTATTGAACTTAAAGATGAAATTAAAGAAAAACAACTAAATTATTCATCCTTTCTAGAAGGTGGAGTGTGTGCAAGTGTCAATTAGTAAAATCCAAACCATGAAAGAGACTATGAATCCCCCCAAGGGGGTGGAGTGTGGGCACTGTGTATCCCACTTTCTTTCTTTATTAATGAATTTACAATATGAAAAAAATATGAATTATGACTGCACTTTAATCCTTGATAAGGATCAAAAGGCTTACAATGCTTCTGGGAGAGAAAAGGAAAGAAGAAAAGGAATGGAGGATGGAGTTTTTCATGTCCCAAGTGACCCAAAACACAAAATTTGAACAAATGTCCTCCTCCTTTTATTAAAACCTGATAAAAATAGAGATTTAAATGTATTAGAATGTTGCAAATTAGTCAAAACAAATGCATAATATACACTACTCAAAATGCTAAAAAATCGTAAGGTTTTCATTAAAAATGGCACTTTGGGAGATTAAATCGGATCTAGTTTAAGATGAAGCTTTAAAAAATAATCTAGATCTGATATATATTCCCAATTAAAATCAGATTTTAGATACTAGAATGATCTATCCAATTTTACTAAGCGTCAAGTAATTGTCACCAATGAGAAATATTTAATTTTTTAGAGAAGAAGAGTGAAATTCCCAATCTCGTGCTTGAAAGAAGAGAAGGAGTGAGGTATCTTCAAGATATTAATGTGAAGCACATAAGCATGGATATTGTAAAATATAAGTGGATGCAAATGAGATCCAATCTCCTTCTACCTAAGATAACCCTGCAAAAATTATGCAATTTCTCATACAAACAAGGTTAGATCTGGTTAATCTCATTAATACAAAAAAGTAGGAGAGTATATAAAAAAAATACAGTTTTTTGCTCCTAGAAAATTATGATAATGAAATTCAGATAAGTAACTCGACAGAAAAAAATACTTATTAAAATTAAACCAGATCTAAACACATCATTTGACAAAAATAATGCGTGAGATTTAGTCGATTTCACCTCAAATTTGACCAAGTCACAATCTCACAATTAAATCACATAGAATAGCCTCCAAATCCTTCAATCGTATTAACAAAATATAAGCAACAAATGTAAAATGTGAAGATTGTCAACACATCCTCAAAAAGGAGAAAGACTATGCTTTTATAGAAAAAATGGAGCTCAAACCCCAACGGGGTGAATTTGCCAAGTGTGACGTGGTTTTGAGGGTTGATAAAAAGGTGGGAGGAGGTCTGAATTCATGGGATATGAGGATTCCACCTCTCATGAGGTATGCCACTTGGTTTGGGAAGCCTCCACCTGCTCTAACCACTTCATCCAAGTGGCAAGACACACCCTCCATGAGAGAATGCGCCCCCCTTTTGTAGGAGTGAGTTCGAGATGCTCCTTTAATGGTTGAATATTCCCATTTATTCTCATAATCACCCCTGAAAATATCCTCAATAACCTTGACACATCAAAGACAACTCCCATACAAATTGTCGTTGATTTAGGAATTGGATTTTCTACAATTTTTTATTTATTTGACCCTCTGAGTTATTTTGGAGAGAAAATCACAATTAATAATTGAAAATTACTAACTTAACTCTCAATATTGGGTTTAGGGGTTTCCTGGGAGATCTGGATCCAAAAATAAGCATCCCCATGACCAAATTGGCCCCCTAGGCCCAATTTTATAACCTTTTGAACTTTTACAATTAAAATACATATTATCTATGATTTTATTAAAAAACTAAAAACTGAAAAATACTATGAAATACTTAGCGCATGTACACCAAAATTTAATACTATGAATAGGATGGTATAATACATATACCCTAGGATTTAATAACGTTTTAAGACAAAATCACCAATTCCACCATCCCGGCTTTGGAGAATTTTGAGTGAAAAACTCAAAAATTAGATGTCGCTTAAAAAAGCGTCACATAATTAACGAGGGAAAAAATACTCAAGGATGATTACCTTGATGACCAAGTCCTCAAAGGGCCAATCCTTTTACAAAAAGAAACCATCACACTATTTCATGTATTGTGAATCCCACGAGGGGGTGTGAACATGTGAAAAAAGGACCACAACTGGCCCTTATGAAACCATGGAAATTCTGAGCACTTAGTAAGAACAATTGATTTGTTCTGATCCTTATTGTCTCACTTGAAAAATACCCTAGGTGCAACTTATTTGATAACATCTGGCTCCAAGTGCGGGACATGTACTCGATCCGGTCTTCAAGCAAGGAGAGGATACAAGAATTCCAACATCTCTGGTTTATATCATCTGTAAAAACATTTCAACTTGACAAGAATACCTTAGTAGCACTACTTTTAGGAAAAGAGCCAATGAACTATAAGTTGCTTTATTCAAAGAAACAAAAACTAATTGGTGAAAGAGAGTTTTATTTCTAAGTACATAAAATAAATGCATAAAGTAAATTCTCACTTTAAGGACCTCATTTTCCTACTCTAAGTAATATAAAATAAATATCTTAGGTAAAATCAAATATCCAATGTAAACACCTAAGCATTTTATCAATTTTAAAGGCTCTTTCCTTGTCTTTGGTTACCAACCAAAGCAAGGAAACATTATTCAAGAAATTCAAACTTGCATGAAACTTCAATATTGGAGGGATGGATGGGAGATTATAATCATGGAGAAGGTCATTGAACTGCTCCCCAAACTAGTAAGTCCTCTTATAGGCTTCTTCTATCCTAGATCAGATAATATGGATGTAAACATCTTTATGATGAGGTAGACCATTGTACTCATCAACAAGGATTGTTTTCTTATAATTGTGTGTGTAAGCCAAAAACTTCTCCAAATCATAAGGAACGTCTCTATTTGAAGACGATGGCTAAAAAAAATATTCAATTAGTTTCACCCAATACAATTCTTCATTGTATTGATTATGTTTTTCTTGATTACTATTATTGATATATGGCCTAGACAAATCATAGTGATGAACCACATGCTCCTCCTCAATATAAAAAATTCCCCAATGCCACAATATCCATGCTCTCTTCTTTAAAAACCCAATAGATAGGATTGTCAATAAAACCATCAAGAGACTAAAAAACCCTCCATTTGATATGTCATATATAGGATTATCAATAAAACCATCAAAGATTTTTGGTTCATTATTTCCCTCTTCATACATGGCATAGATTGGATTTTCCATGAATGTTCAGGAATCCTCATCAACATCTTTGTCATACATAAGGGAGTCTTCATCACTTATATAATGATCCATGTTATACTTGTCCTCCTCTTCATACTCATATTATTCATAAAAAAAGGTCACAAGGTCGTAAACCTTCCATACTATCATCATTCTATGGAGAACATGTAGGAGTTCCATCATGCACATTACAGTTTTCATCATAGGCTTCATTATAAGATTCTATAACAGTTTCATCCTAAGGTAGATACGGACTCAAATGTTATCATCATCACTGAAAGAACCATGAAAGCATTCCCAGTCATCAATATTCTTTGTTGATGTGACAGGAGGAGGGTCGCCAACAATACTTTTAATTAATGGCTCATCATGCACAAAATCAATGGAATCATCATGAATGTATTCTTCATTGTGATATCTTGGAGGTAGCACCCAATACCTATCATTTCCTATCCTGATGAGACAAGATAATTTAGGGTTTTCCTCATGATACTCTATCCAGGGAAAGGAAGTGAAAAGGAACCCTTCCATGAATTTTTCTAAATCTTCCATGTCAGTCTCTCATGTATGCCACTGCCTCAAGAATATTTTGAGGAAGATTTAGACGGAAGTTATACCTTCATTTGGAATACCATTGAGATACCATTCACATGAAATTCCTTGTATATTACTAACAAACATCTCCATCATATTATCTTCATACAAAACATTGAAGTCAGCCAAAATTTTAAGAAAAGATATGACTGTTAAAATTCTTTATAATTGCTTAGATGATATCTTAAAACAATTAGACACTAGAATATCACTAAAAGAACAACATGTACAAAACCATAAGAACACAAGAACACAAAGATTTTCCTCGGGGAAACCACAAGGGAGAAAACCTCGCAAAACATCCTCAGTATAGAACTCAACCAGTGCAATGTGAAATATAGACAACAACTACTTCCTTCTTCTTGGTGCACTACTACTTCTCGCTCTTGATAAAACCGGCTTGAGTGAGTGAGTACAAATGAAGAGGAGCACCCTCCTATCTATATTCTTCTGTTGAATTGACCTCTAACTTGGTGGGGCGGACTCAACTAGCTATCAAGGCCAACTTGTCCAACTGGACATTACAAATAGCATTTATTATATTGACACTTGGGTACTAATGACCCAACTTACATTCGTAGGTTTACATTGAATCCTTCAATGATTCTAACAATACCAAACTCATCTCCAATAGGAGGAATACAATACAACTAGAATATCTTCCAAAGTTACATTATTTTAACACTCCCTCTTAACTAGGAAGGTATTCAACTATAGTAGCAACTGCTACTATTACAACTGTGCAACTGACTGGTGAGACTCTATATGTCATAGGAAGTTTTGGTACAACATCATACATATTCATCATCGATCTTGGATGGATATTCTTTTGTAATCATCTTTCTTCAGTCTTCTTCTTGTCATCTTCTCAAACATCTCTTTCAGTCATCTTCTGAATCATCCACTAGTTATAATCAGTGTGTGAACACTGAACCATCATTTCTATCATTATCTGAACTATCATCATCTGTATTGTCAATATGTGAATATTTAACCATCATCATCTACATCTTCAGTATGGGAATACTGAACCATCATCATCTACATATTCAGTATGTAGATACTAAGTCATCATCATCTGCATTCTTCAGTATGGGAATATTGAGTTCCGTCATCATCTGCATCTTCAGTATGTAGATATTGAGCCATCATTATCTGCATCTTCAGTATGTGAATACTAAACCTTTATCATCTGCATCTTCAGTAGGTAAATATTGAACCATCATCATTTGCATCTTGAATATGTGAATATTGAGAACATCGTCATCTGTATCATAAGTATGATCAACTATATCTTCAGTATGTGAATACTAAGTCACCATCATCTATAACTTTAGTAAATGAATATTGAAACATCAACATTTGTCTCTTCAATATGGAAATACCAAAGCATCATATATACATCGATAATGTGTAAGTGTTGAAACAATCAACAACATCATTAGCATATTAGTTATAAGGAACAAATCATCTGTAATGCTAGATCATCATCTGCATAACCAACATAGAGATGCCAGAACATAAAAAAAATCATCATCAGTATAGAAGTACTAAAACTGTCATAGTAAACATCTCAACATCAATCATTCATTAATCAAGCATCTCAGCAATCAGTTGTAACCATCTCAACAACAATCAACTATAACTATCTCAATAATCATCTCAGCAATCAACTATAACTATCTCAACAATCATCTTAGCAATCAACAATGTGACTGCACTGTACACATCTCATCAAGCATCTCATCAATCATCAGTAAACCAATACTAACACATACATCTCAATTAGTACAATAGTACTAAATAATCAACATATCAATCAGTAGTCATCAGTACAATAGTACTGAGATAACATCTCAACAATCATCAGTATAACAATACTGAGCTAACATCCCAAGAGTCATCAGTATAACCATATTGATCTAACATCTCATCAGTCATCGATATAACAATATTGAACTATCATCTCAACATCCATCAGTATAACAATACTAAACTACACATATCATCATATCAATGCTGAAACAACCATCTCAACAGCCATCAGTATGACAATACTGAGCTAAACGGTCATCAGTATAATAATACTAAACTACACATCTCAACATTATCAAAATACTGTAACAACCATATTTCCCTCTGACCATCTCGGAGTAGCATCACAGTGAGTTCTCTCGTAGATCCACCCAAGAATTTTGTCTAACTTATTAGCCCTTTCGATCCAACAAGCCTAGTTAGACAGATGAATCTTCCTAGGGACCAACAAGCCTTGTCCTGGATTACAAATCCACTTGGTTTAAACTGATCTAGCTAGACCTACTAATCCCCCTAGGATCAACAGGCCTCATCTGACTAACCCTTTCAGGCCAAACTATCCTAGCTAGATTTACCCTACTCTAGACTGAGCTACTCACCACTCCATCCTTATTCCATCTACTTTCTCTCCCTCTTTTGAGAGAGGTCCTTCTGGACTACACCAAGCATGTCTCGAAATTATTCAAACTTTACACGAGCCAGACGCTTAGTCAACACATCTTCCACTTGTTCCTCTGTAGGAATATAATTGAGCTTGATAGCTCCTTTCTAAACCATGTCTCGAATGAAGTGATATATTACCTCAATATGTTTTGACTTATCATGAAATACTGGATTTTCTTTCATCTTGATACAACTCTGATTATCACAAAGGATATCAATAACATCTATCTCTTGATCAAATAAACCTCCCAACAACTTTCGAAGACATACTGCTTCACTACAAGCTGAACAAGAAGCAATTTATTATGCTTCTCCTATGCTAAGTGCAATACTAGTATACTTTCTATTGAACCAAGAGATCATTCCTGATCCCAAGCTAAAACAACCACCCAAAGTACTATTTTTGTCTTTAGCACTTCCTGCCCAATTTGAGTCTGTGAACCCATGTAAACTGATCTTGTTGTCTGAGATATATCTGAGCCCATAATATAAAGTTCCTTTTAGATACCTCATCACATTTTTTCTCCTATCAGCTAAATCTACTTGGGATTCACCTTGTATTGACTTAGTGTGTTTACAACAAAACAAATAGCAGGTCTTGTATTGGTTAAGTACATCAGTGAACAAATAATCTGTCTGTATAGAGTAGAATCTATAACTTCTGATGTTTCATCATCTAGTAACTTCAAGTTTGTTTTCATTGGAGTGGTCATAGCCTTACAATCCAACATTCCAAACCTCTTCAGAATTTCTACTGTATATTTCCCTTGGTGTAGGAAAATATCATTTAAGGATTTCCAAACTTCAAGACCTAGAAAGTAGTGCATCAAGGTCTTTCATCTCAAATTAGTACCATGCTCTAGGTGCTTGTTTTATCAAATACAATGCTTTCTTGAGTCTGCATACATAAGCTTCTCGATCATCAGTCTCGAAACCTTGCGTTTGTTCGATATACACTTCTTCTTCTATCAAACCATTTAGAAAAGTTGTCTTCACATCCATTTTGATGTAACATCCATTTATTCTTGGCTTCCAAGGCAAGGATAGTTCTGATTGAAGTGTACCTAGCTACTGGATCAAAAGTCTCTTCATAGTCAATTCCTTCATTTTGGGAGAAACCTCTTGCTAAGAATATTTCTTGTATTTATCTATACTACCATCTTCAGAATGCTTTGTTTTGAAGATCCATTTTGAGGATACCACTGATTTTTCTTTTGGTCTTGGGACTATTTCCCACACATCATTCTTTATTATGGACTGGTATTCCTCAACCATTGCATCAACCCATTCCTTTTGTTTTGTTTCATATTCAAAACAAGTTGGTTCTTTATCAACTATATCACTCATCAAGGCCATATAGCTAGGATATGACTTTGGCTTCTTTCCTTCTCTAGTGGTTCCTTCTAGAATACCAATTCTTTTTGCTTCTTCAATTACATCATGAGCCCAGGCATGATTTATCTTTCAAGAAATCATTTCATTGGGCACTTCTTTAGGCAATGGAGGTTCAGTCATGTCATGATCCTCAGGTATCTAACTTTCTTCTTCATTTCCAACTGGTTTAAGATTCTTTGTAGCTTTGATAGTTTCATGTTCCTCTTCATCTTCTCTATCTTTCTTTGACTTTCTAAAAACTAAGTCTTCATCGAATGCCATCTCTGCTAAGCTCAATCTGACGATATCTTGGGATATAGATCCAATAAACTTTTGACTGTTCACTATATCCCACAAACAATCCCTTCTTTCCTGAAGGTTCTAGCTTAGTTCTTTTCTTCTTGGGAATATGAATATACATAAGGAAACCAAATATCTTTAGGTGACTTACCTCAGGATTTTCTCCGGTGAACATTTCTATTGGAGTTTTGTTCCCAAGGGCACTATGGGAGATTTTGTTCTATACATATATTGATGTTATGGATGCTTCTTCCCACAGGTACATTGGTATATCTTAATCATGTATCATAGATTTTACTGCTTCCATGATAGATCTATTCTTTCTTTCTACAACACCATTTTGTTGAGGATTGTAGGGAATGGTGAGATCCCTCTTAATCCCAGCTTCCTTAGAGAAATCATTGAATTCATTTTATGTGAACTCTCCTCCATTATCTGATCTTAAAATTTTTATTTTCCTCTTAGAGAGGTTTTCTATTAGGTCCTTAAACTCTTTAAACCTTTCAAAAACTTCATCCTTCTTTTTCAAAAAATATATCCAAGTCTTGTGGGAGTAGTCATCAATAAAGGAAGCATAGTAAACATACCCGCTTAAGGAAGTTGTTTTCATTGGCTTGCATATATGTCAATGGATAATATATAAGATCCCCTTTGCTTTGATGTCACTCTTCAGATAGGTTTTCTTAGTATTCTTTCCTTGTGCACATCCTTTGCATACACCTTCATGTTCTATCTGAATTTCTGGTAGACCAGTCACACCCTTTCTTACTATTGGAAGAGCTTTGTAATGAACATGCCAAAGCTCACATGGATTTATTGTACTTGTTTCTACAACTAAATCTACATGTCCCTTCAGTTTGTAGAGTCCTCCTTCTTCAATTCCAATTTCTACTGCATCATTTATTATGTGTCCTTTTGACCACATGAGAACTTTTCCATCTATGAAGGAAACTATGAATTCTCTCTTGTCCAATGCTGAAATAAACAAGAGGTTCTTCTTTAGTCTAGGGACATATAGGACATCCTTCATCTTCATGGATTTTCCAGAATCCAACTTATAGGATGCTTCTCCCATTCCTTTAATGGGATACTGCGAGTCATCTCCAAGCATTTCTTTGTGTGGTGAATATTTTTGTACAAGGCATGATAGTGAGTCCTTGTAACCTGTCATGTGTTTGGATTCAACACTGTCTACTAATCAGGTGTCATTTCCTAGTGAGACTGATCCTGTTAGGGAATAAATCAATACATATTATTCACTGGATTCTTCATCTTTCTTTGCTTCCTCTTCTACTTATTTATCACTATATTCAACAGCATGAGCTTGGAACCTTCTCATCTTTTTAACTCTTTATTCTTTCATGGGACAGTTGATGGCAATGTGTCCCATCTTATGGCAAGTGAAGCACTCATAATTTGAGAAGTATTTCTTGGGTATTTTGAACCCTGAGTCTTGTGGGGATGATCATAGCTCTTTCTTTTGTGTTTTCCTTTGGCATGCATTTTCGAGGCTTGATTTTCATTTTCATTTATCTTCACTACTATAGCTATGATTATTTATTCTTATTGAACACGTTCTTCCCATATATTTCTGAATTTGGTTAGCTTTCTTCTTGAGCAGATTCCTCAGATAAAATATTCCCAATCTCTTGGATGACCATTTAAGGTGGTCATTACAATTTTTGCTTCTTCTACTGTATCACCAATGGATTCTAGATGATCTTTAATTTGAGCCACTCTTGAAAAATGAGATTGCATAGTCTTTGACTTTTGAGCCTTCACATTTTTGAGGTGATTCGTCAGAGTCATATTCTTGTTGATATTTCTCCCTTCAAATAAACTGGAGAGGGCATCAGACATTTATTTTGGAGTTTCTCTTGATGATACTTAAGGAATAGATTTATCCTTGATGGAGTCAACTATGATCCTTTTGGCTATGATCATATCCTTCTTATGCTTGGACTTAGCTTCCTCCTCTTTTGGTTCTTTCACTTCCTCCTTCACAAATTTGTCTAGATCATTCTCTTGTAGGATTAGCATAATCCTTTACTTCCATGCCCTAAAGTTTTCATCTCCTTCAAGATTTTCATCTAGCTTGGTGCTCTTAGTCATCTTCAACAGAATGAGAACTTCAAATGGAACTGGGAGGAAGAGTACTTACTTGAAGATAATAGTTTATGGATGACCTTCTTCTCGAAGACTTAGGGTTTGATGTCGAAACCCTAATTTCTCAACTGGAAACCCAAATAGGGTTGATAGGAGGAAAATATGTACCCTCTTGAGGTGACGTAGACTGTATATTCCTTTTTCTGAGATTGATGATGAAACAGGTCTGGGTCCAAAATTGAAAATTCTTGAAATTCAATTATGTCACCACAGAAATATGCACCCTTCAGAGGTGAGTTGTATGAGCCCTATTTTCTAGTTGAACTATCGAGGGATTTATTAAGAACAACAAACCCTAGTTGTGTAGTGTCTCCTCTCAAGGTGGCTCTTATACAATTTTAAAATTATTTATAGTTTCTTAGATGATATCTTAAAACAATTAGCCACTAGAATATCACTGAAAGAACAACATGCACAAAACCATAAGAACACAATAACACAGAGATTTCCTCGAGGAAACCACAAGGGTGAAAACTTACAAAAATTCCTCAGTATAGAACTAAACTAGTGCAGTGTAAAATCCATACAACAATTGCTTCCTTCTTCTTGGTGTGCTACTACTTCTCTCTCTTGCTAAAGCCAGCTTGAGTGAGTGAGTACAAATGAAGAGGAGCGACCTCCTATTTATATTCTTATGCTGACTTGACCTCTAACTTGGTGGGGACAACTTCACTAGCTTTCAAGGCTAACTTGTCCAATAGGACATTACAAATATCATTTATTATATTGACACTTGGATACTAATGACCTGACTTACATTCAAAGGTTTACATTGCATCCTTCAATGATTCTAAAAAGACCAAACTCATATCCAATAGGAGGAATCATTAGAGGAAATTTGGGGTCTAAAATGGGCCTTATAAGAAAATGCGCCAACAATAAATTTTGTGAGTTGGAATTCAAGAACCAATAGAATTTCAAGAAAATGAGTAAACCATAATGGTTGAATTGACATATTTGTCATAAAAGAAAACTACTTTTTTGTTCATATTTTTGACATATCTACCTGTTGTTTTACTCAAATTTCAAGTGGGAGAGCTCATTGGATGCATAATTTAATTCTGCATCCAACGAGTACCCACACTGCATACTTTTGATGGACCTCGCTACCCCAAAAACAAGAAATAGCTGAAAAAACGTGATGATGACATCATCATCACATGTTTTCAGTTATTTCTTGTTTTTTGGGTAGCAGGGTCCATCAAAAGTATGCATTATGGGTAATCATTAGATGCAGAATTAAATTCTACATCCAGCGAGCTTTCCTGCTCAGAATTTGAGTAAAAACATAGGGAGATATGTCGAAAATATGAACACAAAAAGTAGTTTTTTTCATTCTTCATCCAAAATTAATAACTATTATTTTATTATTTTAACTATTATTTTATTATTTTCCTTAGGAGGCCCATTTTAGACCTCAAATTTCCTCTAATGACAATACAACTAGAATATCTTCCAAAGTTACATTATTTTAATAATGAGATGTTGGAACTATGCATGCTTATTTCCGTAGAAGATAGGTAGATGATAAGATATGTCTTCGCCATTATCATAATTAAGGAATCATGGGATGTTTGAGAAGTTGAACGAAGGATATTCACTGGAGATACGAGATCTTTTGTCATCCATATTCTTACTCAACATTAAGCATTTGATATAACCATGGAGTTTTAAAAATAATGAGCTTTGAATATTTACTAGTTGTGTGAGCTCATCTACACACAATCAACCTCAAAAATTTTGTGAGAATAAAGGGTTTTATCCCATTAAAGGAGTCACCATGTGAAAATAAAAATATGCATCGTAAATATTTCACAAAATTTCTATTTTTTTGTTTTTTTTGTAAAAAAGGGAAAAAGGTTAGTGGAGTCACCAAAAACGAATCAAATATCTAAGGCTAATCATTCATTAAACAAAGGGAAAACAAGTAGTATAGATAAAAAATATCATAACCCAGTAATAGAAATATTTATCCATGGCAACAACGCCAAAAAGTGTTTCCTCCTTCCACACATCTGGGTTTAAACACAGCAGGAACTTTAAGCTTCTAGGTGTATCTTTTGGGGAAAGTCTCAAGTCAGGTATTGTCTACTAATATTGACTTCTCCATTTAGGAAAAACTCCTAATGAAGCCAAGAGCAGTGGTCCCTAAGAAATATTTGTCTCACTACAACAAAACCCTATGATTAGCATCTCTTTTTTGTTCCTTTTTGCGTCTAGAGTATCTTTCAATGTATTTTCTTCATTTTTTGGACAAAATGGCACAATTTCACTGGTTGCTACTATTTTAGGTGTTTTCTATGTCCTTTTCTAAATATAATGCAAATTATGGTGTAATTTGCATCGGGTTTCACACCTTCTTATGTGCTAGGTTTTGCATTAGATTTTTCGCCAGGTTTTGCACCTAGTCTGTACATCTACTATTGTTGCGCCCCCTTTTACGATTATGTTTTCCTCCACTTTTACACCCATGTTTCCCTCCACTTTTGCATCCTTTTTGACATCATCTTTTTCATCCACTCCTTCTTCTTTTTCATCCCCTCATGCACCAAGTTTTCATCAAAGTTTACATCTTGTTGTGAGACTAGTTTTGCATCTATTTTTGTTTCACCCACTTTTGCATCCACTTTCACATACATTCTTTCATCCACTTTGGCACCCACATTTGAATCCCTTTTTTCATCCCATTTTGCATTCATGTTTACGTCTTTTTTTGCATCGATTATTGCATCCACTTTTTCATCCGCTTTTGTTGCATCCTAATTCACACCCATGTTTGTGCCTACTTTTCCACCAACTTTTCTTCAACGTTTATATCCACATTTGCATCTTTTTTGCATCCAATTTTACATCATTTATTGCATCCCTTTATGCATCCATTTTTTCATCCACTTTTGAATCAGGTTTTACGTTGGGTGTCACGTCTAATTTTGCATCTACTTTTGCATATAATTTTGTTGCATCCACTTTCGCATCCAATTTTACATCAATGGTTGCATCCACTTTTGCGTCACTTTTTACATCATGTGTTTCTTCCACAATTGCGTCAATTTTTGCAGCCACTTTTGCATCCCCTTTTACATCCACCTTTGGTGCACCCCACTATGCACCAATTTTTACGCCTGCTTTTTTTGCATCCATATTTGCATCCTTTTGTGCATCCATGTTTTTATCCACAATTTCATCCTGTTTTTCTCCCAGATGTTGAATATGACAATGAGGATTATGATTATGATATTAAGGATGGATATGATGATGATGATAATGTTGTTGATAATGAGGGGAATGATGACAATTATGATGATAATGATGAAAATAATGACAATGGTGACCTTGACGATGATTATGATGGAAATGAAATGAATGATGATGGTGGTGGTGATGACAATGAAAATGATGATGAATACAAGGAGAATGATGATGTTAATCATCTTAAAAAATAAAGTTCTTATATCTCATGCATAAATCATATGTATCCTCCATGGCCCTTTTCAACTAATCACATCTTTTGGGTAGATGTTATTTATTATGCAAAAGGTAATGATGAATAATTGATGACAATATCAATAATCATGATGATGATGATGATGACGATGTCAAGGAAAATGGGGAGTATGATGACATGATTGATGATTATGACGATGATGATGACTATTGTCATAATCATGATGACAATGACAATGTTGACGATGATCATCATTTCCATCACCATCAGTGACATTGTCATCTAGTTCATAATCACCATTATTTAAAGCATATGGGATATGGTTACCATTTAAAGCATGCACAAAAAGTGGGATAGAATTACAAATTTAAGAATGCATAACTTATAACGCTAGAACAAATCACCCTTTTGGGGGCGGTTTTTGTTTGAGGTAGTTTTTCTAAACCACCCTCCCCTAAAAAAACAAATTAGGCATTTGGGGGAGTTTATTAACCCCCCCCCCCAAAAAAAAAAAAATCCTGAGAATTTGACTTCAGGGGAAACAGCCTCCAAAATTCCATTTCCTAATACTTTTATGGGGGTTTTAGAAAGACCCTCCATAAAGGTATTTTTGAAGGTGGTTTTTAGAAACCAGCCGCTCCAAAAAAAAAAATCATGAGAATTACAATTTTGGGGGTGGGTGTTTTGCAACCACCCTCAAAAGTTAAAATCTCATGAATTTTGAAGGGGGTTTTTAAGCACACCCCCCCCTTAAATATATTTTTCAAGGAAGTTAAAAAAAACAAATCTCCAAAACTCTGAAGAATTGAATTTTTGGCGGAGGTTTGGGAATACCCGCCTCCAATTGTTAAATTTTCATGACATTTAGAGGGGGTTTTAGAAAGAAATCCCCTAAATATATATTTCAAGGAGGTTTTTGAAACCCCCCATAAAAGTTAAGAGAATTTTACTTTTGGAGGTAGTGTTTTAAATACCATTGCGAAAAGTTCAATTCTCGTGACTTGTGGAAGGGTTAGAAGGACTACCCCTAAATAAATTTTTCAAGTATGTTCTCAATATCCATCCTCTCGAATAGTAGTACAATTTACCAGTAATTACCCTATAATTGACACCAAATTATCCTCATGATTGACCCCTAATTACTCCTAGTTAACCAATAATTCCACCTAAATGACCCCTACATGACCATTAATTACACTAAATAATCCATGCTTACCATTAATTAACCCTTGATAACCTATAAAAGGTCTTTACTCTTTTATAAGGAAAACATAGTGGATAACCCAAGGGATTCTTCTAAACATTGATATATGGCATACTCCCTTGTAAACCCATTGATGTAGACTAGTGTGCCTCACACACAAGGAGTCGAAAGGGGTGCATGCTTCCATGAACCTAACTAAATTCCCAACATCATGGGAAACCTTGGTTTATATAATCCATTGGGATTAAATGGCCCTCACTTACCTATAATTAACCCATAATTGACCTCTAATTACCACTAATTAACCCCTAATTACCCCCTAATTGACCCCTTTTTAACCCCTAATTACCACAACTCATTATGCAATAAGTAACCCTAAATGACCCTTATTTACCCATAATTAACCACAAATTACCCTTAAATGATGACTAATCAACTCGTAATTACCCTCTATTTACCCACAATTACCCATAAATGACCCCCAACTCTACGTGGGGCCTGATTCCATCAGATAGGCCTTGCAAAGGGAACGTTTTGCCTTGTGAGTGGGATATGGTGGCCAATGTGGGATGTATAATACCATGAATAATTTTTTAATTTGATTTCATTGTTTGGGATTAACCTCTAGGGCCTAAATTCATATAGTTTCCTCCATATCTCAAGGGTCATGTGTAGTGCCCCAAACAACCACACATGCCCTACACAAGAAATATTTAGCATATGAGTGAGATATATTCATCATTTTGAGAATTACCACAGCAAGGATAGTTCTTTATTCCCATGCCATGGTCAAGGGATAAAAGGAAAGTCACTAGGCTGTAATATATTTTTCTATGGCACTCACATGCCATTTTTTGTCACTTCGGGCATCACACATGCCTGCAATACAAATATTTGGACTCCAAGATTAATATCATGGTGATTTCAAGGTTTGGAAGGAATGATATGTTTATTGGGAATAAGGGAATAGTTCGGTGCAAAAACCTAGCTTCTAAATCAATGGAATCTATCTCTAATCCTTACATACAATGTGTGGGCCTTGAGCCACAACATACGAAATGCATAGGAAATTTTTGGCATGCGAGTAAGATGTGGTGTCACATTTAGAGGTTTACTACACCAATAATGCTTCTCATGACCCTAGTCATGTTATAGGGTGAATATCCATAGTTTTAGTCCATAACATGACACTTTTAGGTTCTACATAGGCCATCCATGTGGTATTATCCCATCCTTTCCCAGTGATAGGGATATGGTGGTCATTTTGAGGTTTGTCAAATCATAGGTTCTTGTTGGTCACTAATACATGATTTTATACCAAAAACAATGTTATTGGAATATAATATTTGTCTATGGGGCTCATGTTCTTTGCATAGAAACCCACATAACAACATGTGCCCCTTTTAGGGAAACCTTATCCTACATAAGTGTTATGGCCAACACCTTGAAAAGAGGAACACCAGGGATGGATGTTGAGAACCATTCCACGATATAATGAAAAATGTAGGACCTTACATTGTAGCATTTTACTATGGTGTTCATGGTCCATGTGTGTGGTCCCAAACCATCATATTGGTGGCGAATGTTTGGCCTAGAAATGGATATGGTGCTCATTTTGAAGTTTAAAACACTAGACATGGTTATTGGTTCCTATGATGTGGTTCAATGCTAAAATGTAGGTTATTATACCATAATAATTGTCTATGGGGCTCGTGAGACATCCTTGTGTCCCTTGGACACATAGAGGTCCTGCAAAGGGAATCTTTTTCATGTGATCAAGATATGATGGCCATTCCGAGTTTGGCACATTGAATATGGTTATCATTACTTTAGACATGGTCAAAGGTAAAAATATAAATAAAGTGATGATAGATTGTAGTAACTTAACATTGAATAATATGATGATAGATAAAATTTTGTAACCTAACACATTTGATCTAGGTCTTGTTCTAATCATCTATTTTGTAAACTTTTACAAGAGGAGTGAACACATTCAACCCACATCTATTAATGAGATGTATAATACCTCTCATATCAAATTTAATACCATGAATATACTTGGATATTTAAGGACCATGGTTCAATCCATTGAGATTATGTTTGTAAATCTAAGGTGTACCAATGGTTTCCTTGACGTCTATGGTAAACAACCATTTCTTTGAGACAATGTTCTTCATCACGTTATCTCTTCTATGATACTTCTACATGAATGAAAGGTTTCATAATGACAAAAAAGCCTTTGTCAAAAATTTTAGATCTTGCAAAAATTATTCAATTATGGGTGGATTAGTTGCTTTTAACCCTCAACTTTATTATCAATTTTTTACTTAAGGTATGCATATTTATGTAAGTATTTATCATGATTAATTATCTTCTTATTCATACAGTTATGCATGTTCTTCATAACGAGCAACTTCGTTATTTTAGGAAATAGTTGTTTTACATAAATTGACATCACCCTTCAAGGATACACACCTACTATTAGATTTTTATCATTTAAGCAATATGATCTTAGGATATTATCTAAGAGAATAACATGCAAATCAATCAATCACAAGAGACAATGGACAAAAATATTTTTCCTCGGGGAAACCATAAAGTAGAAAACCCCGCAACTTCCTCAGAGATAGAATGAGCACCAGTAGCAAAGGTAAAAGCTGAAAACATAAAGATGATCTCCGACATCTGATCTCTCTCAGTTGTGCCAACACTTCTTCTCTCACTCATGTGCCATAGTTGAGTGTGTGTGTGTGAAAAATAGAGAGGCTCACTCTCTCTTTATACTAGTTTCCAACTTGACAATTACTTACCAGGGCTGACTTCTCTATGAGAGTCTAATAACCCTAGTGCCCCTCAACTGTAGGGACTTTTCCCCCTTGTTCAACAAGGAGGGTTAACCTCAACTCAATTGTGGGGACTATTTCCCCAACTTACAATGGAGGGTTAACCTCATTGAATTCACATGACTTTATTATATTAATGTCTCTCCCGGGAGGAACATCAGGGTACAATGAAATACAAATGATTCTCCTGATAGGAACATAGGGGTACAATATAAGATATACAAGTGAATACATTCCAAATTTACAAATACGTCAACACTCCCTCTTAACTAGGAAGGTATTCTCTTGACACAATTCATTAGCACGCGTCTTCTTATTTGGATCATCATTAAAGATGGATCATCAATGGATCATCATCAAAGCTAGATTGTCACTGGATCATCATCAAGGATGGATCATTGTTGGATCATCATCATCACTGCTCCGCTATCTCAATCAAATGGTGTTATTTCTCAATTCTACTCATGATAGGAAATTCTACAGATCCACCCCTTTTTCATGTTGGTTGTAGGCCTAGCCTCCATGTAGGTCTTCATCTTCTTTAGCACTTATATCTTACCATGGAAGGAACACATCTAAGAACCATGTCAGAAAGGCCCGCCTAACACTTACATCTGACCATGGGAAGAACACATCCACCACCATGTTAGAAAGGAATGCCTAGCAATAACATCTAACCATGGCAGGAACACATCCACCATCATGTCAGAAAGGCCCAACACTCACATTTGACCATGGGAGGCCCATCTTGCCACCATGTCAGAATGGACCAACACTTACATCTGACCATGGGAGGCCTAACCTTCCACCATGTCAGAGTGGCCTAGCACTTACATCTGACCATGGGAGGCCCAACCTACCACCATGTCAGAATGGCCCAACACTTACATGTGACCCTGGGAGGCCCAGCTTGCCACCATGTCAGAATGGCCCAACACTTACATCTGACCATGGGATGAACACATCCAAGAACCATGTCGAAAAGGCTTAGCACTTATATTTGACCATGGGAGGAACACATCCAAGAACCCTATCAGAAATGCTCGACACTTATATCTGACCATGGGAGGAACACAACCAAGAACCATGTCAGAAAGGCTCAACACTTATATCTTACCATGGGAGGAACACATCCAAGAACCATGTCAGAAAGGATCAGCACTTATATCTATCCATGTGTGGAACACATCCCACATTCATGCTAGAAAGGATTAGCACTTATATCTAGCCATGTGGGGAACACATACTACATCCATGCTAGAAAGGCTCAACACTTATATCCTACCAATGAAGGAACTAATCCTACCATGTCAGAAAGGCTCTGCACTTGTATATTCCCATGGAAGGAACCAATCCTACCATATTAGAAAGGCTTTGCACTTACATCTTCCCATGGAAGGAACCAATCCTACCATGTCAGAAAGGTTCTGCACTTATATATACCCATGGAAGGAACCAATCCTACCATGTCAAAAAGGGTCTCAGACTCATCACTTCCCCTTGGAGTGAACCTTGATCTGGAGAACACCAATATTTTCCCTGAAGTACTCAAACTTCACTCTGACCATTTCTAGCATAGAATCACATCAGGGCTAATTACATCCAAGGATAACCTATGAGCATTTCCAGGACTGATTACGTCTAAGGACAACCTACAGGACCATTTATGTCTAAGAAAACTACAAGCTTCACCAGGATTTTATGCTCATACAACTTGTCTAAATGGCTATGCTAGAACTCCCTCTTTTAAGAGATCTCGATCTATATCACATATTGGAGCTTCAATGCTCTTCTCTACATCATACAAAAAATGCAAGTGGCAACATATTTTTCCTTGGATGTACTCAGTGCCATACATGACTCCTTCTTGCTAAACCAACAGATCACACCTGATCCCATACTGAAGCAGCACCTCGAAGTTCTCTTCCTATCAATTGCACTGCTTGTCCAATATGAATCCACATAACCCTCCAGTTTAATCTTCTGATTCAATTCATACTTGATCCCATAGTCAACTGTACCCTTTAGGTACCTCACTGCATGCTTTGCAACCATCAGATAAACATGTCTTGGATCTGTCAGGGACATCAATTTGTTCACAAGAAATAAAGTATATGGTCTCGTATTTGCCAGGTACATCAAGGACCCAATCATCTGATGATACATCGTAACATCAACCGACTATGATGAAGCATCACTCAATAGCTTCAGGTTCGATGCCATAGGTGTGGCCATGGCCTTGCAGTCCTGTTGAAGCCCCAACTATGTATGTGGCTGATTAGGGTGTTTAAGGCTTTCTACACATGAAGAAAACCCAGCTAAAGGATTCAAACAATTCCACTTAAGTATTTTTCTATCCTCAAGCTATTTCGGATAGTGATCTCCCACGGATACTTTTGTAGCCTCCGTTGGTTTATGATTGGATTTGATCCACAGAGGATCTATTTCCGAAATTGGAAAATAATACGGGTGGCAAAAAGAAAAGGAAAATCAAATCTAGCTAAGAGAATTATCCTGATCTAAACCTAAGCCACCTAGAGAATATTTTGGGTTGATCTATAAGTGAACCAGAGGTGTAAGAAGACAAGTACTTTTCATTCAATCAACAAAAATGTAAATCAAATTAGAAAACTCATCGCTTAATTCACAGCTAGTTAATGAAAATAAATTAGTTAGTGACTTAAGATTCTATCATTCTGAATTAACCTGCATAGCACATGTAAGTTGAAAAACAAACACATTATGTTGCTAAATATTACTGTTCAATTATTCACAGAAATAGATAAAAACAGTTCATAAAATAAAATTTATGAAACTTTATCAATGCATTAATAAATAACAGAGATAAATCTGAGTTAAATAAACACATTTAATAATTGTAAATAAACAACAACATTATCTGTCCATTTGAAACAAAGAAGATCAAGATATGTTTGAAGAAATTCATTTAGACAAACACAAGAGATAAGAAATGACAATACTTTATTGATTTGAAGTCCGGTAAAAAATTACATAAACCATATGAACAGCTAGATGTGTTTTTTCAATCTCCTGTATCAACCATCCTCCTTCCAAAAGTCCAAAAAAAATTCTTTTATACATTCGAGATCACCCTCTTAAATAATTATTACAAAAAAAATGGATCTCCCCCTAAAGGGGATCAAAGCCTAAACAATGCTAATATCCCAAGAAATCTCTCCACATCTTCCAGATACAGAGCAATTCCTCAATATCATGGTAACTGGTAGATTCAATGCCAAGCTGGGCATTGCATTTATGACCTTCAATCTCATTCTTAGCCAATTTATGCCAAAATCGTATATAGATGTCGATATTTCTCTCCATCGTAAATGGTTGTTTGATCAACTGATCTACATCATGGATGATGACGTGGTCAAGTTTCTTGATCTTCTCCTCTCCTTCATCCCTTCGCTGCTCCACTTTCTCAATCATCAATCCAGGTGGACATGCTTTTTCAATAAGCACCATTGCAAGAAAAGACAATTCATCCATAATGTTGTCAACTGCATACCATCTTTCGCTGCAAATGGCCTATGCTTTCTTTATTGCTTTAGCTACTGTCTCATCTAGATCTTGAAAGGCTCAAGATAATATTGATCCTCTTAAGATGGAAGTTAGTGAGAAAAGTGACATTGTCTGGCTTATCTTTCATGTACCTTATCCAGTCTATCACTTCATCATAAGCCTTCGAAGCTTGTTGTCTCTTCTTAACTAGGTCTTCCAGAAAAACATACATCTTGTCAAAAACCATGTGATTTTCAAAGATATTATCTAGAGTTTTAAATAACTCATAGAACAAATCATAATGTTCCTTGTTGTTTCGAATAGCAAGATCCTTAAATTCTTCCTCAGAAAACTTGGAAAACGAAGATGAAGCTGCACTTGCAGTTGTATCTTCACATTGTCTTTCTGACAATGCAACCTTCTGAACCAAAGTGGCATTAATAGTATTTTCACTTTGCAATTATTCACCGAGGAAAACATTCTTCTCTTGAATTTTATCATACATGTTCTCATGTTTCCTCTTAAGTTGTTCCATATCCTCCTTCAGACTGACAATTTCTACATTTGTCGAAGTCTCAGTTTTAAGTGTTAACAACATCAAAATTGGTTCCTGTAAGAACCCCTAAAACAGATGCCGCATCTATGGCATACGTTTGTGGGTCACTTGATCGATGGGTACACACAACCTCATTTGCAATGGATATTTCCATATCACTCTGATCCCTATTCCTCTTCTTGCCCTTCTTCACCACTAATTTATCAACTTTACTGTACCGATATTCTCCCATGGATATCACAAAATCTTCATTGAATTCATCCCTCATCTCATCAATGGGGGGTATATTGATGCCTATGGATATTAGATAAGAGTTTTGAGTTGTGGTGTGATAGGTATAGTCATAGTAATAGGAGAAGTAGATGGATAATAGGTAACATTCTGAGCAAGAATTACTTCAGGAGCTGAAAAAATTTCAAGAATTGAAGTTTCAATTGATGAAACTTGCAAAGTAGTGGTCTTGAGTGATGATGGTGAAACTGCTGAAGTTTTCCCAGTCACAAGGGATGACACTGACCTAAATGAAGGGATATGTAATGGAATTTTGAAAACTGGAGGCACAATAGATGAAGGAATGGGCATATCCACAAAAATAGTTGTAACAGATTTGGGTGGACAAGTGGAATTTTGATAAAGCCGGGTCATAAAAGGTGTCACGGTAGAACCAACAGATAATGAAGATAAAGCTATTATTGATGAAATAAGTAATCCAGAAGAGGAAGGGCTAGACCAAGAAGAAAGCTGAGATTCTAAGGGAGGTGATGAAGACTTGTCATTGCTACCATTGAAAATTTTTAGTAAATCATTACCATTTCTAGTTTCAAAGGTAATAGGAATAGGGGAAGCCCTCTCATCCTCTTCCTTTGAATGAGTCAAGTGTATAGTAGAGTCGGGGATAGATGAAATTAAGGATTCTAGCCATTTGAGAGGTTTCTATTCTATCTATGCTTGTACAGATTGAGTATTTTCAACCATAGTGGTCACTTGAGCATCCTGAGCTGGTTGAGAGGTTGTAACTTCTTGAGTGTCTAGTGCTGAAGTCATTTTTCTCAGTCTCTGTTTGATATGCTCTAAAGTGTGCAAATAGACCTTGACTTGTTGCTCCATATATGTTTGGGGAAATTCTCCCATGGGAGCTTTCCCTTTACCTATGTCTGAACTAGGTTTCATGGATGCATTGGTGGATGCCAAAGCCTTTTTGGCCATAGCTTTATCTTCCCTACCTTCCTTGTCTCTTATTACCTTTTCCTGAATGTCTAAATCCATGGACCTATAATGTCGAACTCTGTATCTGATTTCTTTTTGGTATTGTAATATATGACTTTGTTCTTCCTTGCTTTTATCCCTCTCCAAGACTTCAGAAAAAAGTGTCAACTCCCTGGTAGATGAAGTCATCTGGAGTTTCTTCATGAGCATATCCTGTTTTAAAATGGTTTAGCTTTAGGTGGAAATCAACAATCCCTTTCGGATCATGCTGCATTTTAGTAGCAAAGCCAAGCTTGAGTGACACTATGTGATCACTAAGATCTAATGCCCAAGTACAAGTAGGTATGCTCAAGGATCCAAATGTTATAGGAAACTTGGGCCAAACCTTCCTCTTAGGTGCAACACATTTTTTGTAAATCCCTTCTGTGACTGTTTGAAATGAAATCTCCTCAAGGACCAACCTGTCCGGAACGTCCTTGGGAAACATATGGACAACATTGCTACAAAAACCCATGATATAGGTGAATGATTCATCGACATACCAATCTCGCATAGTGGCTATGAGGGTTTTAGCTTTAGGTGAGAATGCAGGAGCTTCCTATTGAAAATTAGGAAATAGACCTAGCCGAGGAAACTCTCACATATATCATAAAAATTGATTACATAATTGGTATCCCATAGCTCGGAATGATAAATATGGACAGGCGGGGCTGGTAATACCCAAATCCATCCCATATTGGGGAAGTGGAACTTGGCACAAAATATATCCACAATGAAGGCAGAAAGATAAAATTTGGGCTTCTTCCTAGCATTATCTTTCTGGAACTCTTGTATGGCATTTTTTAGTTCAAGTGACATGATTGAAGCCCAAGGGAAGGATTCAGCCATAGTTATGACATGGTGAGCAATGGTAGCCCATTCTTCCTTGAAGTAAGAACAGTTGGGGAGACCATAAAGCCTGCATAGAATTGTTGTAAGCAGGGAATAAGGTTCCTTGAACCATTGGATGGAGTAAAGTTCATATTTCCTCTAGGAGAACTTGCGTGGTTCAACCATCCAGGATTTCAGCATTTGGTCGAAATTGAACCTAGACTTGGTAGCTTTAATAAAGTCTGCATAGAGGAGATGCATAAAAGGTTTGAGGGCATAAATTATCACAAAGGTTTTAGAGAATAAATTGGCCAATTGTGTTCCAATACTAGTGTTAAAGGAACGGTCTTTCAGATTAGCGTGGTCTATAATCCATCTAACTGCATCATTGTAAGGGAGAACAGCTACTCTTGTGGGATGCGGGTTGCGGGGAGAGTAAAATTGAAATATCCAACTAAAATATCCCGCATTCCACAACTTGCGGGTTGTGGGATGGCCAAACACTTCCAAACAAATAGTCTTTCAACATTTTAAAAGAAACAAATCAAGCATGACTTTTCTTTGAAATTTGGTTAAGTTAGGGAATCCCATGATTACCTAAAAAAATAATAATAGAAGACCACAAGGTTACTAAGGATCCTACTAAGTTACCTTTGTATGGGTGATTGGGCTCCCATGTAAAAATAACATGGGATCTATTGTACCTACAACAAATAGAAACTTGCTGGAAGAACCAATTATCTCTGCAAAACAATAACCTTTTCCAATGAAACTTGACAATAGAAAAATGATTAACTCTCAAGAAATGTCAATATATGAATGTAGCCAACCAAGAATTATCAAAACTATTAATGCACTTCCATCCATGTTCATTTCAAAAGATACAACTCTGATTTAGATGTCATTGGAGGATCGGGATCATTTGAACTCAGGATGAAATAGGCATGCACTTTAAAGTTGAACCTGGGGTCAGAATTTTACCACTTTTGGGTTTTCACACAGAGGCCATTGAAACCACTATTTGTTCCTCCCCCTTCCTTTTTTTTTAAAGAGAATGATTGTAATGACATAGGACCACTTCCCCATGTTCTGATGATCAGCGCTAGTCACAAACCTGACCTGGAAACTGAACAAGTCAGCTCAGTAAGGATACCTCTTGTCTTCCAGCTATATGGACAAAAGAAACTACCATGGCTTGGATACCATCTGGTGATAGTTTCAATCCAAAATCAAGCCTATGATCATAGTGAGGCTGGCCTTAAATAGGACCCCCTCGTCCTGATGCACAGTACTCTCTTATTTGGGAACAACTCAGGTTCTATTTCACACATGGATTACAAGACACTGCCATGGCTTGGTGTCCACATGATGGCAGCATTACTCACTGATGCTCTGTAGATCATGAATGAGTCGACCTATGAGAGGATCTCCCATCTTCCAGAAAACTGGAAGCCAACTCCCCATACTATATGGCAAAGATGTCATTCCATTGATCACTTATGAACATAATGAGCTGGCTTGTGATGAGAACCCTCATCTTGCAATCCATATGATAAAATATATGGCCATAATTGAATTCCAAAGGGTAAGACTGACCGGGCTATAAAAATATGCCGCAGTGCTCTAATGAGACCTTAGTTAGGATGAATCGTTTCCTCCACAACTATCACCATTATATTGAGGCACGTAGAATATATTAACCTGGAGGATAGAGAATTAATATAAAATTATACAAATATGGTTATAATTCAGATATAACAGATCCTGATAGGAGTTAGAAAAGATAGAAACTGACAAGCCTCTTTCAGTTGAGAGTATTGAGTACTGAGAAAAATTGATTGCTCATTATTGCCAAGTGTGTGAAGATTACCAAAAGCTACCAATGTAAAATAAACATTTATAAAATTAAAGAAAAATAACACACCAAGCCTATACACAGGGTTGAAAAAACCTTTTCAAACAAAATACTTCTTAAGCAGAAAAAAATTCACTGAATAGGTGTCAACGACCCCTTCCAGTGTTTGTAATCGAACCGTACTAGGACCAATATTTTCTGTAATAATGAATGGTCCTAGCCAAATTCGTTGAAACTTGGTGTACTCTTTGTTGTCCTTGTGTTGTTTGTCCCATCTCAACACTAAATCTCCCACTGAGAAGTCTCTGTCTGAGGAAGACCTCTCGTTGAACCATTTCTTAGCCAACTATTGATGTTGATAGAATTTATTCTTGGCTTTGTCTCTATCCTCTTCTAACTTGAGCAGAGAATCAATCCTCTACTGTAATGGGGAAGAGACACTCTCTTGGATGGATTGGGCCAATTGAAACAAAGGAATGGTGAGATTAGCTGGCAGGACAGCTTCCTTGCCATAAAAAAGGAAATAACAGTATTTACCAAGGGCTTCCTTTGGGGTGATCGATCTGCCCAAAGATCATAGTAAATTTGGGCGTTCTAGTCTTTATGATGTGAAGCCACCGTATTTTTTAGAATGCTTATCAAGTTTTTGTTTGAGGATTCTACAAGCCCATTTCCCTGAGGGTAGTAATTAGCATAAAACTTAAGCTTAATTCCTTTTTCAAGGGTGTAGCTGGTCAGGTCAATGGATTGGAAGTATGAGGCATTGTCAAAAACAAGATACTTGGGGGTGCCAAAACTGGTGATTATCTGATTTTCAAGGAAGGAAATTACTTGGTTCATGTTACACAGCCTTAAAGGGACTACTTCTACCCACCTTGTAAAATAGTTAGTGCCTATCAAGATATATTTATGTTGTAATGAGGATACAGGGTTGATTGGTCTGACAAAATCCAATCCCCACTGCTGAAATGGGAATTGAACTGCTACGGGCTACAAAGGAAAAACATGTTTCTTGATTTTTCCAATGCACTTCTGGAAAGGCTCAAATTTTTCAACAAATGAATGGGCATCTCTGAATAGGGTAGGCCAATAGTATCCTGCCCTAATGATTTTATGAGCCATTGTATCAGATGAGAAATGTCCACCTACATGTCCCGCATGAAATTGAAATAGGAAATCATCAGTCTAATCCTTTTCCAGGCATCTATGAAACACTCCATCGTAATTCTTCCTAAACAAAACATTATCAATAAGTTGATAAGGGGATGATTTCAGCCTTAGTGGTCTATGTTTTTTGGGAACAAGGGTGTCTAGAGAAAACCCATGAAGAAGAACTAATTTGACGTGATCATACCATTCAAATGCTATAGTTTCAAGTGCATTAACAAAACCTGTAGGAGTAGCCTCTTCCTGTTCCTAATCAGTGTGCTGATTTTCAGGGTTGTTTGACTGGGAGGTGAGCTGACACAAACCTTGTCCTCTAATGATGTTCGTAGGCTTTATATCCATATCATATTCTTGAAGGGTGGTCATCCAGTGATCTCTCTTTCCTCCAAACTCATTTTGTACGAGGACATTGCGAATGGCCGCATAGGAGACAATCACCTTAGTCCTTGACTTCAACAGATAAGGCCTGTAATGTTTTACCAATTTATATACTGTGTAGGCCTATTTGTCAACCTGGGACTAATTGAGTTCAGCCCCTTTGAATGTCAAAATCATGAAGGAAATGGGGATCTCAACATCCTCATGATTTTTCTACGTCACGACAACTGCATAAGAAAAGTCAGAATCAAATGTATACAATATAAAATCTTTACTAAAATATAGGGACCTAAGAGCAGGTGCTTCTACTATGGCTGTCCAAATTTCAGTAAATGCATTCTTGTGTTCATCAGACCACTTAAATGGTACATCCTTCTTGACTAGGAATTGTAGTGGTTTCACAACTTGAGCAAAATTTGGAACAAATCTATGGACAAAATTGATCTTACCCAAGAATGATTGCATTGCCTTACGAGAGTTGGGGAGGTCGATATTGGAGATTACTTCAGCATGTTCTATATGGATGGTCATACCTTCCTTCGAGACTATGAAACCCAACAAATTACCTTCTATTACTGCAAAGATGGACTTCTTGGGATTGAGGGAGATGTCGAATTTTCTGCATCTTTCGAATACATGTTTTAAAGCAGGCAAATGATCTTGTTGTTTTTAGAGTAAATGGTAACATCATCTAAGTATACGATGACAAAATTATGGATCAAGCCCCTGAAAGCTATATACATAGCTCTCTGGAATGTGGATCCTGTGTTTATTAGTCCAAACGACATTCTTATATATGCAAATGTCCCCCAAGGGGACTGGAAGGTGGTTTTAAGTTGATCGTTGGGAACAACTAGGACTTGGTTGTAGCCAGAAAAACCATCTAGCAGTGAAAACATCTCTGGTTTGGATACTTTCTGTAGGATCTGCTCCATTGGAAGAACATGATAATTATCTTTCTCAGAGGCTTGGTTAAGGTTCCTCAATTCTACGCAGAGTCTGATTTCCCCATTCTTCTTACGAACAGGAACCAAATTAGCTATCCACTAAGTGGTCCTAATGAGAAATATGATCTTGGAAGAGAGCAGCTTGTCGAGTTTGTTCTTGATGGAAGGCTCTAGACTGGGGTGCATTTTCCTCAATTTCTGATGATAAGGCTTTACCTCAGGTTTCATGGGGATGTTATGATGCATGACGATAGTATTGAAAGTTCTAAGTTCATCATATGTCCAAGAAAAAATGTCTTTAAATTACCTGCACATTTTGATAAAACCTCTTCTTTCACCATGGGAACAATGTATTCCAATATTGATAAATTGGGGCTCATACTCTGTTCCCAAGTTGGTAGGGGTGTGATTCACGGTTGAGCTTTGAGTCTTGCAGTTGATGGTTTGTCTGAATTTATCTTGTAAATCATAGAACTTCTCCAAACTGATGACAGACTTGGGGATGATGTTGGAAGGATCAGATAGATAATTCTCATGATCAACTTCATCGATAGCCATACCCTCAAAGGTATTTTGGGCTGACAGGAAGTCAAGTATTTGATGGTCATCATCAAACAATTTCCAACTTGTGACATTATCGGGTATAGAGGTTATGTACATCAATTCAATAGAGAAAGTTTTTGGAGACAAACCTTCAGGGGGGATCAGTCTAGATGCAGTATTGGATAACATATCTATGTCAAAGTTCTGTGATCTAGGAATAGATTTAATATTAAATGTTGAGAAGGAATTAGTCATATCCCTGATTAATATTTGATAATTAACTAGACGTGGAGATAGACAATGTATCTGATTTTGTATCTGTTTCACAATGATTTAAGAGTCTCCTACACATTCAATTCCTTTCGCTCCAATATCAATAGCTTTCTTGAGTCCTTGGAATAATGTCTCGTACTCAACCACGTTATTGGTACATTCAAATTCCAACCTACATCCGATCATTGTTTTGATCCCTTTCGGATCAATAAGTACACACCCTATGCCTGCTCCCTCCTTTGACCTAGAGCCATAAAAAAACAAATTCCAAAATATAGGATCAATCTTGAAATTGGTATTTTCATTATATACATTATGAAAAACAGTGCTAGAGAATGAGACAGATGTAAGATGAGTTATCTGAGAGTGTTTCTACTCATTCTCTGTTGGTGAGACCATCAGCAAGCAAGTCTCCAAATAAAGTTGTATAAATAATAGATCAATGATATGAGCAATGATTCTAAGAAGAAGCATAGGAAATAGATCTTGCTACTAATAATTCTCACAAGCAAACACAGGAAAAATAGAGAGAAGAAAAGAGACTGAATCACATGAATGAAGAAATGAATATTGGTGTGTATCCCTCCATTGAATAATTATGAATACTAGTGTACATAAATAGTACATCCCTCATAGGAAAATTGAATTGTATGGAAACAACTCATAAAGCTCAAAAAATATGACTTACCAAAATATAGCAAACCCCCATAGGTGGCTAAAGCACTTACCAAATCTATCAAGGACCTCACGATTTGGAAAAAGAATGAGTGAGCTGTCAAGGAGATGGAAAAAACATGCTAATCATACAAAAATGAGAAAAACTAATGATGGATGGCTTGGAAACAAAATCTCCCAGTTTCCTAGTTGACTAGGTTTTATCTTATCCATAGAAAAGCAGGAAAAGCAGAAAAAGAAGAATAAAGCAGAATCTACTATAAATTCCTGTATACTAATTTTGGATGATCAAAAGGTGGTCAATATCAACCCAAAATTGGAAATAAATCATTCCTAGGATATAGATGGCATGTATTGACTTTAAGGTGCAAGTGGATTCCAACTAATTAAGCTAGTGGGTGAATAATTAATCAAATAATGATTAATTATTTTATCCTAAGTTGTGAGTGGGTTTAATATATTCCAACACCTTCATATAAGTTTGACTTTATGATGGTATGACAAAAAATATGGATGCATATAGGGCCCAACAACAAGGCTATGGTCACCCTTTAACAATTATTATGTCCAGAAAAGTGAGGAAAGAGGCAAAACCACATGGGGAAAATCCTCCCTCAAGATAGGACAAGGCACAAAATTTGAAATATGTCTTCAACATATCTTCATCTTCACTTTAATTATCTAAGTGAACTACTTCTGGATGAAGGACTTGCTGAAGAAATCATGAACTCCATGATCATGCGTTGGAGTGTAGAACCTGCAAGAAGGAAGAGGAGAGACTCCTTGTATCTCATCAACTGATGAAGTAGGAGCATTATCTGAATGCTTCTTTCTGCTGTCAAAATATGATCTGCAAACATAATCTGAAATTGAAAAGAGATCTGTGAATACTAATTTCCAAAGAGTACAAGAATTAAGACAATTTATTTCACACCCAAATCCCTGAATAGCTGCAAAATTGTGATGTGAATCACATGTAAATATTCCAATATGATGTAGCACCTGTATATATCTGATATGATGCTGATAAAACTCTGATATATCATAAATATTAACATATGGAATAGAAAGGAAAAATGCTTCAATGGATCCATGAGGATATAGGGCTAGACTAGGAAAATTATGAGCAACTGGGGAAAACTGATAGGTGTAAAAATATGAATGATGGATGGGCATAAGATATGAACCATAAGTGTTTAGAACAGATCCAAACATGTTTAATATCATCCCATATATGACTAAGGTCATGGATAACCAGCCATTGAAAGTTAGGAAAGACTTCAAATCATGTAAGATAAATATCACTACATAAGAGACCAATGAGGAATCAACTAGTGAACTAGGGATTTGTATAGTATTAGGATTATTCAGAGCTATGGTAGATGGTATGGATGGTGGAATGATACGTGTATCAACCTACAAATATTCTTCTAAATAAGAATCTAAAGGATCACATATAAGCATATCAATAGACTCATGGAAATACACTGGTAATGAATCCTCTGTATGAAAGGAGGAAATAATGAGATGTTTAAAATATTTAAGAAGGCTCTGAGTATTGATGCCAAGAAAAAAATAGGATATGATGAATCACATGAGATCAAGGCAAGTGGTATGACACAAATAAGGCTTCATGTGGCTAAGCAAACATCCTAAAAGTCACTGGATTGTGCACCATCAATGAGAGAGGTATGCACAAGGTGTGAAGAATATGGCACATAGATCTCAGAATCTAAGATAGGAGATTTAGAGAAAAATGAATGTGTTATAGGATCATAATCAATATCAGCATCAGATCCATATGTTACTTCTTTTTCATCAATAGTAGCACAAGAAGAAAAATCACCTTCAAGAGACACAGAAAAGATGGCTCTTCAACATTTGCTTCTTCATTAAAGGAGGAATCATTCAAATCAATGAGAGTAGCATCAACATGAACTGTATGAGAAAATTATTCATCATGATAAACTTCATTAGAGAATGTAGAGGCCAAGAAATATTGATAGAGAGAACAAGAGGAGATGATAGGTTCGCATAGGTTCGTTCCATGCTTCATCTTCAATTTCCTAGAAACCAAAATCTTTGGCCAAAATTTTCCAAAGCTCAAATGGAAATTCAGCAGAATCTATGAGATGATATATATTTGGAAACATTCCCAAACACATAATTCTATAATCTCTATCACAACTATTTAGCCAATCAATCTTCTCTTCATAAAACTTAGGTTCACTCAATGCACCAATGGAGACATCAAAGAGACATTGCCTCTTCAAGTATGCACTCATCTTTGGCTTCCGATAAACATAGTTGAAAGGAGATAGTAGAGGAACTTTTGAATCCATATTGAAGTTGTTGATATTCTCTAAGAGATACTCTCGGCAACCTGCAAAACAAACTAGGGTAAAATCTTGTAATCTAGACAAGCTCTTCTTCAGAGAGGGATACGAGACTGGATGCGCTCCTCAACTTTGTAGAACTTGATCAACCTACTTCTCTGATACCATGTAGAAATAATAGATCAATGCTATAAGAAATGATGCTAAGAATAAGCACAAGAAATAGATCTTGCAACTAAGAATTCTCATAAGCATACATAGGAAAAATAGAGAGAAGAAAATAGATTGAATCACATGAATGAAGAGATGAATATTGGTGTGTATCCTTCCATTGAATAATAATGAATAATAGTGTACATAAATAGTACATCCCTCATAGGAAAATTGAATTGTATGGAAACAACTCATCAAGCTCAAAAGGGTTGACTTACCAAAATATAACAAACCCCCATAGGTGGCTAAAGCACTTACCAAATCTATCAAGGACCTCGCAAGTTGGAAAAAGCATAAGTGAGTTGTCAAGGAGATGGAAAAAACATACTAATCCTAGAAAATGGAGAAAAACTAATGGAGGATGGGTTGGAAACAAAAGCTCCCAGTTTCCTAGTTGACTAGCTTTTATCTTATGCATAGAAAAGAAGGAAAAGCAGAAAAAGCACAATAAAGCAGAATCTGCTGTAAAGTCCTGTATACTAATTTTGGATGGTCAAAAGGTGGTCAAGATCAACCTAGAATTGGAAATAAATCATTCCTAGGATATGGATGGCATGTATTGAATTTAAGGTGCAAGTGGATGCCAACTAATTAAGCTAGTGGGTGAATAATTAATCAAATAATGATTAATTATTTTATCCTAAGTTGTGAGTGGGTTTAATATATTCCAACAAAGGTGTCAGATGTGAAATGTTCAATTTGATTGATAAAGAAGGAGACAAATTCATTGGAACTGTTGAGATCAGTTATAGTTTGTTTCATGAATGGTTCCCTGTCAGCTTTGAGCTTGTTAGGCTTCCCGTTAAGAGGAAACCACAAGTGGGACCAATTAGTAGCAAAGCAACCTTTAAGTTTCTATGACCAATTCCAAATTAGCCACATACTGTAAGTCTCTAGAATATCTACAATCAAAATATCGATAGTTTGATTAATCCGAGGATCTGTGGATAATCTGAGAAGAACATTCCTCATCCTCCCTACAACTTTAACCCTAAATCTATCTAATTGCACAATTTGAATAGGATAGGTTTCCCAGGTGGAATTGAGCTTCTTACACACACAAAGAGGCATAACATTGGATGAAGCACCTGAGTCTACCATACAGTTATGCACATTCATGTTAAATATTTCAAAGGTAAGTAAGAAGGGAGGGGTTCCCTTGCTTCTAGGTTTTGGAGGGTTTGTCCAGGGAGTGGAGTCAAAATTATTATTTTGAGCTTCTAGGGGTTTCTTTAGGATCATGATTTTGGGAAAGGAATCCCTTATGGAAGGGTGTTTGAGAATTTCAAATAAAGATATGTTTGCTTTGACTCTTTTAAGGTCCTCAGCCAAGCTGTATTTTAGCTCAGGAATGAGGGTGTCCTTCTGAGTCTGAGTCTTACCTTTCCTATGGGCCTGTGTCAGAGGAAATGATTCCTGGGGAAGTGTCCCTTTAGACCTGGTATTGTGTGTGTGATGTAGGTTAAAAACCACTTCATCTTCTTCTTCTTCTTCTTCTTCTTCTGAGAAGAATCTCATAGAGCTGGCCTATTGGTCATCTTCCTCTTCCTCTTGCGGAGGTTGTGAATCTTGAGTGGACTGATCTTTAGATGGTTTTGGAATGTTTCATGTTCCTATAGCTAAGAATTTCAAGACAGAAAAAATCTCTTCTAAGGTGAATCCCTCGCTGGGTTTTGGAGGTGGTGGATTCCAAGGAGGTTGATTTGGCCTCCTAAAAGGTGGCCTATTGAATCCCCTATTGTTTGATTGATTTTCATTGCTTGTCTTCTTGAGATCTACCATCTCATTAGACATTATTTGAAGGAGCTTCTTCACTTCACTCATATTGAACGGATCTTGACTGGTAGCAACAGGTTTAGGGGAAGTGTCACTTTTCTTGTGTGAGGTGGACGCTTGTTTAAATGTTGTGTCAGGTGGTCTTTGAGACAGAACATGTCCCTTTCGACTTGTATGGCTTTAGAGAAGCATTCTTGCAAGGACTCTTTACGAGCCCTTTTGACCCACATGGATATTTGGATTGGGAGACCCTTAATATAGTATGCTACCAGTAATTCCTCAATAGGAAGTACCATACTTGGCATCCTATTCTTTAAATATGAAAACTGGAGATTGTAATCTTTGAATCTTTCTTTTCCCTTAGTCTGCATGGAAGAGAGCTCTATGACTAACTCCTATGGGGTCTTGTCATCTCCAAAATTTTGAGTGAAGAGTTTGGAAAACACATCCCATGATAGGATGGAGCTAGCTTAAAAGGAAAAATACCAGGCAAAATCTTTTCCCTCAAACGTATAAGGAATAGTCTGCAAATCAAATCTTCATGTATGATGTTCCTAAGTTTGATGGATTGCATGAAGGATTTGATGTGGTATTCCACAGGGATTTTGTCATCTGGATTAAATTTTGGAAGCCACTTCTCATGGATTTTAGGAAACCTATGCTGATCATCTAAGACAGACATGGCATCCCCATCTAACCATGGCCTGTTGTGATGTTCGTCAGCCATAGGGACAAATTCCACTGAGGAGTCCCAAGATTGAGAATTTGACAATTCATCTGATGAAGATGAAGAAGAGGGAGGAGATGGGGGTGGTCCTCCTGCTCAGATGCTATGTCGAGGAGTTGCTGAATCCCAAAAAAGGGAACCTAGATCAAAACCAGGAGTGGATGGCTCGTTGAAATGGTCACAACATCTCTCAGCGTTTTGGTCACCTGGACTTAGATTATCTTGATTATCATTTTCGGGAGGATCCTGAGTAGGATTTTCTTTAGCGAATTGTCTTCAAATATCGCCAATGTTGTCGGAATTACCCTTCAACAGTTGTTCAACTGTGATGGGTCCTAGTATGGATGATAGGAGAACGTATCTGTTTGATTGGGTAGTTTGTTCTTGGATAGGAGTAACAGGGACAATGTCTGAACCTTGTGTTATTTGTTCCCCTGATGTATATGCATGGGAATGGCTATGGGTGATGATCGGATCTCTTGTTGGAGGAGGTGTATGAGTATTTCGTTTAGGCATGATGTGTTGGCCCTCCTTCTAGAGACATTTGTTGAATCCCCAACTATGTATGTGATTTATTAGGGTGTATAAGACTTGCAACACATGGAGAAAACACAGCCGAAGGCTTCAAACAATCCCACATAGGCATTGTTCTATCCTTAAGCTGTTTGGGATAGTGATCTCCCACGGATATTTTTGTAGCCTCCACTGGCATATGATTGGATTTGATCCACAGAGGATCTGTTTCCCAAATTGGAAAACAATATGGGTGGAAAAAAGAAAAGTAAAATCAAATCTAGCTAAGAGAATTATCCTGATCTAAACCTAAGCTACCTAGAGAATATTTTGGGTTGATCTGCAGGTGAACCAAAGGTGTATGCAGACAAGTAATTTTCATTCAATCAACAAAAATGCAAATCAGATTAGAAAATTCATCGCTTAATTCATAGCTAACTAATGAAAATCAATTAGTTAGTGACTTAAGATTCTATCATTTTGAATTAACCTACATAGCACATGTAAGTTGAAAAACAAACACATTATGCTGCTAAATATTATTGTTCAATTATTCACAGAAATAGATAAATACAGTTCATAAAATAAATTTTATGAAACTTTATCAATGCATCAATAAATAACAGAGATAAATCTGAATTAAATAAACACATTTAATAATTGTAAATAAACAACAGCATTATCAGTCCATTTGAAGCAAAGAATATCGATATTTGTTTGAAGAAATCCATTCAGACAAAGACAAGAGATAAGAAATGACAATACTGTATTGATTTGAAGTCCGGTAAAAAATTATATAAACCATATGAATAACTAGAAGTGTTTTTTCAATCTCCTATATCATCCTTCCTCTTTCCAAAAGTCCAAAAAAAATTCCTTTATACATTCGAGATCACCCTCTTAAATAATTATTACAAAAAAAAATGGATCTCCCCCTAAACAGGATCAAAGCCTAAACAAAGCTAATATCCCAAGAAATCTCTCCACATCTTCCAGATACGTAGAAATTCCTCAATATCAAAGTAACTAGCAGATTCAATGCCAAGTTGGGCATTGCACTCATGATCTTCAATCTCATTCTTAGCGAGTTTATGCCAAAATCAGATATAGACAGAGATATTTCTCTTCATCGCAAATGGTTGTCTGAGCAACTGATCTACATTGTGGATGTTGACATGGTCAAATTTCTTGAGCTTCTCCATTCCCTCATCCCTTCACTGCTCCACTTGCTCAATCATCAATCTAGGCGGACATGCTTTTTCAATAAGCACCATTGTAGGAAAAGACAATTCATCCATAATGTTGTCAACTGCATACCATCTTTTGCTGCAAATGTCCTGTGCTTTCTTTATAGCTTCAGCTACTGTCTCATCTAGATCTTCCCAGGCTCTCAAGATAATCCTGATTCTCTTAAGCTGGAATTTAGTGATAAAAGTGACATTATCTGGGTTATCTTTCATGTACCTTTTCCAATATATCACTTCATCATAATCCTTCAAAGCTTGTTGTCTCTTCTCAACTAGGTCTTCCAGAACAACAGACATCTTGTCAAAAACCATGTGAGTTTCAAAGATATTATCCATTAGAGGAAATTTCAACTCAAAATGGGACTTTTAACTTTAACTCAAATTCCATGTGATCATGTGTTATCCAATGAAATTGCTTTAAATTTGAAATACCGTATAGGTCTTAAACACCTTTTTAATATAAATTTGGGGATAGGTATCATAAAAAAAACTACTTTTTTTGTTTGTATTTTAGACATATCTTCCCGTGGTTTTACTCAAATTTCAATCGAAAAATCTCGTTGGATGTGGAATTAAATTCTGCATCCAACGAGTACCCACTCGTCATACATTTAATGGACCCCGCTACCCCAAAAACAAGAATTACCTAAAAAAACATGATGATGGCATCATCATCGCATTTTTTCAGCTATTTCTTTTTTTTGGTGTAGCGGGGTCCATCAAAAGTATGCCGAATGGGTACTCGTTGGATGTGGAATTTAATTCCACATCCAATGAGCTCTCCCAATTGAAGTTTGAGTAAAATCATGGAGAGATATGTCAAAAATACAAACAAAAAATCAGTTTTTTTCTTTTCATCCTCTACAATTAATAAATATTATTTTATTATTTTAACTATTGTTTTATTTATTTTTTTTAGGAGGCCCATTTTGATGTCTGTTCCTTGTTGGTTCAAATAACAATCTCTCTAAATTCTTCCTAGGAAAACTTGGAAAATGAATATGAAGTTGCACTTGCAGTTGCATCTTCACACTGTCTTTCTAACAATGCAACATTCTGAAGCAAAGTGGCATTAATAGTCTTTTCTCTTTCTAGTTCTTCACTGAGGGAAACATTCTTCTCTTGAATTTTATCATATCTGTTCTCATGTTGCCTCTTAATTTGTTCCATATCCTCTTTCAGACTGACAATTTCTGCATTCTGTTTGTCAAATTCTCGGTTCAAAGTGTTAACAACATCAAAATTGGCACCTATAAAAGCCCCTAAAATAGATGCATCATATGTGGCATACGCTTGTAGGTCACTTGATCGTTTGGTCCACATAGCCTCATTTGCAACAGATATGTCCATCTCACTCTGATCCATGTTCCTCTTCTTTCCCTTCTTCACCACTGATTTATCAACTTTACTGTACTAATATTCTCCCAGGGATATCACAAAATCTTCATTGAATTCATCCCTCATCTCATCAATCGAGGGTATACTAATTCCTGTGGATATCAGAGAAGAGGTTTGAGTTGTGTTGTGAGAGGGTATAATCATAGTAATAGGAGAAGTAGATGGAGAAGAGGAAACATTCTAAGCAAGAATTACTTCAGGAGTTTAAGAAATGTCAACAATTGAAGTTTCAGTTGATGAAACTTGCAAAGTAGTGGTCTTGAGTGATGATGGTGAAACTGCTGAAGTTTTCTCAGTCACAGGGAATCACACTGAGCTAAATGAAGGGATATACAATGGAATTTTTAAAACTGGAGGCACAATAGATAATGTAATGGGCATATCCATAGAAATTGGTGTAATAGATTTGGGTGGACAAGTGGCATTTTTATAAATCTAGGTCATAAAATGTCACAGTAGAACCAAATGATAATGAAGATAAAGCTATTATTAATGAAATAAGTAATGCAAAAGAGGAAGGGCCAGACTGAGAAGAATGTTGATATTGTAAGGGAGGTGATGAATACTTGTCATTGCTACCATTGGTAAAATTCAGTAAATCATTACCATTGCCATTTTCACTGGTAACAGGAACAAGGGAAGCCCTCTCATCCCCTTCCTCTGAATGAGTCAAGTCTATAGTAGAGGTGGGAATAGACAAAATTAAGGATTCTAGGCATTTGAGAGGTTTTCGTTCAATATGTGCTTGTACAGATTGAGTCTTTTCAACCATAGTGGTCACCTGAGCATCTTCAAATAGCTGAGAGGTTGTAACTTCTTGAGTGTCTAGTGCTAAAGTCATTTTGCTCAGTCTCTGTTTGATCTTCCTTGAAGTGTGCAAATAGGCCTTGACCTACTGCTCCACATATGTCTGGGGTGTTAAATTTTCATATGCTTAACTAAGACATCAGTATATCATTTCATTTTTCATAATAAAAGCATATAAAAAAGGGTCATTGAAAGAAACATCATCAGAAGAACAACACAGATTTATTCTGGGAAAACCCTAAAGAGAAAAACCCAGTAAAAGCTTCCTCAATATAGATGCCCCAAAAAGGGAAAAAGGTAAAACCAACAAGGAGATCAAAAACCTGATTCTCCTCCTTCTCCAGCAACTTCTCTCCTCCACAAGTGTGCTATTCCAAGTGAGTGTGTGTGTCTCAAATGAGGAGCACTACACCTCTATTTATATTCATCCATTTACTTAAAGTTTACTCAATTAACATGTTGGCTTAAGTTAACTCATGTAGGCTCGAGTTACACATGTAGGCTCAAGTAACCACACTGGGGTGCTGATGACCCACCTTTACAATTAGAGGGGACTACCTCATGACTCTTATTAGTTCTTCCGATTAGGAGCATCGGGGTACAATGTAATACAAGTGGTTCTCCCGGTTGGACCATCGGGGACCACAAAATATACATAAAGAATATTCTTCGAAGTTACAATATTTCAACACTCCCCCTTAACGAGAAGGGTATTCTACATCAACAACAACAAGAGTAGAGATAGCGGACATCAAAAACATCAGCAGGGTAACACATCTATAAATCATTGGAAGCTTTTCAACATCATGTAGTCTTCATCTTCAATCTTTAGTCTTCATCATCAACAACATCTTCAGCATTTTGATCTTTCAATTTGCAGCGACATCTTCAGCACTTGGACCTTTCGATCAGCAACATCTTCAGCACTTTGACTAGTTCGATCAACAACAACATATTCAGCATTTTGATCTTTCAATTAGCAATGACATCTTCAGCACTTGGATCTTTCGATCAGCAACATATTTAGCACTTTGACTGTCCGATCCGCAACAACATCTTCATCATTTTGAACTTTCGATTAGCAACATCTTCAGCACTTTGATTTTTCGATCAGCAACAACATCTTCAGCATTTTGTCCTTTTGATCAGGAACATCTTCAGCATTTTGACTTTTCGATCAACAACAACATCTTTAGCACCTTGACCTTTCGATCAGTAGAAACATCATCATCATCATATTCTGATCTTTCGATCATAATCATCATCACATTCTGATCTTTCGATCAGAAACATCATCATCATACTCTGATCTTTCGATCAGAAACATCATCAACAAACTCTGATCTTTCGATCAGAAACATCATCATCATACTTTGATCTTTCGATCAGAAACATCATCATCATACTCTGATATTTCGATCAGAAACATCATAATCATAGTGCGTCATCATCATACTCTGATCTTTTAGATCAGTACGTAATCATCATCATACTCTGATCTTTCGATCGGTATGTCATCATCATCATACTCTGATCTTTCGATCAGTACGTCATCATCATCATACTCTGATCTTTCGATCAGTATGTCATCATCATCATACTCTGATCTTTCAATCAGTATGGCATCATCATCATCAGCAACAACCTGCAATCCACAACTCAAATACAAAAAGTCTTTGGATCACTTTTGGACTTAAAGTCTAGGGATGATACAATCCCACCACATTCTCGACAACCAAAGTTACCGGATTGATTACGGGAGAATCAGTCCCTATCACTTTAGGACTAAGTCCAAGGACGATGCAATCCTACCACATTCTCGACGACCGAAGTCACCGGATACAAATACGGGATAATCACTCCCTATCACTTTAGGACTTGAGTCCAAGGATGATGCAATCCTACCACATTCTCGATGACCGAAGTCAACAGATACAATTACGGGATAATCACTCCCTATCACTTTAGGAATTGAGTCCAAGGATGATGCAATCCTACCACATTCTTGACGACCGAAGTCACCGGATACGATTACGGGATAATCACTCCCTATCACTTTAGGACTTGAGTCCAAGGATGATGCAATCCTACCACATTCTCGACGACCAAAGTCACCGGATACAATTACGGGATAATCACTCCCTATCACTTTAGGACTTGAGTCCAAGGATGATGCAATCCTACCACATTCTCGACGACCAAAGTCACCGGATACAATTACGGGATAATCACTCCCTATCACTTTAGGACTATGTCTAAGGATGATGCAATCCTACCACATTCTCGAGGACCAAAGCCACCAGATCTATTATGGACAAATGTCCCAGGATGATACAATCCCTTTTCATTCTTGAAGACCGAGGTCTCCGGATCACTTTAGGGAAGGTGCCCAAGGATGGTACAATCCCATCACGTTCTCGATGACCGAGGTCACCAGATCTATTATGGACAGATGTCCCTGGATGATACAATCCCTCTTCATTCTCGAGGACCAAGGTCTCCGGATCACTTTAGGGAAAATGCCCAGGGATGATACAATCCCTCTTCATTCTCGAGGACCAAGGTCTCCGGATCACTTTAGGGAAAATGCCCAGGGATGATACAATCCCACTGCAACATCACTACTCCCCCTTTCGAGGAAGGTCTTTCCGAACAACACCAGGCTTGTCTCGAAAGTGTTCGAACTCTACTCAAGGCAGAGGCTTCGTCGGTACATCATCATCCAAACCATCATCATCTACATCTTCAGTATCTGAATACTGATCTATCACCATCTGTATCTTCAGTATGTGAATACTGAAAGCATCATTATCTATATATTCAGTATATAAATACAGAATCACCATCATCTGCATCTACAGTATGTAAATACTAAAATATCATCTATATCTTCAGTATGAGAATACTAAAATCATCATCATCTATATATTCAGTATAGAAATACTGAATCACCATCATCTGCATCTACAGTATCATCATCTGCATCTTATCTTGTATGTAGAAATACCGGATTTCTATGCGTTACGTCGAAACACAGGGTCCTTTGTCATCACAACTATGGTTATCATATAGAATCATTGTAGTGTCCATCTTTAGGTCAAGGAGACCTGATATCAGCTTCTAAATCCATATGGATTCACAACTTAGTAGAGCAATCTGCTATGTATTCTGCTTCAACCATGCTAGGAGAAACACTGGACTGTTTCCTGCTAAACCATGAACTCATAGCAGACCAAAAGCATATACCTGATGTGCTTTTCCTATCTGAGATACTTCCAGCCCAATCTGCAACTGTGTAGCCATACAATCTATACTCATGGCTACCATCATAGTATAGACCAAAGTCTATAGTCCCTTTCAGATATCTCATCACATGTTTTGCAGCTACTAGGTGAACCCGTCTTGGTTGAACAAGATATTGAATTAAGGTGTTCACAACAAAAAAAATGTCTGGTCTGGTATTTGTTAAGTACATCAATGACCCAATTATCTGTCTGTAGTGAGTCACATCCACTAACTCTAATGAGTCATCGGATAACAGCTTTAGGTGGGAGTCCATGGGTGTGTCCATGACTTTGCATTCCAACATATTGAATCTCTTCAATATCTCTACCACATACTTTCCCTGGTTGAGAAATATTCCTTTTGAACTTTGCCATACTTCTAGAACTAGGAAATAATGCATTAACCCAAGGTCTTTCATCACAAATTCTTCTGCTAGTTTCTTCTTGCTTTCCATGATCTGTTTCCCATTCCATGTCAAGAATAAGTCATCCACATATAGTAATATAATGATAGGTACATCTTCTACAACCTTGTAGGAAAGGTTAGGATCGAATTTTCTCTTGGCAAAGCCCATGCTCATCAGGAAACTATCTATTCTTCCATACCAAGCTCCGGGAGCTTGCTTCAGGCCATAGAGTGCCTTCTTCAACTTGCATACTTGATTCCTTCTGTCTTCAACTTCAAATCCTCATGACTATTCGATGTAAAACTCTTCCTCAATCATACCATTAAGGAAGGATTGTCTTTACTTCATCATGGAAGAAACTACCATGATAGTTTTGAAGGAAGTGTACCTTGCTTCCTGGAGTAAGTGTCTCTTCAGAATTAATTCCCTCTTTCCTCTAGCCACAACTCTTACCTTACTTCTATCAGCAACATATCTTATCTTGCAAATCCATTTGGAAGATACCACATTCTTGCTTTCTGGTTTGAGTACTATATCCCAAACATCATTCTAGTATCATAACATCTTCTATGAGTTTGTCTTCTCAGGTCATCAACATATCCTAGTCTTTTGCATTCAACCTTTAAGGTTGGAACCTACTTTACTCTTGGTAAAGTCTCAATCCATCACAAAGCTATCCATCATACCATGTCGAACTCAGATATAATTTTCTATAGTCACTCCCCCTAAAGTGGAGTATCATCTTCCCTCTTCATTCTGTACAGGTGGTTCTATGCTTGACATATACTGGTCAATAGAGTATGTCATGTCATAGACTATTCTTTATGGGGAGAATCACGAACCTTGCTTTGTACACTTGTTCCATCATATCGTATACATCATTCCCCATGATCAACTGTTACTCTTTGATCATAGCTTCTTTTATAGCATTCTTTTCTTCATCTTGAGTTATCTCTTGTACCCATGGCGGTCTTCATCCTTCAAGGTGGATCTACCATTCTCTGAAGCTTTTTCTTTCGTCATGGTGTCTCTGACCCTGGGAGCTTCAGATTCATGTTTATTGGAGTGAATCTTGAATTGTCATCACTTGTGCTTCGGAACAAGTCTCATCCTTCTTTTCTTGTAGGAGGTTGTTCATGACCTTTCCTACAATTCAAATGTACCAGTTTCATGGTTAGAGATATTTCATAAAACATATGTATAACGACAAATTCTTATGCATCATGCAACTATTTAATTAATACAACATTCATCCATATCTCACATAAACTTTCTAGATGCTTTCCATCTCTACCATGACATTATTGAAATTGTGCACTAATCCAATATGTCAGCAAAGAGGTTTGATGAGTAGCAATGGAGATTTGTATAGCACCATGAGCTACTTACCCATCACATGCATATTAGTAGTATACAGTCATTAATGCAAACAATCTATCATGCATAACACATCACTGAATATAATCAAATGTATAACAAAACAATATCATGAAATGACAATTGAATACTTATCTTTATTTGTTTCATGGGTATATTCCTTCTTGAGTCTTCAACTTTATCGTCTTCTTCATTCATGATAGCATCGTTTCTTATCCAAAGGCTGAGGTGGATAAGAAGTTATTCAAGAGTTGAGATCTTCATATTCCTCATTGATTGAGGGATCTTCTTTGGAATATGAGAGCTTGATCTTCAGAGACGAGATTCTTCTTCTTCCCAAAGTCTGCTGAAATTAATCAATTCCTTCTGGAACACACTCCTTGAATGAATGAATTCCATGATCCTGGGAGGCCATTCAAGGTGACCATCACCACTTCTGCATTCTTCACTTCTTCTTCAGCTGGTTTCTTAAGGTCATATTTCAATCTATGTTCTTCCCTTCAAATAGCTTGGTCAAGGAATCAAACCTCATCGATGTCTTTAGGGAAGACACTTGTTGATTCGAGACTGAATCATCAATAATCTTCTGGGATTTGACCAAGTTCTTCTTGTGAAGGGATTCTAGCCTCATCTCCCTCTGAAACTGGAACCTCTATGCTCATGAAGGTGTCCAATCCATTTTCTTCAGAGAGATCATATACTTCTAGGCTTGGAAGTTGTCAAATTCACCAAGCTTATCATCAAGCTGATGTGATAGATCACTTTGAAATGAGAACCTCAAATGAACATAGCAAAGGATTAGATCTTACCGATTTGAGGTGTCCGTCCTGGTTCTGGAGTTGGTTGATCTAAGGTTTGTCACAGAAACCCTAATTTTTAAAACTTGGAATATTTCAGATCTGATTGGATAGACAGATAGATCTCTTCAAATGGAGCTGTCCAGTGTACTCCATTTCTGAAAACAGTGGAGGGAAGCTCCCGGAACAGGAAGCCCTAATTTTCCAATTTCTTCTGCATAAATGCATGTTACTGTTTCTGTGATATCTCTGACATTTCTGCTCCTCTATGTCTGAAATTTTGTTTTGAGGTAACCTCACATGTCCCTGATCCACCACCATATTTTTCATCAGAATTGGTTTCACCATTTTGGATTTATGATCCTTTTCCCAAGGTGACTTGTTAGAGGACTGTTCAGAACAGTGAAGTTGTACAACATTCCACGTGTCACTGGTTCATCTTCTGATTCTGATATTTAGACCATGGAAATTAAAGTCCATTCCCTTTCTGTAACATCTTCAAGAATTCCATTTGAACATTTTTAGCCCAAGATATTGCAATTCTCCCCAGGTGTCTTGTTTAGGGATGAATTCTGGAAGAGGCTGGAACCATAACTTGGAGAGAACATATCTCCTGAAATACAGTGAATGTGAGGATGAATTGTGGACACAGTGTTGATAAAGATTTTATCTTCGTCCCCTGCAATTTTCAGCTCCTGATCCTTTACCAATCTTGGAATAGAGTGAATGTGCCAAAACGTAGCAGTTTTAGTATTTAGGGTTTTTCTAGCTCGGGGTCAAACTAGGGTTTGAATTTCCCTAGAGATTCACCCAACCAAAAATCTTGATCCAGGTCTCTAAACTTCAGTTTTGATGAGGAGAACAATCTTATGCTGGTCTCACTCAAAAATTCCTCTTCTATAGAAAGCCCTAATTTCCACATCGAAAATTGAAAATGCTCGGAATCGAATTCCGCTTCGACAGAACAATGCACCCTTCAAAGGAGAGTTGGCTTAGCCTTCTTTTGCTGATTGATTGTGGAGAGAGAACCAAAAAAATAAGAAGCCCTAGCTTCTGTAACTTGTGAAATCTGCCCTATTCAGGTTAGCTCTGATACCATGTTAAATTTTCATATGCTTAACTAAGACATCAGTATATCATTTCATTTTTCATAATAAAAGCATATAAAACATGATCACTGAAAGAAACAGCATCACAAGAACAACACAGATTTATCTTGGGAAAACCCTAAAGGGAAAAACCCAGCAAAAGCTTCCTCAATATAGATGCCCCAAAAAGGGAAAAAGGTAAAACCAACAAGGAGATCAAAAACCTGATTCTCCTCCTTCTCCAGCAACTTCTCTCCTCCACAAGTGCGCTATTCCAAGTGAGTGTGTGTGTCTCAAATGAGGAGCACTACACCTCTATTTATATTGATCTGTTTACTTAAATTTTACTCAATTAACATGTCGGCTTAATTTAATTCATGTAGGCTCAAGTAACCACACTGGGGTGCTGATGACCCACCTTTACAATTAGAGGGGACTACCTCATGACTCTTATTAGTTCTTCTGATTAGGAGCATCAGGGTACAATGTAATACAAGTGGTTCTCCTGGTTGGACCATCGGGGACCACAAAAGATACATAAAGAATATTCTTCGAAGTTACAATATTTCAACATGGGGAACTTCTTCCATGGGAGCTTTCCCTTTACCTGTGTCTGAACTGGGTTCCATGGATGCATTGGCGGATGCCAGAGCCTCCTTGGCCAAATCTTTAGCTTCCCTACCTTCCCTGTCTCTTATTACCTTTTCCTGAATGTCTAACTCCATGGACCTGTAATGTCAAACTCTGTCCTTGATTTCTTTTTGGTATTGCAATATATGACTTTGTTCTTCCTTGTTTTTATCCCTCGCCAAGACTTCATAAAAAGTGTCAACTGCCTAGTATATGAAGTCATTTGGAGTTTATTCATGAGCATATCCTATTTTTAAATGGTTCTGCTTGAGGTCAAAATCAATAATCCCTTTGGGATCATGCTGACTTTTACTAGAAAATCCAAGGTTGAGTGACACTATGTGGTTACTAAGCTCTAATGCCCAAGTAGAAGTAGGTATGCTCAAGGATTCAAGGTTTATAGGAAACTTGGGCCAAACCTTCCTCTTAGGTGCAACACATTTTTTCTAAATCCCTTCTATGATTGGTTGAAATGAAATCTCCTCAAGGACCAACCTGTCTGGCACGACCTTAGGAAACATATGGGAAACATTGCTACCAAAAACCATGATATAGGTGAATGATTCACTGAAATACCAATCTCCCATAGTGGCTATGATGGTTTTAGCTTCAGGTGAGAATGCAAGAGTTTCCTTGTTGAAAATCAAGAAATAGACCTGGCCGAGGAAACTCTCACATATATCATAAAACCTGGTTACATAATTGGTATCCCATAGCTCAAAATGATAAATATGTATAGGAGGGGCTGGTAATACCCAACTCCATCCCATATTGGGGAAGTGGAACTTGACACAAAATATATCCACTATGAAGGTAAAAAGATAAAAGTTGGGCTTCTTCCTAGCAGTAGCTTTCTGGAACTCTTGTATGGAATTTTTGAGTTGAAGTGATAGGATTGAATCCCAAGGGGAGGATGCACCCATAGTTATGAAGTGGTGAGCAATGGTGGCCCATTCTTCCTTGAAGTAAGAATAGTTGGGAAGACAATAAATCCTGCATAACATTGCTGCAAGAAGGGAATAAGGTTCCTTGAACCATTCGATGGGGTAAAGTTTGTCTTTCCTCTGGGAGAACTTGCGCGGTTCAACCATCAAATATTTCAGCATTTGGTCAAAATTGAACCTACACTTGGCATCTTTAATAAAGTCTACACCAAGGAGATGTGTAAAAGGTTTTAAGGTGTAAATTCTCACAAAATTTTCAGAGTGAAAATTGGCCAATTGTGTTCCAATACTGGTGTTAAAGGAATGGTATTTCACATTATCATTGTTTATAATCCATCTAGCTACATCATTGTAAGGGAGGACAGATAGTATTGTAGCAATCATATGAAGGCCAGAGTCCCTAATTCTCTCATAAACGAGTTGATTACCATGGAAGTATGAAAGGTCATTGTTATAAAAAATGGAATAGACCTAAGACCAATCCAACTGGTAGGTTTTAGACACTCAGCCACTGGTTTCAGAGAAGACACCAAAATTCGGGTTTTTCGTAAACATGTATTTCTACAGGTTTTTGCTCCTAGTAATTCGGGGTGTTTCAGATGTTTCCATGTCCTGTTCTACTCCTGGTACTAGTAATTAAACTGAACTATAAAGGAATCATAGTAAGCAATTCAAATTGTGAGAAAGTGACTTATTAATGAACCTGAAACCTTAGTGAACACTATCGAAATTGCTTGGTAAAATATGGATGTAAATTCATGCAGGAGAACAAATTACAATGGTAAAAATAGTAAAAACATCATAAATAAGACCACCCTATTTATAATTCATGGGTAATAATATAGAACGTAGGATTACGGTGAAAAGAATGGTCAGGATCATTTTTGCGGGATGCGGTGGCCAAACATGAAATTTGAAAATTTTATTAATCATTTCGTAACCCGCATTCAACATTTTATGGGATGCAAGATGCAAGATGCGGAATCACAAAATAGTGAAAGTTTATTCAAACAGTTCCGCAACTCGCATTCTGCTTTTTGCAAGATGTGGGTTGCAAACACACGCAAACCAAATGATTACAAATGACAACTCCATAACCCACATTCTGGAAAATGTGGGATGCAGATTGATCAAAGCATATCTAAAAAAAAACCTCCCGCATCCCACATTTCGCATTTGCAGGATGCGGGTTGCGTGGAGAGTAAAATTGAAATATACAACTAAAAGATCTTGCATTCCGCAACTTGCGAGATGCGGGATGGCCAAACACTTCCAAAGAAATAGTCTTTTTCCATCTTAAAACAAACAAATCAAGCATGACTTTTCTTTGAAATTTTGTTAAGTCAGGGAATCCCATGAGTCAATATAAAAAATGTAATAGAATACCACAAGGTTACGAAGGATCCTACCAAGTTACCTTTGTATGTGTTATTGGGCTCCCATGTCAAATTAACATGGGATCTGTTGTACCTATAACAAGTCCATCATCTCAAACCTCTTCAGGATATCCACTGCATACTTCCCTTTTCCAAGCAGGATTCCATCCTCACTCTGCCACACATCCATGCCTAGAAGTAGTGCATCATATCTAAGTTCTTCATCTCTAACTCGGCAACAAGTATCCTTCTTGCAAATTTAATGAGTTTCTCTTTTTTGTCAGGAACAAGTCATCAACATATAACAGGGGCATCACTGGTCTTCCACCTTCAACCTTGAAGCAAAGGTTGGAATCCACTTTACTCTTAGTAAAGACTAGATCCATCAATAAGTTGTCCATCCTTTCATACGGTGTCAAATCTCAAGATCTTCTATAGTCACTCCCTCTGAAGTGGACCATCATTCTCCCTCTGTCTTTCATACTCTATGCATTGACACATTTTGTACTAGAGTGACAAGTAGCTTCCTCTGCTACTAATATTCTATGTATCCATCTAGGGTCACTGGATACCAAGATCCTCTATCTTGAAAACGTTCTCCTCACACCCATCTGTGAGCTTGTCATCCTCTATAGGCTTTCATCTTGAAACCTATAGCAAAGGTTAAGATCTTTATCACTCTAAGTGATCTTCAAGCTCCTCATGTATGTGTTATCCCATGGGTGCCTCCTGAGCTCGTAAAAGGCCTTCTTTCATTTGCACACATAATTATTCCTTTCATGTGTATTTCTAGTGGATGCAAATGTCTCTTCATAGTCTATGCCTTCTTTCTGTAAGAAGCCTCATGCTACAAATATTGTCTTGTATCCCACGATGTTTCCATCTACTGCATGTTGGATCTTGCATATCCATATGGAAGATACTACGGACTTCCCTTCAAGTCTTTGACATTGCATTCTAGTCATCCTTCTTCATTTTGGATTATTAGAACGAATCTTGAACTGTTGGTACTTGTTCTTCGGAGCAAGTCTCATCCTTCTTGTCATGTAGGCGATTGTACGTGATCTTTCCTACAAGTCAAATGCACCAATTGTGTGATTATAAACATTTCATAATGCATATTGATAATGGTAAATTCTTATGCATAAAGATATAATCATGCAACTATTTTAGCCAATACAACATTCATCCATATCTCACGGAAACTTTCTAGATTCCTTCCATATCTACCATGACATCATTGAGATTGTGCACTAATCCAATTTGTCAGTAGAGAGGTTTCATTCTAGATAAGTAGCAATGGAGAGTTGTATAGCACCATGGGATACTTACCCATAACATGCATAGTAGTAGTATACTGTCATTAATGCAAACATTCTATCATGCATAAAACATCAACTGAATATAAACAAATGCATAACAAAACAATATCATGAAATGACAATTGAATACTTTATTTGTTTCATGGGTAGACTCTTTCTTGATCCTTCAGCTTCAACATCTTCTTCATTTCTTATCCAAATGCTAAGATGGATAAGAGGTTCTTTGAGAATTGAGTCCTTCATATTCCTCACTGCTTGAGGGATCTCCTTTGAATTGTGAGAGCTAGATCTTCAGTTGCTCCCATCTTCTCTTCTCTTATTATGAGTTGAGCTTCTTCTCCTATTCACTCTTGCCAGAGTCTACTAAAGGTAATCACTTCCTTTTGGTGTACATTCCTTGAATGAATGAATCTCATGATCGTGGGAGGCCATTCAAGATGGTTATCATAATTTCTTCATTCTCCACTTATTCTTATACTTCTTCAAGTTGTTCTTTGACTGTATGGTCTCTGCATTCTAGGTCTTCACATTCTTCAACTAGTTTCTCAAATTCATCTTCTAATTTATGTTCTTCCCTTCAAATAGCTTGGTCAATGAATAAAACATCTATTTAGGTTTCTTTAGGGAAGACACTTGTGGTATAAGGTGATCCTTGACTGAATCAACAATTATCTTCTTAGCCTTGATGAAGTTCTTCTTGTGCAAGGCTTTAGCCTCATCTCCCTCCGGAACTGGAACCTCTCTACTTATGTAGGTGTCCAATTAATTTTCTTCAAGAACCAGTGAAATCCTATACTTCCATGCTCAGAATTTTTCAACTTCACCAATATTGTCATAAATCTAGTGTGATAGGTCATTTTGAAATGAGAACCTCAAATGTAAATAGAAAAATATTAGATCTTACCGATTTGAGGTGTTCGTCGTGGTTCTGGATATGGCTGATCTAGGGTTTGTTAGAGAAACCCTAATTTTAAAAACTTGGAATATTTCAGATATGATTAGATAGAAAGATGGGCCTCTTCAAGGAGAGTTGTCCAATGTAATCCTTTTCTGAAAACAGTGGAGGGAAACTCCCAGAACAGGAAGCCCTAGTTTTCCAATTTCCTCTACATATATGCCTGATATTGTTTCTGCGGTATCTCCAAACGTATTGATCCTATATATCTGAAATTTTGTACTAATGTATCCTCATCTGTTCCCTTTCCACCGCCATATGTTTGAGGAGAATTGATTTCACCAGTTGGGACTGATGATATTTTTCCCGCGGTGACTTAATTCAGGACCATTTAGCATAGCGAACTTGTATAGAATGCCATGTGTCACTGTTCCATCTTCCAGGTATGAAAATTTTACAATATAAATTAAATCCCATGCTATATCTAGAACATCTTGTGAAATTTCATTTGGACCTTCATATCCCAAGATATAGCAATTTTCCCTAGGTGTCCTATTTAGGGATTAATCCTGGAAGAGGCTGGAACCCTGATTTGGAGGAATCATATCTCCCATAATATAATGAATATAAGGCTGAAATTTGTAAAAGGGTACATAGAGATTTCATATTTGTCCTGTGAAAATTTTGACTCCTGATCCTTCTTCAATATCGAGATACAATGAAAGTACCAAAACTACCAATTTTAGTATTTTAGGGTTTTTCACGCTCGGGGTCAAATTAGGGTTTGACTTTCCCAGACTTCTGCTCAAGCAAAAAATTAAACCTTGGACTCTAAACTTCGATTTTGATGAGGAGAGCAATTCGATGTTGGGCTCACTCAAAAATTGCTCTTCTGTAAAAAGCCCTAATTTCTCGCCGCAAAAACTAAAATGCCCAGAATCAAATTCTGCCTCAACAGAAAGATGCGCCCTTCAATGGAGAGACATCATAGTCTCTTTTTGCTAATGGATTCTACAGAGAGACCCAAAACGTAAGAATCCCTAGTTTTCGCAGTTTCATAGTGTCTTCTTCTCAGGTTAGCTCTGATACCATGTTATATTTTTATCATTTAAGCAATATGATCTTAGGATCTTATCTAAGACAATAACATGCACATCAATCAATCACAAGAGACAATGGACACAAATATTCTTCCTCAGGGAAACCATAAAGGAGAAAACCCCGCAACTTCCTCAAAGATAGAATGAGCACCAGTAGCGAAGGTAAAACCAGAAAACATAAAGATGATCTACGACAGCTGATCTCTCTCACTTGTGCCAACACTTCCTCTCTCACTCATGCACCATATTTGAGTGAGTGTGTTTGACAAATAGAGAGGCTCACTCTCTATTTATACTAGTTTTAGAATTGACAATTACTTACCAGGGCTGAATTCTTTGTGAGAGTCTAATAACCCTAGTGCCCCTCAACTGTGGGGAATTTTCCACCCTAATCAACAAGGAGGGTTAACCTCAACTCAATTGTGGGGACTATTGCCCCAACTTACAATGGAGGGTTAACCTTATTGAATTTACATGACTTTATTATATTAATGACTCTCCTGATAGGAACATCGGGGTACAATGAAATACAAATGATTCTCTCGATAGGAACATCTGGGTACAATATAAGATATACAAGTGAATACATTCCGAAGTTACAAATACATCAACACCCACACCCACATTTCATGATTAAAGTAGGTAATAAGAGACAAAATCCCAATTCAAATTATCTTGCTTGAGCTTGATGAAGAAGGAAAAGTCATATTAGAACTTGAACCAAATATTGTTGAAACAAGGACAAACAACTACTCAATCGAGCTATTGTTGAGTACCTCATAAAGTGGAAGAACTTACTAGTTGAAGATTCATTGACATGGAAAGATGAGTCTTTCATACATAAGAATCCACCATTAATCAAGCATCAAGGACAACACTTGTCTGAACATAACTAAATCCCCAACATCATTGGCATTAACCACTAGTTTAGATAAACCTTTGGGCTTAAATTGACCCTACTTAACCATAAATGACCCATAATTACCATTAATTACCCTTGGTTAACCCATAAATTACCACTAAGTAACCCTTAATTACCCCATAATTGATCCCTTATTAACCCCTAATTACCACTAATTACTAAATAATTACCCCTAAATGACCCTTAATTACTCATAATTGATCACAAATTATCCCTAAATTATCACCAATTAACCCCTAATTACTCTTCAATTACCCATAATTACCCATAAATTCCCCCTAACTCTGCGCAAGGCTCAAGTCCATCAAATATGCTTTATAGAGGAAATTTTGGCTTGCAATTGGGTATGGTCACCAATTTGGGATGTATATCACCATGAGTGGTTTTTTATAACTAAGCCATAGTAGCGCCACAAAAAACCACACATGCCTTGTGTAGGATATTTAGCATATAAGTGAGATATTTCCATCATTTTGGGAATTAAGATGCCAATGAAGGTTTGCAATTCCCATGCAATGGTCTGGGGATAAAATAAGAGGTTCTCAATTCCCATGCATTGGTCGTGGAATTATTAATGGTAATGTTAAAAATTCAAGTCAAATGATAGAAAAATAAGGATAAAGGAGAATGTCAACATATGCATTAGGAATTTAATTCTGCTAGTTATAGCTTCCAAAAACAATTAAAGTGGTGCAGGGGTCAGAAAATAAAATGAGAGTAATAAAAATAATGAACTTCTTTTTTTTCATTTTCGTACTGACAGAAAAAAGGTGCAATCTAAATCCTAGTATGGATGAGATGTGTCATGCTTGTAGTTTATAAAAGAAAATGAAACAAAGGTTGGAGTCTAAACGACCATAAATTATAGGAGATGTTGAAATGGAAGGGTAGCAACGAGTTTGAGTTTCATGATTAGGCTAGTGCATCCTTCCAAAAATAGACAACATTATTAAAATGCTATATATGAAAAGTAACTAATTATATATATATATATATAGATTCGTGAGGAAAATTGGGTCATACGCTAGTGAAAACTAAACACAGTATATCATTGTGAGTATAACTTTTACAGATGGAGTTAATAGTGGTAAATGTTGATAATTTGGCATCCTAAGTGCACTCTTCTTGTTTCATGTGGTTTGTATTACAAAATAACTTGACAATAATTAATAACTTTATGAAGTGATGGAATTCACCTTCATAATCCCTTGATGGAACAATCATTAGTAAGATGGGAAACCCCTCAACTTCATCTACCTCCTTGTGTCCTTACCAATTGTGGAAACCGATATGATGCTTTTCCCTGGTGACATCTTACTAAATTTTAGATTATAAATAATGCACATAATATAAATCCTCTTTGTTGGTGGTCATTGTTAAAATCTTCATTAGATCATATATGATGCACATAGTAGGCATCTTCTTTTAGTAACCATTCATGAGTTCTTCTCTTGCCATCCTCAATTGGTAAGTATAACAACATTTATGTAGCAACACACAATCCTCAATTGGATTCAACAACTATTTTCTAAACACATCCATTGTTCTTTATTCTTATAAATTTTATGTTATTAGTTATGCATCAATACATTATATTTTTCTCTAAGACCCTTTTGCGGACCACTTTAGTAGACTGTGTAATTGCTTAGGATATTTTGTTTCGTAATCACGACAGATTTTTGTGCTTATTATTGTGTTTGGAAAAATAAATTGGATTTTAATCATGACTGTCTTTGGATATTCTTTTCTTTTATTAGAATTACACGTGATGAAATATATGTGTTAATAATGCTCCTTTTCCCAATTCTTAAAGGGAGCTATCTCAATGTAAGAGAACATTCCTTAAAAGAAGGAGGTTGGTGGTTTGAATCATCCATGCCCTAATAATATTGTGATGTATTTATATAGGTGAAAAAGGTAGTAGTGCAAGATAGATGAAATATTAGACACAAAACTAAATGCAAAACATGATGTTAAAGTGGACATCACACCCAAAAAAAGGGATGTTATGTCAGATGCAACTGTGGACACAAAAATGGATGTCACACTAAACACAAAATTGGATGCAAAAAGAGAATCAACACTAGACACAATTATCGACTCAAAACTGGATGCAATACTAGGCCCAAAACTAGATGCAAAAGTGGAATCCTAACTAGATGTAAAATTGGACATCAAATTGAGCACAAAATATGGTGTATCGATGGACATAAAACCAGGCATAACACTAGGTGCAAAACTAGAAGAAAAACTTAGTGCAAACAAAAACTTAAAACGAGACACTATACTGGTTACAATATGGGATGAAACATAGGATGTAAAAATAGAGGTAATAATAAATGCAAGATGGGATGCAACATTGGACACAAAAATTGATGCATTATTAGATACAAACGCGGTGCAAAAATAGGCCCAACACTAGGCGGAACACTGGGTGCAACATTGGGCTCAAACATAGATGCAAAAAAAGACATCAACCAAGATGCAACACTAGGTGCAAACCTAGATGCAAAATATGATGTAAAATGAGATGAAACATTAGGAACAAACATGGATACAAACAAAGATGTAAAACAAGATACAAAATTAGATGAAAAATAGGATGCAACATTATAAGTAAAATTGGATGAAAAACTAGATGCAAAATTAAACCCAATATTGGGCACAAAATTGGATGCAAACCTAGATTCAATGGTAGATGTAGAATTGGACACATAATTTCATGCAAAAAATGGCCCAAAATTGGGTGCAAGAATCAATGAAAATATAGGTGAAAAATAATATGCAACATTGGATGAAAAACTGAGCGTCAAACTAGGAGAAAACAAGGATGTAAAAAAGGAAGCAAAAAAAATGCAATACAAGATGAAAAATTGGGTGCAAATAAGGGCATAAAAAAAGATGCAAAAATTGGATCCAAAAATGGATGTTAAAAAGGACAGAAAAAAGATGCAATAGATGAAATTTTACAAAATTGTATAGTAGTGTCAGGTTTAGCACTGGATTGTTCACCACAATTGGGAAAAAAAATTACACTAACATACAGTGTTAAATCCAACGCTAAATTCAATTTTTATTGGAATGTCTAAGGCTCTTAAGTTTTAGTCATTAATAATGGAAGTAAGTTGTTTACAAGTTTTTTTAAGTAAAATTACTGAGACAAGATCGTTTTCAAATTTAAATAAATATTCCAACAGCATAACATCAACACATAAGAAAATGGAAATAAATGTGAATCATATCAGTGCCAATGGAGTTAAAGTAAAATAATGTTGTTGAAATGAAATTTTTTTGCAATGTGTCTTGGTCAGTTTTAATTATTAAAATATGAGTTGAGTTACAGGATGGGGATTCTTGATATACTGAAAGTACTAATAATATATCTAGAAGATGAAAAAAATGGTTCCTCACTCAAAAGTGTTGGTTGAGTTGAAGTCTCTGAGAAGGTTTCCAACACTACACAACCAAGGATGTAGCCTGACTGTATCTCGATGTGACTACTCAGTGGTTCCCTATTCCTTTGAATAATTTTCCCACGATTGTCAATTGTCGGATGCCGGATCTTCGTAATGTTTTTTTGGGTAGTTGATTTTATTAAATAATTATTAGATTAATGTGAGGAATTTAGAGAGTATCAAGAACCACTTTTGACTCCCCAACAATCAGGAAAAGATCACAGAGGGAAAGAGAATACACAAGTTTAAGAAAAATTTGTATTCCAATTTGATGAAGCAACAGATGTTTGTGTCACTTTATGATGTGTCACTTTCTAATCATCCACCAATAATGGGAAAAAAGACTTTGGTTGATGGCGAGAGATTAATTCATGGAAACGAGTCGAGTATTGAATTTAAAGATGAAATTAAAGAAAAACATCTAAACTACACAACCTTTCTAGAATGTGGAGTGTTTGCAAGTGTTGATTAGTAAAATGCAAACCATGAAGTGAATCCCCACAGGGGGATGGAGTGTGCACTACAACAAAAACCTGTGATTAGCGTCCCTTTTAGCTTCCTTTTTAGCGTCCTTTATCACTTCTAGTGTATTTTTCATCATTTTTTGGACAAAGTGGATGCTTTTCCATGGGATGTCGCTTTTAATGGAGTTATTCACATCCATTTTTAAAAGTTGGTGCTATTTTGGACACTAATTAGCATCCCAATTAACATCCCAATTTGCATCCCAATTAGCGTCCCAATTAGCATCCCTATTAGCATCCCAATTAGTGTCCCTTTTTAAAAGTTGGTGCTATTTTGGACGCTAATTAGCATCTCAATTAATGTCTCGATTAGTGTCCCAATTAGCGTCTCAATTAGCATCACAATTATCATCCCAATTAGCATCCCAATTAACGTCCCCATTAGCGTCCAAAAAATTATGATAACTCCTTATAGGATATATCTCCTTTTGTGAGCAAGAAGTGTGACATTAAAAACCTAGCTACCATATAGGAGAGTTTGAAACAAAGAAGGAGTACAAGATCAAGAATCGTTTAGGAATCCAATGCTATAGAAGTTGCAACTACAATAGATCAACCTGATAAGAAGACATTTTTGTGTAGGATCATTGGTGTCTTAACATACTTTTGAAGCTATAATATGGGATTTAATAAATGGGGATACTCATGAGAGTAATATAGAGGCTAACAGTACATAAATTGTTTGTGGTTCTAAGGGTTTCTAATGGCCATACCTATGGTGGCTGGAAAAATTATTTTAAAAAATATAAAATATGAGTGGATTCATTCTTTAACATAGAGTAGATATGTTCCTGAATTCAAGTGCTTATAATCCCCCCCATACAGTCAACCCATGGAAAGATTCAAAGTCGATAGGTGGTAGACATGCATGTGGGAAGATGGGAATTGAAACATGGTGGTACACCGACAAGGAATGATATTTAAATGCAAGTCCATGTAAAGGGATCTCAATGTGACTCCTTGCATTGATGTTTCACATGGCATACATCCTACAAATTAATGGTGACATTTATCCCCATGTGTGAAAGCATGCGAATGATATAGAAACCTTGGAAAATATTCCTACAGGGTATTGTTTCTTAATTGTGTAGGCATGGGAAGAGGCTTTAAACATGATTCTTTGTATGACTCTTGCATTGTCTTACTAGTTGTGAATTTTTTCTCCATGGAGGAACGTAGCAAGAAATGAGATCACTCAAAAATTGACATAATGCAATAGAGAGGGAATCGGTACTAGCAGTGACAAAGATTTGTCTTATTATGAAACCCCTATTGGAAAAAATGTAAGGTACAACATAAGTAGTTTTAATGTGGGAAATGGTATTTTTTGTGGTGAATTTATGCCTACAATGGTGGGTGATTGGAACCATATGGTTCATATGGTGTGGGTATAGGTTTGAAACCCCTAACAACATTTGATGATCATGGGAATTTGAAAAATATTACCAAGGCTTCTCCAAAGGATGAAACACATGATGGAGGAAACGATGTGCATAAAATCAGGGTGAACATGCTCCTAGATTCAAGTTCTTGGACTATCTTGGATGTGCTATACCAAGTCATAATCCTTCCTTGATTTTGTTTTTTGAATTATTGTTCATGAGTGAATTTATTTTATATTTTCCACGTCTTATGTTTCTAATTGTAACTTGTATTAGAGATTCATAGTTCAAACATAATCACTTGCAACATGAGTCAAACACTTTATAAGTACGTAAAATAACATGAATCCTGGTTATAGAGTACAACATTAAAACCCCAAAAATACACAACATGATACTTGGCCAAACCAAAGTATTTCTTGCATGATATTATTTCTTATAATTTCCCATAAACCGTCTATTGAGAGAAAATCGTCTTTCATATTGTCAATGTTTTCCCTCTTTGTATAGGTTCTCTTTGAATGTTGAATTAAGGTCATTGATTTCCAATTGGGATTATGTTCCAAAATCGAAGCATTAATGCAAGGGTTGTTTCATTTATTTTCCTTTTTATTTCTTACTTCACTCTGATTCCCCACCTAGTCCCTTTGAGAAAGAGACAAGGGTAGTTAGTTGAATTCCCTTGAAGTGCTTCACAATGGATGTTGGAGATTACTATTCTACAAATATCCAAGGGGTATTTGGGCAGTGTCACTTGAGGTTAAACCACCACTAGTAGAAAATGAGAAATTAATGACTAAAAAAATGACTAAAATCAGGCTATAAATGACTATTTTTGAGTCGATGACTAATAGTAGCAAATTACCACTATCTTATAGCTAGTCGTATTTCACTAGTCATTAATAGCTTGACTTAGTAGTCACTGATTTAGTCATTGATAGACAATGCTTTAGTCATTGATAGTCAATGATTTAGTCATTGTTTTAGTCATTGATAGTTAATGATTTAGTCATTGATTTAGTCACAGATTTAGTCATTGATTTAGTCACTGAGTTAAACATTGATTTAGTCGCTGATTTAGTCACTGATTGCAACCATTAATGACCAAATATACGACTAAATAAACTACTAGATGTTAACATATTAATGACAAAGCTAAATACGACTAAGATACGAGAAATTAACTACTAATAGTCGTATATATGTGAATTTAGTCGTTTTTGTAGTCACAAATTTATGATAGGGCACAGAGGAATCGAGCCACCAACCTCCTGCCTATAATTAGGCAGGCGCTTTACCATTGAGCTAGAACCCTTTAAGAAGTTGTTATTGCTTGACAATGATGATATTCAGGGGCCAAAGGTTTATGTCTCTAGACGTGTACCATTGAGCTAGCACTCTTTAAGAAGTTGTCGCAGGAGGGATTCTTCCCATAGCACCCATGTCTTAACATTGCTATTAACTTAGACCAAAAGCATAATAAAAGATATCTCACTTTTTCTTTATATATTCATTTTAACATCATAAAAATTCATGTAACTAACAAGACAC